>JAJAGP010000394.1:164597-438637 GCA_025084515.1 Ancistrus triradiatus
ACCTCCTTAATCAAATTATGTAGAACACAAGGTACTGTAAGTCTTTTTGCACCTGCTATATAAATGCTACAACAAAAGTTGTTTTTTAAACCACTTTCCCAGTTTCATACTGAGAGAATATGCTGTTGAATATGTGAGGAAACAGCCTTCTCACCACTGGCTGGGATAACTGAAGCACTGGCTGATGTACACGTAATAGAGATGCACCGATTGCATTTTCTTAAATATATGACCGGTCAATTCCAATTTTGGTCGATTCTGATTCTTTCTGTCTAAGGTTTATAAATGACAGCATACAGAAACAATTGTTAAAGAAAGATAGCAGGAGCTGTTGGCTTGTACTTGGCTCTATTCTCTCGCTAGCTTTGTGGCATTAGCCACAAAATATCAATCACTGCAAACTTGCTGAAATTGTACTTTCTTACCAGCCTTGATAAAAGCCTTTTACCAGTTAGTGTAAGGGTACAAGTACCAGCAAGACACTGAATTGCAACTCATCATACTCAGGTCACAGTTTTACATAAATGGTACGACACAACTAAAAACATGCACTATGACTATGAGCTTTTATTAATTAATGTATGCATATAAAACTGTTCACACAGATGCACAAGAATCCAAAAATAAAAAGACAACTGAGCCGTGTGCTAAATGATGGGGCGGAGAAACAAACAGCAGTTTTAAAACAAGTGGCTGTTTAAAGCTCCTTACACACTTAATTTCTATTACAAATGCTATATTAAAAAAATGTTATTTGACTATTGGTGCCCAAGACTGCAGTGACTTTAGAATGGGAATGCGATAAATGGTTTTGGATGCAGTCGTCTATGAATTACTTCTCGAGAGAACACAATTCAGTTAGGGAAACAACAATGCTCAAAATATCCTGCTTTTTACCTGACAAAAGACCAAAAAGGCTGTAGATGATATGTGATACAGCAGGGTCACAAATAGATTGCCTCTTTCCCTTGTACCCCTCCTTCATCCCTCCCTCTTGGCGGATGCAGCTGGTTTTTCATGACCTATGTTCAGCGAGCTCCTGTTACGGCCTAGAGGACAGTGTACGACCCGGTCGATGACGAGTGGAACCAAAACACAATGGGAGGACACAGTGTCTGCTTCTCTCCTTTCACAAAGATACTTGTCATATTAGAAACGCTGGGCTATGAATCATATTTAACCTGCTAGAACTGGAGGATATGACAATGTAGTGTTGCAATATCACAACATAATTAGTTATAAGTTGGTGTATGGGCTTTTCAAACAGTATTGTTTACTATAACAAGGAAGTTAATGGATATTAAAGTCTCTTGTATTGTTTTCAACCTTCAATATGTCTTTACCCACTGCTGGATCAAACTGTCCCATTAACCAGCCTTGGTTATTTTGATGAAAAATGTATAGAATCAGTAATAATTAATGTATTAACCTAAACATGAACATGATCAAGTATGATATGATGTTACGTTCATTTCATCAGGAGAAAAAACAATGCCACTTGTGGCAGCATTGCTATTAATTGTCGCTGCAAGATTTTAACCTTTCAACAACAGCGTTCCTCCATGTCTGCAATGCTGCACTATATAACATTCTTGGTTTAGCCCCTCAAAACATTACATCATTGTGAACAGGGAAGCCCTCAGGCCCGAGGAATCCTTCACTGTTAGACTGTAATCCATCAATGGCCTCCAAGCCACAAGAATGGAGAAAAGACAGGCGAGAAGAGGCGCTGAATAGTCGTCATTGTGCTGAAGCAGAAGCAGAAGTCTAGATTGAAACTCGGAGGTCTGAATCACACTCTGGAGGTGGTCTTTTACACGCCACTCACATTCAAGGACTTCTGAGTCACCAAGCCTGTGTGCCCCGCTGCTTCTCGGGGAAAATGAGACCCACCGTGACCCTACCATGATTTTGCCTCTGTGATTCTGGGCCACATTGTTACGCTGCACAAATTGCTTTTTGCACAAGCCCCTCTTGCCGCTCTAATTTAATGCAAACCATCTGCGGTTCCAGTGTGAGTGACGCGCTGAAATCACATTCTTTAACAATAACAAAACTCCGTTATTCCGAGGCTTACGTGGCAGTTCTGAGAACCTCCGAAAGAAAAACAAAGTCAGAGAGTGACACTGCTGCTTTTCTTGACCCACAGTTTCGCTCACGCAAAGGAATTAATGTGGTTTGAAGGGGCAAATTCACCCACTCGGTCTTAGAAAGTGCATGCAACATGCCTCACTACGAAATCCACAATAGCCTCTTTCATTCACCCCCTCCCACCACACACACATTCAAGGAGCATTCTGGGAGATAGAAGCACAGCTCACATGCCATATGAACTCAAGGCACCAAGGCAGCTCACACATGCCATGTCACTTCAGCTTTACAAAGTCGCATGTTCTGAGTGACCCTGTGCATGTGGGACTACTTATGGGGCTCTGCCACACAGACAAGATGCGTATTTAAAGTTCTGGGAAGTAAGATATAAAACACTTATCAAACAGAAGGTGTGTTATGCTGCCAAACTCTAGCTGTCTGCAATAGAATTCCCAAGCTTTATGCTGAATTGTGAAATTATTATTATTATTTTTTTTTGGAGAACTTCGTCAGAACTTCTGATATTATAAAATTGGAACTTGTACCAACAGCCAGTAGTTCAGGTCAAAGGACTGAGCTGGACAAAACCTTGGTCCTGTGGTCACTGAGCTGCCTTTTGTGTGGATCTGGCGGAACTATTGTCTATTATGATCTAGCTGTAGCCTTTTGGTAAAGGCATCCAGATTTGTATTTAAAACTGCTTAAATCATGGACACCATCGCACCATCACAAATCCTCTGCCATACTTAAGAGATAGAGTTATGTTCTTTTCTGTATAACCATCCTTACTTCTTTTCTAACATATTGGCAGAAAACTCTGCAACTGATACAATGTTACAGTCCAAATAATTGTGGATTAGGAGTCTTTTTCAAAGATCCAACAGTGGTTGCTTCACAGAAGTAGAATTTGAACCCTGGGCTTTCTGGTCTACAGTCCTGCAATTCAAACACTAAACCATCTAAGTCCTAAATCTTAAGGCAGCAGTTTAAGGGGCTATTTAACACATTTGTTTGGTCCATAAGTAGCAAATGTTGATATTGATGTGAAATATTACCAGAACATTCTAAAGATTTTTGCTACATACAGTAGTCAACAGTTTCTTGCTTGCTCCTTGTTCCTTTTATAGCCAGACTAAGCGGTCTGACCTGCTTATACACTATACAAGGATTTGCTTTCAAGCGGAGTAACTTTTCACAGCGTGCTATTTAACTTGCATTTTACGGGCGACAGTGAAAGAGGAGCTGAAAGCTGGTGAGGTTTAAGGCCTGCACGTTCTGAGCCAAAGCCATGAACCTCGAGCATTACTGAATTTACTTTTCATTCATGAGGCAGAGCTTTTATCCAAAGTAACTTACAACTGAGGCAGAATTCAATGTCTAAGTGTAGCTACTGGCCTAACTGTTACCGGTGCTGAAGCAAAAAAACAGCGAGCCTGGTTCAGGAACATGGGCTAAACTATTAGGTCTGATCTGGAAGATAACTAATGGACAGTGTGACAAAATAACAGCTGTGGAGGGTTACAAGCTTCACCTCTGGATTTGTGAATATTCCATCAAAGTCTACACACACAATGTACACTAATTACAGGACAACAGATACATTTTCTGTTGCTTCCAGCTTAGTATTATTATTAGCCCTTAGTTAAGCTTGCAGGGCTCGTACTGAGGTTGCTACAATGGCTGGGACAACATTTGCTTCTTCCTCTGGACAGTGAGTCATGGTCGCAGTATTTCACTTAATTCATAATTCAATTCACTGCAGTATTTGTTCACCAAATCTCATAATCAAATCTCATGAGCTCACAACCTTCCAATTATTAGCACAAAACCATAACCATGCAACTATCACTGAGCTATCAATGAACCAATACAGTGTCAGTGTAAGAGTCATGTAAGGAAAATGTTTAATAAACTATCTAATTAAGGCATGATTTGAGGATGAAAAAATCTATAAATGACTTTAAACTTTTAAAGGTTCACTCTTCACTATGATAACTTGCTCATAATTCCACAAATGTGGTTTTTTAGCAACATCAGTCCTGTATTAAAAAAAATATCTTAACGGCACAATGTCAGCACATTTTGTGTTTGTTGTTGGTTGTCTTAAATCCAAACACATTCAAGTGACTGACCAGTTAAACAAATCCTACTTGTACAGTGTTTTTGACAAATGCAAACATAGTTATAGTTTGTTGCTAATCAGGCTATAAATAGCTAACTGTTCCTATCATTTCAGACCTATTTATTGTGTACCGCTTGTGTAATCTATCCTGTGTCATGCTAATCGATCTTATCAACCCACATAATACTTAATATTGTAAAGGTACAAGCCTTTTCCCGTCATTCTTAAGCTCGGAAACGTTGTAAGGGGTTTCTCGCAGATGGGCTAAACCAAATCATTTTAAACTAGCACTGATGTTATGATGCTGTGTGCCATGTCTTGCAAGAGAAGGAAGGCCAGCAGATACACTAGAAATAACCATACAACCTCAAATTTTCCACCCCAGCTTTGTTCCATTGCCTATTCAGCTACCCCATAGGTTAATATTTATTTGGGCTGTTGAATATCATAAGCACCTGCCAAGGAAAGTCATGAAAAGGAAGGCTTATTTCCTGTACAAAACGTCTTTTTAGATGTTTATTTGGGGGTGAGCGAAAAAAAACCAGTATAGAATGTGATGGTTAGTGTCCTTGCTTAAATGCTATGCTCAGTGGAGATCTGTTCATGATAGCCTGGCTCAAGGTCCTTGTTCTCCTCGGCTTTCCATGAGCCACTTGGGTCACAAGGCTCTTGTTAAAGATTTACCCGTCTCTCTGCCAAAATGCTGCCGCTTGATTCAACTTGATCTGTGCAATCCAATGCTTTTATAAAGACCTGTGCCAAAGTGCTGCTAAGTTGGTCTGTGGCCAGAGACATCAAAATCTGAAGTGTCTCTGCATATTAGCAGCAGCAGGTCATTGTTTTCATCTAGAACTAGGCTTTTAAAAGTTAAAAAAAAGTTAATATACCACCTTATCATTATGTTTGGCAATTTGTTTTAAAATGAAAAGTAATAATTAAAATTGCTTCTTTGGAGGTTTGCATATGCCAGTGACATGCAAGTAACCATAACAAAATATATTTAGAATAGGAAACAGCCCAATTACATTTACATTTTACAGCATTTAGCAGACGCCCTTTTATCCAGAAGCGACTTACGATTGATACAGTCTTACAATCCAAGCAAGTGTGGGTTAAGGGCCTTGCTCAAAGGGACCCAACCAACAGTGGGCAGCTTGGCAGAGGTGGGATTTGAACCCTGGACCTTCTGGTCCATAGTCCAGTACCTACCCGCTAGGCTACCACAGTCCCAATCCTCTATTACCAGAGATGAAGATTGGGATGAAGTTCATATGTCTTCGTTTCCCACAATTTTTGTCTAATTCAGTATTTTGTTTCAGACTTTACAATTTCATCAGACATTACTTGGGCTTAATCATATACTTTTTATGTAACCAATTATGAACCTAGGTTTTTATAGTGTGTAGCAGAAAATGAAATAGTCTTCAATGTTCAGCTGATCTGTGTAACTGACAGAACAATTATCATACTTAGACGCTTTCATACGCCACACAGACACAAAATGAGGAACATTAAAATAACACATTTGTGGAATAAAAAAAAAAAAAGAAAAAAACAAGAAAATCTTCCATTAATCAAGACTGAAAGCCAGTAATTTTCAAATATCTCAGAGTAACCACAGCACAATAAAAAAACAGCATACGGTTTAGTCATATACTAAATATATCTAGTATTAAATTTCATCATTCACACACACTAGCAGACAAATAAGCAACCTTGAAATCACATTTATGAACGGAAAACAGCACCTCTATATTGCTTGATACCTCTATATACTCTGTACAAATTAAAGTATATTTATTAGAAGCGGAAGCACTTACAGAGGTACACTCCACTGAGCGGCTGCTCTGCTTTGGCTTTTGTAACGACAGCTCCAGCAACACTCGCACTTGTGGAGATGCACCTGAGTGTGTATCTGTGTGTGTCATGCAAAGTACAACAGCTTGTTACGCCTCATGATTGGGGATACCTGGTGCATCTGGAGCGTACCAAGTTTTCTCTACAAGCAGACAATATTTCTCATCATGTTGTAATAATAGTCTAATATAAAATTCAAACACTCACACAATAGCTACTGATTATTAAGTGTATGTGTGATGTAATTAAAATAAATAGAAATAAAATTCTAATTAAGAAATCTCATTGATCACATTGATTTCTATGTACCTACATATACTGTACCATGCGTACACAAACATGCATATATATATTGAGATCTGGTGAATATGGAGTAGCCATCATTGTTATGCTCTTCTGCATGCCTCGGTTTTTGTAACAAGAGTTTTATTTTTTAGATACTATTGCCTTTCGATCTGACCAGTCTGGTCCTCTCACCTCTGGCATTAACAAGGCTTTTCAATCAGACAACTGCCACTTCACTGGATATTTTCTCTTTTTCAGATCATTCTCTGTAAGCCCTAGAGATGACTATGCATGAAAATCGAAATAGATCAGCAGTGAAATATTCATACAAACCTTGCCACACTCAAAGTCACTTAAATCACCTTTCTTCCCCATTCTTCCTGCCCTGGATTCGGAATGTGGGATGATTTATGAAAACTGGAGTACCCGGAGTAAAATCCATCATCAAAAAAGTTATTTCAAAAACAAAACCATAGACATAAACAAAAGACACTGACAATATATAAACGTGGTGCTTGAATGTTTGTGAAGCCTTTAGAATTTTCTATATTTCTGCATAACTTTTACCCTAAAAGATCATCAGATTTTCACACAAGTCCTAAAAGTAGATAAAGAGAACCCAGTTTTTAAACAAATGAGACAAAAATATTATACTTGGTCATTTATTTATTTGAGGAAAATAATCCAATATTCGATATTAGTGAGTGGCAAAAAGTATGTGAACCTCTAGGATTAGCAGTTAATTATTTGAAGGTGAAATTAGAGTCAAGTGTGTTTTCAATCAATGGGATGCCAATCAGGTGTGAGTGGGCACCCTGTTTTATTTAAAGAACAGAGAGTCTATTAAAGTCTGCTCTTCACAAACACATGTTTTTGGAAGTGTATCATGGCACAAACAAAGGAGATTTCTGAGGACCTCAAGAAGAAAAAGAGTTGTTGATGCTCATCAGGCTGGAAAAGGTTACAAAACCATCTCGAAAAAGAGTTTGGATTTCACCAATCCACAGTCAGCAGATTTTGTGTATAAATGGAGGAAATTAAAGACCATTGTTACCCTCCCCCAGGAGGTGGTCGACCAACAAAGATCCAATAGCAAGGTGTGTAATAGTTGGCGAGATCACAAAAGTACCCGAGGGTTGTGGTAACTTCTAAGCAACTGAAGGCCCTCTCTCACATTGGCAAAATGTTAATGTTCGGAGGTTATGAGTGCCCCCATCAGAAGAACACTGAACAACATTGGTGTTGCATGGCAGGGTTGCAAGGGAGGAGAAAACCATTGCTCTCCAATAAGGAACATTGCTGCTCCTCTGCAGTTGCTAAAGATCACGTGGACAAGTCAGAAGGTATTGGAAGAGTGTTTTGTGGACGGATTAGCCCAAAATAGAACTTTTTGATTTAAAAGAAAGTGTTATGTTTGGAGGAAGGAAACACTGCATTCCAGCATAAGAACCTATATACCCCCCCCTCCCCCGCCATGAAACTGTGGGTGGTAGTAGTTATCATGGGTTCGGGACCTGTTTTGCTGCATCTGGGCCAGGACGGCTTGCCATAATTGATGGAACAATGACTTCTGAATTATATCAGAGAATTCTAAAGGAAAATGTCAGGACGTCTGTCCATGAACTGAATCTCAAGGAAGGTGGGTCATGCAGCAGGACAACGACCCTAAGCACACACAAGTCGTTTCTGCCAAAGAATGGTTAAAGAAGAATAAAGTTAATGTTTTGGAATGGCCAAGTCAAAGTCCTGACCTTAGTCCAAAGGAAATATTGTGGAAGGGAACTGAAGCGAACAGTTAATGTGAGGAAACCCACCAACATCCCAGAGTTTGAAGCTGTTCTGTACGGAGGAATGATGGCTAAAATTCCCCCAAGCGGGGGTGCAGGACTGATCACAGTTACAGGAAATAGTTAGTTGCAGTTAATTGCTGCCACAGGGGGAGTCACACCAGAGATACTGAAAGCAACGTGGTTTCACATACTTTTTGCCACTACTAATATGTAATATTGGATTAATTTTCCAAATAAACAATGACCAAGTATAATAGTTTTTGTCTCATTTGTTTAACTGGGTTTCAGCTTTATCAACTTTTTACCGCCGATGTTGTGTGAAAAACTGATGATTGTTTTAGGTTTTTATTGCAGAAAATATAGAAAATTTTAAAGGGTTTCACAAATATTTCATATAGATATATATATAGATTATATAACAAAATCTTATAATTTATCTTATAATGTGTTCTTGTAAATTAAATAATTAATATATAGATAATAGATTATTGTAGATGATGAAGATACCAGAAAGGGGGTTACCATAAAAGAGCTTGAATCTAAACGATAATAGAATTTTATAAATGGTAATCCACTAGCAGATAAACCAAAATACACTACTGAAGTGGTATGAGAAAGGCCGTTGGATAATAAATGTATCATTTTATACAGAGCTATAAAATGACTAGTTTAAACTGACATGTTTAGGCAAAAATAAACATCCATCCATAACATTCCACTCTCACACACAGTAACATATCCTCTTTGCTTGTCAAACAATGCAGAGTAACATTCCATATGTTCACATTCAGAAATACGATGGTTAATGCTTTCCATACAGCAAACCCTGCTAAACCAAATTAATGTGTGTTCGTTGTTTTTCCACTGAATCATTTAGGGGGAAAATGATAATACAGTTAATGCGCACAAACCACAGTGCCCTGATACTCAAATCAAAACAGGATGCTGTCAGACTTCAGAATCATCTCTGCATGAATTCATACACACACAGAGACACAAACATATGTGTTATGTTCTCTAAACTATGAAGGCATAAACATTATGGGTGGGGATAAACCTGCAACCTAAATATCATGTTGAAGTCTCTACTGAAATCTACATTACACAATATGTATCACAAGTCCTAGTTTGTAATGGAATGAATGAAAAACTGTATCTATGTAGATTTAAGAAAAAAATATGCAATTGAAAAGACTGATACAAAAACCTTAATCAGTACTTGCTCACTGGCTCTCTAGTTAAAGTTATGTGGATCGTCATGTAGCAAAAATCATACTGCAACAGGATAATTATTACTTGAAGACCAAAGAAGAGGAATGGATGCTGAGAAAGTTAAACAGAGAAAGTTAAACGAAAGCCAAACGTCACAAGATATATACATACATACAAATAGTGTGTAATGTGGAAAGGTATAACATTTCTGTTTGATTTTCCCCTATATTTACGCATAATGCTTGGTCAAATATGTCATATTCAAGTTAATTCCCTGCAAAGTTTGTGTTAGAAAAGGAACAAAACATATGACACGGTATCTGTCCATCCTAATAATACATTTTAGGGTGCATTCATATCTACGGCACATCTGTAAGTACTACAGACATTGATACATTACAACACATACTGCATTTATCCATGATCTATATTTATTTATGTCTAGTAATATCTAGATATCTTTAGCTATTAACTTAAACGCCACACCTATAACAAAAAAATCAACAACAGCACACATAAGCAGATTTGGAACACAGCCATGTATCTTACTGTAGCTGACAATCAGGAAGTGGTCATGAAGCTCCACGCTTGCCTCTAACGACCCCCCCACCACCACCACCACTAACCCCCCACCCCCCCACCTGCCACCTGTGCAAGTCCCACAGGATGCATGCATACTCACACTGCACACTCACTAACCCACCCACATTTACACAAACACACAATCTCCCTGCAGACACACACCTACACCTCCAGCTGCATGAGTAAAACCGCATCATCGCACTTGTTTTTGTTTCTCACCTCAGAAATCACTAGTTTACCCAATGCTACAAAAAATGTAACAGTGATCTTAAATGAGAGAGAGATATAATTAACAGACTGAACTGAAACCCAGTGTCTGGTCTCACTATTACTCTCGTAACTGAATGGAAGCAAATCCCCACAGTCATGTTACAATATTTAGTGGAAAAGAACAGAGCCAAAGGAGCAACAATGCCATAACAACAGCAGCTTAGTGTTTGACGTTCAGGGGATTTTCTGCATATGTTGCGTTTAGAAATTGAACAAAACATTACACAATTTTATCTTCCTTTTTTCTATCATCATATTACTTATGTCTTTTTTAGCTATGTAAGGGTTGTAGTGGCAACAGGCTTCAGGTCAGCCAAGACTTCTTTATCCCTGGCTACAGTTCCAACTCCTCCTTGGGGATCTCCAACTTGGGAACGTCTCCAGCTGTTCCCAAGCTAATTGTGAGATATAATCCTTCCAGCGGATCCTGGGTCTGTCCTGGGATTTCCATCCAGGGGGACGTGCCTGAAACAGCTTTCGTGGGAGTCGACCAGGGGGCATTCTTGTGAATATTCAATATGAATCCATATGATACTCCATACTGGCAGATAAACAAACACTGACAGTGGTAGCGCATCTAAAATGAAGAAATGGCATCGGCTGACATTTGCCTGGAAGCTAATTGCCAGATTAACCAGAATTTTTAGCAGTAACACAAAATGAGCCTTGTCTTCTAATGACACTGTAAAAGAAAATGGCTACAACTTATTCCGTATGTGTAATGAAGCCATCATGTGAGCAGCTCAAATTAGTGTTAAGTCATCAGAATGGTAAACAGCATTGGCTTGTTTATTGCGACCTTGGGTGAGCACTTATTATTCATCCATGATTATTCATCATCATGCAGACAGATGTTAAGGACTTGGAGATGGCTCCATTTCCTACACTGCTACACACAGTGGGAACGTTCCGTTCAGCTTATCATACATTTTTTCACATCAGGAATCTCTCTTCTACCACATCCATCCATCTTCATGCAGCCCTCCTTCCTCCTCCTCCATCTCTCTGAAGCGATGATCTCACCCTCTTCCCAGGAACCTGCTGATTGTTTTAAATACCTTCCACTCTGGCATGGACCTAAGTGACTTGCACTTCATTCCTAGCCAGACGCAGAACAGAGAATAACAAAACAACCCTTGGCTGGAAACATTGTGGCAATTACTGCGATCCGGTTTGTCTTGGGTTTGTTCTAAATAAGCCATACGCCTTTACACTGGGATAGGGACAAGATCGGCATAGAAGATACAATCTGTGGTACATGTTTAGTCCTGTGTTTTTTCTTGTTTGAGAATCTGAATAATGAAACATCGCCACATGACAGAGGGAATTTTGTTGGGGGGACCGCAGCCAGGTTTCTGTATTTAAATAAAACAGTATTTATTACTACACTACTACTCACTACTACTACTACCAATAATAATAATAATAATAATCCCCTCCTCCTCCCCTCTCCCCGTCGTCGTCCCTCCTTCTCCTCTCGTTACGCATGGCCGCTATGGAAGTCACCAGTCTCGTCTTTCCATTTATGCTACCCACTGTCCCAGTCTGGAATGGCCGGGGGATCTTAAAATTCAGTCTCTTTAGATTTCAGTCATAGGAATAAGTAATCGAATACTGTAATGTAACCTACGGGCTATATTATAACAGGACTCGATGTTTAATGTTTCTTCACTGCAATATTAAGTGCGGCTGGGGGGGGGTGGTGGGGTTTATGTTTAGTATTGTGGGGAGCGCAGGGTGCTGCATCCATGCTTCATATTCTGTAGGAATTTATTAAATGTTATTGCCATTTTTCCTTATTATGGAATGATGCATTTTTCAGGAAAAATATACCATTTTATAAATTCAGATTTACATACTCTAAATATACTATATAAGCAACAGTCCAAGCTGTTACCGTCAGCTCTCTTGTATCTCCTGGTTTAATCAACTGTGGACCAAAAATATACCAAAAAATTCCAAGAAGCAAAACTTGAATTTGCCCACACGCCTAGCACTCTACTGAATCCACACAAACGAAGTGTGATTTGGTAGCCTCCCTCATTCCACATGTCCCATTTGTCACATGATATAGACTTGTTTTCTTTTTCTTGTCTTATTGAATAAACATACATTTTAATACGTATTAATATTCACATTGTATTAGTACTGTACATAATCTAGAGAAGACTTAGACTAATCAGGAGGATGTGTGTGGGTTATATGCAAATACTATGGCCATTTAATTTTCGGATTGCGAGCACCCGTGGATTTTTTAACCACAGGGGTGCTGGAGCGCAGCTCATGCTTATGATGAAATCCACTGTAAGTCAGAATGATACAGAGTATAAGATATTTTTCGAATTTGTGTTAGTAACTTAAACCAATTCTGTCCCCTATATGTCAATAGTTCTACGTCCTGTGGCTTAGTAAGTGATGATGCCAAAATGCTGATTCATGCTTTCATTTCTCCTGCCATCAATTACGCACTCCCCCAAAATGGGCTCCCTACTAAACTCTAAACAGGCTTCATTATCCATAATTCAGCAGCCAGAGTCCTCACTTCCACTACCGCATCTGTCACATTCAGTGGGGCAAAAAAGTATATAGTCAGCCCCTGATTGTGCAATTTCTCTACTCATAAAAATAGATGTCTGTAATTTTTCATCATAGGGTTACCTTCACTATGAGAGACAAAATGAGAAAAAAAATCCAGGAATCACACTGAAGGTATTTAAAGAATTTAATTTGTAAATTATGGTGGAAAATAGTATTTGGTAATAAATTTGGTTCCAACATTGTTGGCAATGACAAGGTCCAAACTTTCTCTTTAAGTCCACCAGGTTGCTCCGGCCCCCAAAAAAAAAAAACCACACTGTAGTTGGTATTTTTGGCCCATTCCTCCATGGCAGATCTCCTCTAGAGCAGTGATGTTTTGGGGCAACACAGACCTTGACTCCCTCCACAAATTTTTCTATGGGGTTGAGGTCTGTAGAGAAAAGAGCTGCTAGGCCAACTCCAGGACTCGCAGTGGCTTTTACGAGCCACTCCTTTGTTGCCCGAGCATTGTGTTTGGGATCATTGTCATGCTGGAATGACCTCAGCCATGTTCCTTTCAATGCTCTCACGGATGAAGGAGGTTTTGTCTTAAAATCTCACGATACAATGGCCCCGTTTTCATTCTTCCCTTAACACGGATCATCGTCCTCTGTCCCCCCCTTTTGCAATAAAAACAGCCCGAAAGCCATGATGTTTCCCTACCACCCACCCCCCCCCCCCCCCACGCCCATGCTTCACAGTAGGTATGGTGCAACTCAGCATTCTTCTTCCTCCAAACACGGCGAGTTGAGCTTTTACCAAAGTTCGATTTTGGGTTCATTGACCACATGATTATTCTCCCAATCTTCTTCTGGATCATCCTATGTTTCCTCTGGCAAACTTCAGACGGCCTGGACATGTCCTGGCTTAAGCATGGGGCATTCCTGGCACTGCAGGATCCTGAGTCTCTCTCGGCGTAGTGTTTACTGTGGTAGCCTTTTTACTTTGTCCCAGCTCTCTGCAGGTCATTCATCAGGTCCCTCCGTGTAGTTCTGAGATTTTTGCTCACCGTTCTCATGATCATTTTGACCCCACGGGAATGAGATCTTGCCGTGGGGCCCCAGATCGGGGAGATTTCAATGGTCTTGTATGTCCTTACAATTGCTCCACATTGTATTTATTCACACCAACCTGCCTTGCCTATTGTAATTCACTCTTCCCAGACTGCTGCAGGTCTACAATTTTCGGTCTGGTGTCGTTTCAACAGCTCTTTGGTCTTGGCCATTTTGAGTTTGGAGTCTGACTTTTGAGGCGTTGGTACAGGTTGTCTTTTAACAGATACGAGGTAAAACAGTGCCATTATACGGTAACGAGTGGAGACAGAAGAGCTTCTTAAGGAAGAAGTTACAGGTCTGTGAGGAGCCAGAAAATGTTGCTTGTTTGTGGGTGACCAAAGACTTTTTTCCACCATGATTTACTATTAATTCTTTAAAAAATCCTGCAATGTTGATTTCCTATTTTTTTTATATTTTGTCTTTCTAGTTGAAGTGTACCTAGATGAAAAAATACGCCCCCACCCTCTTATCTTTCTAATTCGGAGAACTTGCACAATCAGTGGCTTACTAATACTTTTTTGCCCACTGTAACTCCTACCCCCCCCCCTCCATCAGCTCCATTGGTTTACCCATATCGGCACCGTGTCCAGTACAACTCCTTCTTTTCTTTCAAAGCCCTCCATGGACTTGCCCCTACTACTTCAGTGCCATACTGTCCCTCAGGCGTATAATAAAGCAGGCAGTGAGCGTATATTTTTACAACAATGTTAGAAATGCAGTTGTAATACATTATGAATACAGCAAGTGTTTGTTCCTTATTGAGAAAGTATTAAATGAGTCATTCCGACCAGAACAGATAATAACACAAGTGAACACGGGATAAAATGGAGACGTTGAGACAATATCTGCGGTATGTTTACTCGGTATATTCCTCAACACAGTGAGAGAGTGAGTCATTCAGAAAAAAACACTGTTTACACTTGTACAAATCTCCTAAGAGCTAACCAACAGGCATTCAGAAATTAACACAGGGTTTCCCTTTGCAACAAGTTTTACTGGCTTCTTTTCCCTCGAGACTTCGTTACACTGGGCTTTTACTAAGCGCTCTCCCAAATATGCAGCACAGTGTGTTTATTTCCTGTCAGTGTTTGTGAGTGTATGTGTGTGTGTGCTTGGGTAGGATGTGCAGTGCGCTGTGTGTGTTATATTTAGAGGGAACCCAGTATTACTGAGCCAAGCAACATATGACTCATTTGTGCCAACAAGGACCAGTGACACCACTGCTTCCCCCAAAGGTTTCCTCAGAAACTATGTATGCCTGCAGAACTTTGTTTGTGTGTCTATGTATTGCTGTTTGTGTGCATGCCTATAGTGGGTGAGAGGGTGTGAGTGAGAAAGACTGGGGATAGCCCCCAGCTACGTCTAGCCCATATTTAGTGCCCCTGTCCCTGCTCTGAGTGCCCATGCTTGCCAAACTTATTTCTTGATTGCAAAACAGATACTTTGCACCATGTACACTCCAATGGTATGACAACAGTGCACAAAACAGAATGTAGAGTGAGGTGGCCGAAAGTAGAGATTTATCAGGGTGATACACGTAGTGTTGCAACAGGATTCCAGCCTTGACTCCTTCTCAAAGCACAGCAATGGCTTTGTTACCTAATTTATGTTAGCACACCTCCAAATGTGAAATTTCTGTAAATATCTTAGGGTTGTTCCTTATTCATTTCCTTCATTCACATATTAAAGTTACGGTTTATATCTCTGCTTCTTCAGTTACCATATTTCAGGGTCTGTTTTCATCTGAGGGACAGGGGTGTACCTTTGAGATGTATGCTAGCAGCACAATATTTCAGCCGACTACCCACTCAGCATGAAGATCTATTTTGTGATCGGCGACAGTTTGTGAGATGATCCTACTGAAATAATCAAAGCCTAAACAGTCCAGAGGAGACTCACTGAAGAGGCTGAAGAAAATCAATTAAGGAGGAAAGCTTCCTGATTTAATTTAATAGATAGCTACAGTGGTACTTGAAAGTTTGTGAACCCTTTACAATGTTCTATATTTCTGCATAAATATGACCTAAAACTTCATCAGATTTCCCACAAGTCCTAAAGTAGATAACGAGAACCCAGTTAAACAATAGAAAAGATATGTATACTTGGTCATTTATTTATTGATGAAATGATCCATATTACATATTATTGAGTGGCAAAAGTATGTGAAACCTTTGCTTGCAGTATCTGGGTGTGACCCCCCTGTGCACAACAACTGCAGCTATTCAGTTCCGTAACTGTTGATCAGTCCCTGCACACCGGCTTGGAGGAGGTTTAAACCCATCCTCCATACATAACAGCTTCAACCGAGTTGGTGGGTTTCCTCACATTAACTGCTCACTCAGGTCCTTCCACAAACATTTTGAATGGACTAAGGCAGGACTTTGACTTGGCCATTTCCAAACATTAACTTCATTCTTCTTAACCATTCTTTGGTAGAACGACTTGTGTGCTTAGGGTCGTTGTCTTGCTGCATGACCAAGGATGATGATTCTATTTTGGTCTCATCCATCCCATCTTTATTCTTCCAATGCCTTCTGGCTGTCCACGTGAAATCTTTAGCAAACTGCAGACGAGCAGCCATGTGCTTTTGGAGACCAATGGCTTCACTTACACCCGCAGCACACCATTTTTGTGCATCTGATGGTGGCTCATGAACATTAACATTGCCGATGGTTAGAGAGGTCTTCAGTTGCTTAGAAGTTTACCCTGGGGTCCTTTGTGACCTCGCCACTACTATACACTTGCTCTTGGAGTGATCTTGTTGGTCGACCACTCCTGCGGAGGGTAACAAGGGTCTTGATTTCCTCCATTTGTAACAATCTGTCTGCTGTGGACTGGTGGACTCTTTTAGAGAATGGTTTTGGTAACATTTTCCAGCCTTGGGGCAAAAAAATGAGCATCAACAACTCTTTTTCTGAGCTCCTCAGAAATCTCCTTTGTTCGTGCCATGATGCCACTTCCCAAACACACGTTATGAAAAGCAGACTTTGATAGATCTCTGATCTTTAATAAAACAGGTTGTCCACTCACACTGATGTGTATCCCATTGATTGAAAAAACCTGACCTAATTTCACCTTCAAATGGTGTTGGAGACTGTTAATCCTATAAAGTTCACATACTTTTGCCACGCACTAATAGTAATATTGATCATTTTCCTCAATAATAAATGACCAAGTATAATATTTTTGTCTCATTTGTTTAACTGGGTTCTCGTTATCTACAGTACTTTTAGGACTTGTGTGAAAATCTGATGATGTTTTAGGTCATATTTATGCAGAAATATAGAAAATTCTAAAGGGTTCACAAACTTTCAAGCACCACTGTACAGTGAGTGAGAGAGTCAGTGAATGAAACTGAGTTCACTGAATGTGTGTATGTATGGATACAAATGAATACACAAGCAACATGAATACATGAATGAGTACGTGTGAAAGTGTGCGGTGAGAGAAGCTTCTCAGCTTTCATTACACATATGCTGCCCTAACCACTCACAGAATGTTCTGAGAAGAGAAAGAGCCTCACATTTGACCTACATGAACACATGAAAAGTTGCTGGACACTCGGACGTTACAGGACCATGACACACTCCAGTGTTAAAGATCACAATGTGCATGGTGTGAGATCGATAACTAAGCCCATGACTAAACCTTTGTATATCTTCACACACAATCATACAGACACTAAACACACCATTCTACAGCACTGCGGCTATTTTTTTTGTTATCTAATTAAAACAACAATGCTGTGTTTTAACTGAATATTAACACCATAACAAAATAGAAATTTGCATGAATGTATGCATGTTAGGTTATGTTAGGTTAATTGGTGTTTCTAAAGTGTCCTTAGTGTGTAAGTGTTTGTATGAGTGTGCGAGTCATTAAATGAATGAATGAAGTAATAAAACAATTTATCGAAAGCTTCACAAAATTATCTATGCTGTCAAAAGAAAAAAAAAAACAGCAAAGACCATCATATGCTACATTTTGGACACTGGTATGCTAGCTAGCCAGCCAGCTTTAGCAGGAAGACCAGCAAGACTTTGCAAGTTCAATGCCTAAAGCATCACCAGACCAGCACTATAACCAGCACAAATCATCTTGGACCAATAATCAACATGGGACTTGCATGGTCTTGCAGACTGACCAGTATGCCAGCATTCAAAGCACTTTATACAAAGCATGCATTTTTTTTACCAGAGTTGGTAGAATTTTTTCAAAAAAAAGATCTTTAAAAACGATAAAGCCACATATGTCTGTGTCATAGTGAATGGCTACATACAGTGGTGCTTGAACGTTCTATATTTCTGCATAAATATGACCTAAAACATCATCATATTTTCACACAAGTACTACAAGTAGATAAAGAAAACCCAGTTAAACAAATGAGACAAAAATATTATACTTCATAATTTATTTATTGAGGAAAATGATCCAATATTACATATTAATGAGTAGTAAAAGTATGTGAACCTTTGCTTTCAGGATCTGGTGTGTGACCCCCCCCCCCGTGCAGCAATAAATGCAACTAAACGTTTCCTGTAACTGTTGATCAGTCCTGCACACCGGCTTGGAGGAATTCTATCCCATTCCTCCGTACAGAACAGCTTCTAATATTGGATCATTTTCCTCAATAAATAAATTACTCACTTGAGTTAAACTCATTTGTTAAACTGGGTTCTCTTTATCTACTTTTAGGACTTGTGTGTCATATTTATGCAGAAATCTAGAAAATTCTAAAGGGTTCACAAACTTTCAAGCACCACTGTACAGGCATACAATGTGTAATGGCAAAATTTGCAAGCCTAACAGCTTGTATCAAGAGGGTAACATCTACACATATACTTTTTATATGAATAGCAAGAGCAGCACAGTTCTATGCTGGTTTAAACCCTAACCCTAAGTCATGCAGGTTCACGAAAACAAGACTTTAAATTGTCCTAGGTGCTAATAAGATAAAAATAGGTCTTAAAATGATTCTTAACAACAAAAAAATGGTCAGGGGTCTTAGCACCAGATGTGATATAAATTGTAGCTTCAAACCAGTTAAGCTAGCTTTGCTATTGCTTGTAGTGTACCTGTGTAGCTTCAGCTGTGACATCTTTAAGTTGGAAGACCGTGCCACTTTAGCTTCTACAAACACTATATCTAAGCTTAATGTATCAACTTTGGCAGCACTGGTTGTCGTTTTACAACACCTTTGATGGTTTCAAGGGATCGAAAGTGCTTGGCCTAAGAAACAGATTTTATAGCGTTTGTAACCTAGTTATAAAACAGACATAAAAGGTGTTAGCCATTGAGAGGAGGGGAGAACATATCAACAACAATGCTTAGAATGTAGTGAATTATGTAGGGGGTTAGGGTGTATCATGGAGGACTGGTTCACACTCTGTTTGAAATGCTGTTAGTGAATGCAGGGTGTTCAGAGTGTGAATGTGCTTCCTCTAATGCTTGACTGGTCTCTCTCTCTCTCTCTCTCTCACACACACACACACACACACACACACATTTACATTTACAGCATTTAGCAGACACCCTTATCCAGAGCGACTTACAATTGATACAGTATTACAATCCAAGCCATTGTGGGTTAAGGACCTTGCTCAAGGACCCAACAGTGGCAGCTTGGCAGAGGTGGGATTTGAACCCTGGACCTTTTGGTCCATAGTCCAGTACCTTAACCGCTAGGCTACCACAACAATAAAAAGGTCGAAGCCAACAATTTTCTTATACTTTCAACTCTCATACTGCAATTTCTTTTCATTTTATAGTTACTAGAAAAAATGACAAAACATTGATTAAATTGTGTAAAATGACCAAATCTAGCACATGTACTTCTGTACACACTACATAATGCATTAAGTCAAAAAAACACTCTAGGTCTGCCAAACTTAGCTACGTCTTTTCCACTGATACAGTGTTGCAGCCAGTGCTGCCTCAGCGAACCACCAAACCGTTTAATGATCTGGCTCACATTTCCATCAGTTTAGGGTCTAGATCATTTCATAATCCTGTATAAGACCTTACTAATGCACACTATTTCAAGTTATAATCTGTACCACCTAAAGCGAAATCCTTTAGCATCTACACACAGCACAGAGAGATGACCATACATTCTCTGTTAACCAATATTCGTTTAAATTTATTAGCTTAGTATTAGTAATAATAGCATCTGTTTTATGGCCTGCAAGTGACTGGTAAAAAGGGACCTCAATCCCCTTGGACTGGCCACCTCTTTCTTTAATCATGAATCAGTAAAAACATGCCATTTTCACATTCCACCAGGAACAGCACTTTGATTGTGGAAATAGCAGGGAAAATTCCCTTTGCCTAGCATTTATTCCCTTATGTTTTATATATGTTTCTATAGTGATATAGTGAAAATCTGCACATATTCATAACGCTGCTTAAAAATCCAACAGCAATAGACCAGGCTTATGTTGTATTTTGGCAATGGTTTGCTGGACAACCAGCTTTATAAGAAGAATATGTGACTTCACCAGCTTACAACCATCACCACCCAAGCCACTAACCAGCATACCCAAACATATGGAACCTCAGGTCAGCATCCAAAACACACATATGTGTTATTTAGGGGAAACTTTTTAATATCAATGCAGTACAATCCTTTGCTATAGTCCTTAAGCTAGAGTCTATATTAATTTACTAAAAATCAGTGATCCTTTGGCTGGAAAACTCACACTTAAATACTTGGACAAGGCGAGGCGCAAACTGCTTTTTCAGAAAGCTTCACACTGCATTCATGTGTGGATTGATGTACGATATTCTTCATATCCAAGCATGATCTCATAGTCCGTCTCCATCTGCCAGCAAAATCAACCAGCACATGCAAAAAAAAGTTACATCACTGTCTACAGACTGAGACAAATCTGTGATTTAAAGGGGACAATAAGGATTTGGCTCCTTTTTTTTTCATCTAAAATGAAAACAAATACACATTATTCCCTTCAGCATTCCCTGAGCTCTAGAATGCTAGTTCAGGAGGAGGAGCTTTATGATTTGCCCAGAGAGTGCTGGTGGATTAGGTTAAGGCTCTAGCCTAGTAATCTGCAGGTTGCAAGGTCTAATCCAGTTCTATAAAACTGATACAGATGGGTTCATAAACAAAACCCTTAACCTTCAACTGTTTGTTCCATTGTACATATCTTCAGATTAGGTCATATGCTAAAAATGTAAAGGTCAGGTAACATGTTTGGTGGTTCACATCAATTATTTTATTTATACAGCCAGCAATTGCTAAGTAATCTCTTATAATGACTCTTATAATAATAACTTAAAGCACCTTTAACCCAATACATATACTGTGGTACATAGAACACATCTTCATGCAAGTCTGGGTTGTGGTGTGCAAGGTCAAGTCAAGTCTCAAGTCTCCAGCGTATGAGTCTGACTGGTGTCTCAAGTCTCTGCCATGGAAGTCAGTGTGGAGTTTTGAGTTTCTGGTGTGCGAGTCAAAGTCCAGTGAGTCTGAATCCAATCTCGAATAATGACATGAAAAACTGAGTAGTGCCGAGAGTCTGTAGAATGTGAGTCTGAGTCTCAAGTCTCTAATGTCCGAGTCCAGTCTTGAGTCTCTAGCGTGAGTCAAGACATGAGTTTTCAGTACAGAATTTTAGTTTAGTCTCAATATTAGTTCACTGACATTGATTTGTTCAATGTAATATTATACTAAAACTACCAGCTTCTCCATAGCTTCAATAAACAATACTCAACAAGTTTCATGATTGTTTTACTTCATTCTAAACATATGCAAGCATACAGGAGGACAAAATGTCATTCTTCTAGGATGAGGCTGCAACACAAGACAAAACAAAAGATACTGCAAATATTCATGACAGTGCAGTACAATAAATAAAAGAAATTTTGCAGAACTGAATCTATGGAATGTGAGCAGGCTATCACACAACAGTGAAGTGGCTATAAAACTATGCAAGTCAGACTATACAAAGTTATGTACTACTGCAAAACTTTATGACACAACACAAAATAAGTCAAGTCAAGTTAAGTCAGATCTATTTATATAGCGCTTTTTACAATGGAGCATTGTCTCAAAGCAACTTTACAAGTTTAGATTATCTCCTAATAACTACGTCCAATCCCAAATTGAGCAAATTGACTTGACTTGACTTGACACAAAATAAGCATATAAACCTACAAAAAGTTACATTACAGTATACATAGAGGTAGCAACATACAAGTGTATAAAAGTGTTAGCAGTTTGTAAAATGTATAAACAATGTATGAAAGTGTTAGCAGCAGAAGATGTTATATATAAAAGTGGGTGTAATTGACAGCACAGATGCTCCTCTACTGTATGACCAGAGATTTAGGGGTACTGAGCACTCAATGAGTGCATCTGACATGAAGAACATCTGACTTTTTGGACAGGGAAACCACTTTGGGGTGACACAGTGGCTTGGTGGGTAGCACTGTAGCCTCACAACAAGGAGATCCTGGGTTTGATCCTAGGGTGGAGTGACCTGGGTATTTTCTGTGTGGAGTTTGAATGTGTCAGCGTGGGTTTACTCCGGGTACTCCGGTTTCCTTCCACAGTTCAAAGACATGAATGGACTCCGACCTGAGTGTGTGTGTGTGTATATATATATATATGCCATGACTAGTTTCAATATAAGCTTGAGTGTTGATGTCAAAATGCTAGCATTCAGATTAGTTTAAGAAGACAAATTACTTGAAGGCATTAAATCAGCTTTTACTTCTGGTTATGTGAACTGTTTATGAACACTGCTGAGGAGAAACGAGCTGCTTCATGCAAGTCTGAGTCTAGCTTTGAGTCTCAGGTGTGAGAGTCAGAGTCCAATCCCAAGTGTCTGCTGTGCGAACCGAGTCTTCATCTCTGATATTAAAGTTTGCTGTGTAACAGTGATTTGGTTCTGAGTTCATGCCAACTGCTCATATGTATAAACTCACACACACTCTACACAGAAAATTATTAGAATATTTTTATAGAGTTATAGTATATTTAAGGTAAAACAGTTATGTATGCTAATTAAATATGCTCATTCTTTCACATGTAGCATTATGTGATATTTTTCAGTGTGAAAATATAATGGGAATTCAGTTTTGCCAGGCAGACAAAGGAATGCACTGGGGTTGCAGTGAAATGCTGCATCACCACATGGGAAATGTCAGCATATTCAGCGCTGCGGGATATCACACAGGGCTATAATATGGATGCACTATCCAACTTAATCCTGGGTCACAAGCAAAAATAACAACGGCTCACAAACTAAAAGACAAAACAAAAAACAGTGTTTCTTACATTTACTTTGACTTTTATTTCACTGCAGACAGAACAAATCCAAGATATTTCATGTTTTGTCTGTTCAACTTCATTTTTGCATTTACCACTTTGTAAGGTTGCCATTTCTTCTCACAACACTTAAGACGCTATGGCACTGAAGGCATCAAACAATAAAGTGTTTTAAAGTGATAAAGTGATAAAGAGTTTTTTTGTCCAATACTTCCTCCAAACACGTCTGAAGGTGTGCAACAGTACAGGGTTGTTGTTGTCACATTTTTTGCTTCAGAATTATTGAGTTGAAAATTGCATGGGCGTCTCTGGAACAGATGTCAGTTGTCTTGAAGGCAGCATATGTTGCTGTAAAATCTCACTGTACTTTTCAGCATTAATGCTGCCATCACAGAAGTGTAAGTTACCTTTCCCAAGGGCACTGACCCAACCCCATACCATGACAGATCCTGGCTTTTGGACTTGTTGCTGATAACAGTATGGATGGTCCTTTTTATCTTTGGTCGGGAACTGAGAGCATCCATTTCTTCCAAAAATGATCTAGAATACTGATTCCTATATGAATATGACTAATAATCACAAAACAGGTTTCCATTGTGTGATGGTCCATGCAAGATGCCTCCGAGCCCAGAGAAGTCGATGCTGCCTCTGGACATGGTTAACATAAGTCTTCTTTTTGCACAGTAAAGTTTTAAGTAGCATCTGTGAATGTAACTCTGTATTGTAGTGCATGACAAAAGTTTGCCAAAGTAATCCCTCGCCCATGTGGTTATATATCAGCTATTGATGAAAGACGGTTCTTGATGCAGTGCTGTCTGAGGGATTGGAGATCATCTGTGTTCAGTTTAGGCTTGTGCCTTTGCCCTTTACGCACTGAAATTCCTACAGATTCCTTGAATCATTAAATTACATTGTGCACTGTAGAGGGAGAAATCCTCAAACTGCCAATTCTGCTCCTCAAAGACTTGTGGATACTGCTTTTGAACCAAATCATGATTACAGTCACCGGATGACACCACCTGTTTGAAATCACATCATTTTTTACCTCATCACTAGCCCTAATTTTCTCCCATCCCAACTTTTTTTGGAATGTGTTGTAGGCATAAAAAGCATTGAATGCTTATTAACAAACAAAACGAAGCTGACCAGATAAAACATTAAATATCTTGGTTTCATACTGTCTGCAATGAAATAAAAGTCAAAGTAAATGTAAGAAACTGCATTTTGTCCATTTTCCATGATGTGCCAATTTTTTCCTAATTTCAGGTTGCAGTAGAATCACTCTCACAACTTGGAAAAAAAAATGCAATGACATACAGTATAATAACTCCTACAATCAAATAAAAGGGAATTCAAATTGACTTAAACAAAAAATGTATACCGGTACATTAAAATGAAATTGAATGACATTGTGATCAAATGAGTACAGCAAACCTCATCTTCACATATTCAAATTATATGAAAGGCTTTCACATAAATGAGAGGGAATTCAGGAACTCTTGTGTGGTTTATTTGAAATATAATGAAATACTCTCACATAGTTGTGTGAAATGTGATGAAACTGCACTTTCAATCCAAATTAAACCAGTTTAAAGCGTTCTCTTATGTTTGGTTGAAACGCAGTGAAATCATGGACGTTCTAATTTAAATGCAATAAAATTGCTCGCGCACAGCTGAAAGAAATGCAAATAAATTGCCCTAGCATGATCATATGGAATGCAACCAAACTTATCTCCCGTTTTCATGAAATCCAGTGAATTTGCAGACTCACATGACATTCAACAAAGCTGTTCTAAAATAAAACTGCTTTGTAATGATTGAACTGAATCCAGTAAAATTGTTCTCAAATTATGCATGACATCTGTACAACCATACAACAATAAACTAGACGTGTGTCTCTTTCAAACAAACCTGAGGTAACAAGAGCATTGTGTAGCCCGGAACCAATGTCTTACACACAGGAACGTGCACTTGTTTACATGAGCCTGCACTTGTTTCCAGTTGTTTTGCATGGCATGATCACTATCGTCCCTATCTATTACACAATAGATCTACCAGCCTGATGTAACCGAGAGAAATAAAATCCATCCATTCCAGCCACCCTCCATATTTTCTGTTTAACAATCTCAACAATCTCTGGTATGGATATCAAAGGGCTGCTGCAGAAGCGAAGTTCCAACGGATTTCTGGCGTGAAAATGGCTGTGCACCTCTTTAACCCCCACCCTTTCCCTCCTCCTAAATGAGACCCACAGGCACAGCCCCTCTTACACAGCACAGATTTCCGCTGATCTAATAATGCGGATTAATGGAATGTAATGCTCGGGTCTCAGCGAGCGCTGGAGGAACAAAGCGAACGCTCATGCTGCCTCCCATCACTACAAAGCAGCAATGGGAACGTTGTAAAATGCTTAATGTGCCTTTAATGAAGCAAAACAATGACCAGGCAATACTGGATCACTCACAGAGGTAAATACACTCTATCAGCTGCCGACACAGGGACAATAAAAGATTCTAAAGTAATCAAATATTTCTCCTACTATTATCCCATTTTTAAATGAAGGGTTTACTATAATAACATTCCATAATATTACCATTAATCGGACCACTTTATTACATATTTAGTACATACATATTACATACATATTACATACACATGCATTACTAATTTAAGGGATACAAGGACACTGACCCATTATGTGGGTGAGTGTGTGCAAGTATTTGTTATTGTGGAGGTCTGATGTCTTTACTATGATACGGCAAATTTAACATGAAGTGTTCAAATGGTTGATGCCTTTAAAGAAGCATCTTTCATTTAAAAGTTACACCTGCTATCAGTGCTACTGCTATTAATATGACATCTAAAATCAATTCATTACGCTATGCATGGAATAAAGGATGACTGATGTAGCCTAGTAAACTGAAGTTTGCTTGACTACTGATATTGTTATGGGGTATTGTTGTCCCCATATTGATACTAATATATTACAGGTTAGATGTTATGGAGGAATCTGGCTGGTCTCTAAAAAGAAAACTGTCTATTGTTTAACACAGTTTAAGGTTTTGTTTGGTCATGGGGGTTTGGGGTACTCCAGAGCTCATCACGGGAATCCAAGGCTCAAACAAGCATGTACTCGGAATGGGATGACAGTCAGTTGCTGGGGTTGCTTGGGGTCACTGTTGCAGTGCCGTGGAATGAGACACTGACACAGCCCAGTTTTGCCTGTGTGGGGCCTGACCCGGTCAGAAGGTACCGCTGAGACACAAACCCAGGCTACCAAGGTGGTGGGTTAGCTTACTGAACCTGTGCACCACCCATGCACCTACTGCTAATACTGATTATTGTTCTAATAATAATTAAAACAATAGTCATAAACATATGAACCGGGAAATCATTAAATCAGAGTTGTGCCATTCAATGTGTGTACGAAAGAAATTGTGGGGTCCCAACAGGTACACACTGTAGATTTTGTGTTATGTTGTGCTGCTTTGTAAGATCTCTTTGTAACTACCACTACAGATACTACTGATAATAATACTACTAATAATGATAACAGTAAGAACCATCAGAACAAAACCAAAAGTATAGGCTAATAATAATAATAGTAATGATAGTAATGAACCCTTTAAAGCCCTATTTGGCAGGCTGTTGAAGGAAAGGATGAATGATGGAGTAAACAGGAGGTGGGAATCTGGCTCGTGCTGTATGGGGCTCTCTTTCTGTATTGTGTCTTGTTTACCTCCCTCCATCCCTTCTTCACTTGACAGCTCCTTTTTTTCTACTGACAGAAAAGAAGCACTGCCTGACCCTCCTGTTCCTCTCGGTAGCGCGAGCTCGGCTGCGATCCAAAACGCCGCACCAACCTGCACACTGCCTTATTGTGCAGTGTCAAAATAGCACGCCACCTTTAGTATCTACGCTATATCACAACACGAGGTTGGTTATTTAGTGCACTAGGCTATTCGTGCACAAGCGCTGTCTGCGCGGTTTGGGAAGCGGCCGAATTTCGCGTTTTGTCATTTATCTGATTGTCGGAACCAGCGTGCGCGTGTTTTTGTTTGTATTATTTGCACTGCAAGAGGTCGGTGCCGTCAAGAGCTGTAATGGAGCAGGCAGATTACCTCACGTTAGCCCTCCGTGTACACACATACTCTCTCTCACACACACAACACAAAGCAGGAGTTGGTAAAATTGCACTCGCTTTCATGGCAAGAACGCATACTTCTAAAAAGAGAGCGCGCGGCGAGCAAGCCACTTACCTTCTCTGTTCGGTTCCCCCGCGATCCAGCCCCTTCTTCTGTGTCCGATCAGTAAATCAAATGCGGTTCTTCTCGCATGTTGACTCGCTCGCGCACTCGCAAAGCGCCCGTGCTGCGCGGAACAGCATGCTGCTCATCTACAGATATTCTCCTTTCAGGATCGAGAAGGAAGTTTGGATTGATCAGAGCGTTGATTTGTTCAGCAGACGTCAGCGCGCTCCTATGCGTGTGTGAGACTGTGTGTGTATGTGTGTGTGTGAGAAAGTGTGTGTGTATGTGTGTGTGTGTGAGTGTGTATGTGTGTGTAGACGGTATGCGGCGTGCCACTCCGTCTCCTGTGTTTGTTACACTGAACGGAACGCCTCCTCCTCCTCCCCCTCCTCCTCCTCCTCTCAATCGCTACATTGTTGACATTTGGCGGGTGACGTCACCCCTACGCTCATTCACGAGAACAGCTCCAGCTCCTGCGCCAATGTGCGTAAGCGCGCTTAGAGAATCGGAGTAAACGGGAACGCGCGGCATCCGGCCACCAGCAACCAACCAGCTTCGTTTCTTCGTTTCTTCTTCAATTAAGCGCCTATATATACAACCGTTTACTCCGATTCTCTAAGCGTGCTTATATAATGCATATGCAAAAAATTAAATGCATATCCGGCCACCAGTAATCAACCAGTTTCGTTTCTTCGTATATATATGCGCTTAATTGAAGAAGAAACGAAGAAACAAAACTGGTTGGTTACTGGTGGCCGGATATATATATATATATATATATATATATAGATATATATAGATATATTATATATATATCAATATATGTATATACATACCAGTAACCAACCATTTTCCCGTTTTCCTTTCTTATATATATATATATATATATATATATATATATAATTATATAAGAAACGAACTGGTTGGTTCCTGGTGGCCGTATATATATAAATATATATATTATATATATATATATATATATATTATAATATATATATATATATATATAAAACGAAACTGGTTGGTTACTGGTGGCTCGGATATATAGATATGTAGTTATATAGTGTCGTATATATAGAAACAAACTGTTTGGGGGTTACTGGTGGCCGGATATAGTGCGTATATATATATAGTGTATTATATACATAAGTATTATAATATATAATACATATATATATATATATATATATATATTATTACAATGGCGGGCATCGTGTGTTCGTGAATATTCTGGCAACCGTCAAACCCGAAAAAGTATTTGGGCAAGTTCTTGGTGGGTCACCACAGCCCATAAAAAAAAAGCTCTCAGCTCTTTCTGGGGTGGGCACGGAAAGGTTCCTGTACACTGATGTTGGTTCCAACACGTCATTGCAGCACACCGTATGAAACGACACGGGATGTAGTGGGACATGGGGTGTACCAGCACACATCAGTTCAATCTGGGGGGCAGTTCGCGGGGGGGCGCGGAAATCGGTGGCGGGGAAGGAAAACCACCCCCCCATCCATGAGCTGCTCACGCGCTGCCTTTCAGCCTGCAACAACACATTTCAAAAGATTGGGGGCGGTAAAAGCATTTACTTACCCCAACTGAGCACCCCTTTTTGGTCGTAATGTGTCCATTTAGTTCCTCCACATTTTAAGACATGTTGGCACAGAGGATACAAGCGATTTCCGTGTTACGGTGTCTTCTTTTTGTTCCCATTCTTCTGCCAAACACTACGGAGGTCGTTGTCCTTCCACATTTTTCAAAATTCTCCACCACATGCTCTGTGTTATGGAAACAGGTCAGGACTGGGCCGATTCAGGTCCCTGCCCATTAACCACCCCGTTGACCCACTTTCTATTAGGCCATGGTTCCGTTTGTAAATGTGGCCAGCCCTTGTTTTTCACCTTGCCTGAAAACATGCATGACGGTCCCCTTTGAAAAGATGGCATCTTAAGCAGCAGATGTTGCTCCTAAGATCTTACTTTTTGTACTTTTCTGCATTAGTGCTGGCCTCACATAGAAAAAGTCCCACAGAAGTTGGTAGGAGCCCAGTTTTTCTTGGACATGAGACTTTTTTTGCATAGTAAAATTTTAAGTGGCATTTATGAATGTAACTTTGTAATTGTAGTGCTTTGACAAAGTTTGACAAAGTATCATCCCAATGTCCATTGTGGCTATATCAGCTAATTGGTTGATGTGGTTGACTGGGGGGCCGGAAAATCCTCGCTGCAGTGGCCCTTTGAGGGATCCCGGCGATCACAGTCGTCTGTGTAAGCTGCGCCCTTGACCTTTATATGCACGAAATTCTCCTCCCAGTTACTTTTAATGGTTTAATGATAGTATGCACTGTAGAGGGAGAAATATGCATAGTTTTTAAACATTTAAATAATTTTCTCACACATTTGTTGATAAACTGGAGATCCTCTGGTCATATTTACTCCTCAAAGACTCTTCTGTGGATCCTGCTTATGTACCAAATCATGATTATAATCTCCTGTTGACATTACCAGTTTGTGATCACATCATTATTTGTTTTTAATTCATTACTAGCTCTAAATAGCCCCTGTCCCAATATTTTTTGGAATACGTTGCAGGCCTGAAATGAAGAAATGGCTGTTTATTAACGATTGAAATGAATTTGACCAGAAAAAACATGACATATCTCAGGTTCAATGAAATAATAGTCAAAGCAAATGTATGACACACTGTATGTTTTTTATATGCATTGTCCATACTGTCCCAACTTTTTCTAATTTGGGGTTGTACTATATAATTATATTGTACATGCAATTACAATATTAACAATGCATAGCATGGGGTGTCATCAGACCCAGACGTGCTCCAGTAAAATGTGGCTGTGCCCCACTAAGATCACGGAAATTGCAGCAGCAATACAGGACAAATGTACTACAGGTGCTTATTTTCCCATAATGCCCCTCAAGTTGGAGTTTTATTTTTAATATTGAAATATCTTCTGAGAGCAGTGTTTCACAAGACTGGTTCTGTGAGGTGACCTATCAGAATATGGAGGGGGTGTGGCTTTAATAACTTTGAATGTGGTGAAAAATGCTCATTGCATCGAAAGCAAGCAGCAACATGTGAGCTTTCTGTTACAGCTGCACTTACCTCTTTATTTAGTTTTCTCGTCCATGTCAGGGATAGCTTGCTTTTGAAGCAATGAGCATTTTTTATGAGGAATAGTAACTCAAATAACCACTTGTTACTTCTTACAAAGTGTGCAGTCGAGCATCTCTGAATGCACGTCAAACCATGAAGCAGATGGACTACAGCAGCAGAAGACCAAACCGGCCACTCCTGTCAGCTAAGAACAGGCAACTGACACTACAACTCCCATGAGCTCACCAACATTGGACAATAGAAGATTGCAGGAATGTTGCCTGGTTCCCCACACAATTCCACCAGCATGGACTGTTGACACAAGGCAGATTCTGCTGTTGTAGTGAACACACACTTGTGCAGAGTGATTGAAGAAGAATCATTTCCTCATCTTAATAAGCAAATATCCCATAAAGTTGAAAGACAAAAATAAATAAATAAATAAACAAACCGGACTCTTATATTGACCTCTGCCGGAAGACTCTTGCAATGTCTGATCTATTCTTGGAAAATTCTCTGAAGTACCATGTCAGACAGGATGGAGAAACAAATAGATTCATAACCAGAGAGAGTGTGTGAAAGAGAGAGAGAGGCATGGTCCCGCCTCGCTTTCCCGCCCACCCTGGAGAACAAACACTAGTTTAATGTCAGGAAGTGTAATTAGAGGTAATGCAAAACAGCATGCACAGTGTATGTGAATTCGAGACTGAGAGCGAGAGTAAGAGTAAGAGTGATAGAAAGGGAGAGTGATAGAAAGGGAGAGTGATCTACTGTATAATACTGAGAGACATGAAGTATCACAACACACACTGCATATCAGAGCTTTCTAGAAACGGAAGGTCACCTGCTACGATGAGTTCCATTTCATTTAACGTCATGTTGATATCTGGGCATGTGTGCTCCATTTACCCTGGGGAACTGACAGCACCAGGATTCACTGTATATATGCACAGTCATTGTAGCATACAATATAGCATCCTGAACCTGATGATTGCATGTGTAATATGAATATTGGAGCTCAAACTTGGGGTATTCCTGTGGAAGTTTCTAATAGCTGACAACTATCTGATAGCAAAATACTTGTAATGGTGGGCTACACGTATATAGGTCTATGGTGGTTATCTTTCAGAAAATAGTAGTAAGTGGGAATGGGAATTATCTTTATTTAATGTCATGTCAGCTACTGCTGCCATTTCTTGACACTAGTTATACACACTTATACCAGGCCAATTCAGCATAATGCACGTCTTTGGACCGTGGGAGGAAAGCGGAGCACCTGGTATAATCCCACCTGGACACAAGGAGGACATGCAAACTCTACACAGGTGGAGTCAGTGTGGGTGGGTCAGGATCGAACCAAGGATGCTGCATCTGTGAGACTGCTGCTCCACCGTGCCATTCCAGCAGTACTAAGTAGAATTAGTATTAGTCTAATTTAAAATTTGCATCTCTGCTAAAAAAAAGGAGAAGACCAGCATATGGAATGCTGGTCAGCCATGCTTTTTGATCAGCACATCAGCATCCAAAACAACAACATATGCTGCTTTTTTGGGGTTTATTTTTTAAATGAATACCCCTTTTCTCTATCGTATATTAATATATACGAAAATAACCTTCCAAGTATAATCTTAACCATGGAGGCTTTAAACACTTTGTAATTTAATACAAAACCCCCTAAATCCAATGGCAATAAAAAAGTTACGACAAGAAGAATACGACAAGCATAAGCAGTTTGCAGCTTCTGAGCACATGTTTAGCCTTTAGCTAGTCATTAGCAACCATTAGTTAATTTGTTTTTCAAGTTTTTCAGTTGCTTAGCAAGTCTTCTCTGACTTTACTGACTTAATAAGTGAGCATATTGAGTGTTTTCCTACACTAATTCCATTTGACAACTTTCATGAATTTAACTCCTATACACTAGCACTTCTTCCAACCCTCATTTTCAGCTGAAGTTCTACAGCTACTCTACAGCACTTCCTTGCTAAAAAAAAAAAAAAAGAGCACATATTCTATAACCAGCATGACCACCATTATGCCGTCACCAGCGTGAGATGCGGGTATGGTCATCAGCAATAAACAGTGATTTGGTTGGCGTTATGTAAACGTGGATGCAGTCTGGACAAAAATTACTATGTGTAAATATGTATGATTTTCAGTAATTAAATAGTAGATTTTAAGTAATTAAATAAAACCTCCAAGATTCAAATTTAATGATTTATTTTATGTCTCAAACAAGAATCCTACAGAAATGTAGTTTATTGTATTAAACTATAACATGCCAACCAAATAATATGAACAATAAAAACAATGAAAAGAACTACATAACCTAAACTACTTTCCTGTTAATCATATCTTTCACTTAACCCCTACACAGTGGTATTCTTTTTATTTAATTATTATCATCCATGATCTTTTCTGATTTGAACAGCGAGATCTGGCAACTCTGGCTTCTACATCTGCTCTTCAGACACATCTTGATGTAGACTGAAAAGACGAATACAGAAGACAGATAAACCAAAGTAACTTATGTGGACAAAGAAGATGTTATGTATATATATATTCATTGTAATATAAAAGAGTAACAATTTTATGTTTTCATGTATCTTAGTTTGACTTGATATTGATTTGAATTTTTTTAATATTACGCTGCTTTGATTAACAAGCGTATATGTGATGACCAGCACACAAAGCATTCCACGCTGGTAACCAGCATAAAAGTGTCCAAAACACAGCATAATGCTGGTCATGCTGATTGGGACTAACATCAGTAACATCAAAAGTTGTTCTTTGGTATCATGAAATCATGGTAATTTAATTTCATTGCAATTTCATTATAAATTTGTAAAAAAAAAAAAAATAATAAATGTATGCATTTTCACTGGTGGTTCATACTTTTGGCCCAGCTGCATGTGTATATATACACTCACTGAATACTATATTGAGAATATCTGTACACCTACTCAGCCATGAAACTTTGTAATCAGCCAACTGTGTGGTAGTAGTGCAATGCATAAAATCATGCAGATACAGCCCAGCAGCTTTAGGTAATATTCACATAATGAAAATGGTGATTTTGACTTTGTTGTTGCCAGACAGTATGGTTTGAGTATTTCTATAACTGCTGACCTGTGTTTTTCCTACACAACAGTCTCTAGTGCATTTTACAATAAAGAAAAAACATCCAGTGAGTGGCAGTTTTGATTTATGGAACACCTTGTTAATTTGACCTTTGTTGTCTTGCTGCATGACATCCAATCTCTTGACATTCCAGACATTTTTATCTGTAATTTGGAATAATTTATAATTCATTGTTTCCTCAATGAAGGCAAGTTTTCCTGGCCCAGATGCAGCAAAACAGGTCCAAACCATGATACTACCACCACTGTGTTTCACAGATGTGATAAAGTTCTTATACTAGAATGTGGTTTTCCTTTCTCCTTACATAACTCATCTCATTGAAACCAAAAATTCTATTTTGGTCACATCTAGCTAGAAAAAGTTGATCTAATAGCCAACAGAAAACTGGAAAAGAGTTCTCCTTCCAGCCCTGCCATGAACACCACTGTTGTTCCGTGTTCTCTTGATGGTTGAAATTCTGATGGTGCTGATATACCAGTGTGAGAGAGGCCTTTAGTTGCTTAAAAAGTTACAGTTGGTTCCTTTCTGACCTTGCAGATTATTAAAAGCCTTGTTCTTTGAGTGAACTTTTATGGTCGAGCACTCCTGGGGGTATTGAATTTGTACACGATCAGTTTGATTTCAAAACAGGATTCAGTGAGATGTGGTCAACAGAACTGGATCGATGTTCTATTTTACAGAGCAGTTTTGACTGTGCGCACCATTGTTAAATGGGAACCTAAATTAATTAATTAAATAAATTTAAAATGAATTGCACTTTTATCTTTACTGTATGATCTGTTTGTTTTTATTTAGTCTCTAGCATACACGTCTCAGTTCAGTTGCCAGTCAGGAAATTAACTTCTCAAATGCAGCTTGAGTCAGAAGTCAGAATCTAGAGTAACCATCTCTGGAATAAACTCAAGATTAAAAAAAAGTCTGTCATACCTTAAACAAAGCACTTAACCTGAGTCTAAAATGACATACACACTGCCAGTAACAGAGCTGCTGAGCTAATCTGCCATATGGTTATTTTTAAATATTTCAAAACACATTATTGGCCATTATTTAATAGATACATGAACTTGACTCTTCTCTCACACAACTACTCCTGCACATCACAAGCCACAGCTTTCCACTTTGCTTGACCCTTGCAGAGATGTTTTTCACAATAGCCATCATAGTAAAAAAATGAATTGCAGAAGCAGGTGGCTTGTGGTCTCTGTGATCCCCATTATAATGGTGCATGGACTTAAATGCTGCATTCCCAGCTACTAGTGTAGCCTCCAATTACATGTTTTACCACATGAAAATGGCCCCATTACAAGGCTGGCATCAGAAACACATCAAACCCTCATTGAATTATGTCTGTGGTGTGGTCAAGGCTAATTCATGGCCACCAACTCTGGTATGATCATTACTGGTGTATTGCTAATAAGAAAATGTAATTATTATTAGCATTCTTCCTCATTTAATATTAGTGTTGTTAGGTGGGTAACATTTTTAACACTGAATATGTTGGAGGCCTAAAGATATACATACCAGCTCTGAGATCATTGTAAAATATGTCAAATATTATGTTTGTATCAGCTGTAATAGATGTTTTATGAAGTAAGAGAGTGTCTTCATAACTGCTTCAACACTCTGAAACCATTCTGAATCGATATTTTACTTTTTCTGCTCGAAAAAAAAGATCTCCTGTAGATATTCTGTTGGCAAACTAATAACTTATGGTAACTTCTAATCATAACAGATTGAACATTTTTTCGAATAGCCTTTTCTTTTGAAGCTGTATTGAACCTGACAGGCATAGTAGAGAGCTGCATTTGCACAAAGTAATATGGATTACTGATAAAGAGACTATACTAAAATTCCTTATTCTGAAGACTAGGGACTTGCGTGCCAGAGACTCAGGATTGACTTGGACTCTAATGCTAGAGACTCAAGACTTGACCCAGGATTCAAACAACAAATAGATGTTCAAACCTTGCTTATGTTTTTTCTTAGCATATTATTTCCAAAATGAAATGGATTGCTATTTCTTTCACTATTTCCAGATGTCACCCCCAAAAAGCATTGTAGAACCCTTTAAAAACTAAATTTGCTGATGCTCACCTCTCCCACCATTTTGAAAAGGATTTTGTTCTCTAAAGCATTTCTTTTCTGGAATAATGTTTTTCTAAAACAGACGTTCTCAGAAATCCTAGGTGTGGCCATCTGATCCACTCATTGTGGCACTGTTAATCTTATTAAATTATTACATGTTCAGGAAGAATGGTAATGTGCTAACCACAAAAATGCAGCTTGGAAAAGCAGACGAGTTTGGGAAAAAGTAATGCTGACTCACATAGATGGAGATCATCGGCTTTTTCTTACTCAATGAAGAGGCAGACATCACAGGCAAACTATTGGAGCTATCATCCATGACTGAGTAACCTCAACATTAAATGGTCCATGCAACTGTCTGATGTTGGCTATATTGTGCATTTAGATGGGCACAAGTATCAAAGCTTCCCAATTACAGTCTTGTTGAGTATTTGCATCTGTATTCAAAAATGTACTAGAGTTTTGTCTGTGGCTTGTACAGTATGATGAATTACAGATATACAATGGGATTTAATTACAATGTGTTCACAAGTGTAAAACAAGTGCACCAAAAACTACACTCATTCAAATTGGTCTCTCAAGCACTCTTTGGACACTTAGCTGGAACACACAAAGCATGAAGCACTTTGTGCACAGAACACATACATGTAAGAAACACTACGTGGGACATTCAGTACATGAACCATCCACTACACATAACGGCCAACCTGTGTACCTTTATGGGTTCTCCCAGCTGGAATAAGTGCTAAAGGTTTTTTTTCTAAGAGTGTATCGTTCCGGCTAATTTCACCTATTACAAAACATACGTATTAATATCTTAAGGCATTCGGTTAACTCGAAACCTTGGTGCACTTTCAGAACTCAGACATTGCATGTCAAATCCTGCAGCCGAAAGAAGTTGACTCATAACGATCAGGTTTGGTGTCAACTCAAAACAGCTCCTCTATGAATGCAGCACGCTCGGTCACGGAGTCACGCCTGGGCCGCCGATGACTCATTTCGGGTTGAGCTTAATTGACGTTGTGGTCGTGGCAAACCTGCGGCCTGCCATAGGAGAATGTCGGTGAGGTGAGGCAGGCCCTGACAGAGGACCAAAAGACGCAAAGCAGAGTCATGCCAGCACAGAGCTTTCAGAGCCAAAGAATGAGATTATGTCAATTACTGCCGAGCCTCAAGGGAAAGAATGCTAACCGCCATTCACAATACCATGCTCCAACTCAGCCTGCTTGAATAACCTGCAGTACAAATCAGGACTGACTCTGTGAACATGCAGGTCTGTGTGTGTGTGTGTGTACATGTACTGTACAACCATCTATTTACACTCACCAAACAATACACAACAATAGACATTTGCATAAGTAAAGCCACCTATTAAGGCTGTTTAGTTCATTGATTAAAATAACATCTGTTTAAATCTAAATGTAAAATGTAAAATTAATCAAATCTTCAAAGCAGGTTATCAGTATAAGTAATAATAAAAATAGCTTTATAACAACTGCTTAATAAACATTAAATACATTTTTAGAGAACCCAGTTAAACAAATAAGACAAAAATATTATATTGGGTCATTTATTTATTGAGGAAAATGATCTCTTTACATATTAGTGAGTGGCAAAAGTATGTGAACCTCTAGGATTAGCAGTTAATTTGAAGGTGAAATTGGATTCAGGTGTTTTCAATCAATGGGATGACAATCAGGTGTGAGTGGGCACCCTGTTTTATTTAAACACTGCATTCCAGCATAAGAACCTTATCCCCATCTGTGAAACAGGGTGGTGGTAGTGTCATCTGGGCCAGGACGGTTTGCCATCATTGATGGAACAATGAATTCTAAATTATATCAGAGAATTCTAAAGGAAAATGTCAGGACATCTGTCCATGAACTGAATCTCAAGAGAGAAGGTGGGTCATGCAGCAAGACAACGACCCTAAGCACACAAGTCGTTCTACCAAAGAATGGTTAAAGAAGAATAAAGTTAATGTTTTGGAATGGCCAAGTCAAAGTCCTGATATTAATCCAATCGACATGCTGTGGAAGGACCTGAAGCGAGCAGTTAATGTGAGGAAACCCACCAACATCCCAGAGCTGAAGCTGTTCTGTACAGAGGAATGGGCTAAAATTCCTCCAAGCCGGTGTGCAGGACTGATCAACAGTTAGAGGAAACGTTTAGTTGCAGTTATTGCTGCACAGGGGGGTCACACCAGATACTGAAAGTAAAGGTTCACATACAGTGGTGCTTGAAAGTTTGTGAACCCTTTAGAATTTTATATATTTCTGCATAAATATGACCTAAAATTTTATCAGATTTCCACTCTGGTGAAATAACATGACTTTTTTTAACCCCATTAATTGTATTTTTATGACTTGACCAAGTGAGGCACGCATTGTTATAAGCTGTGTCGATAAAGGTTCCCGAATCACTATTAACTACATTCTGCATATTATATATAGTCATATTAACCTACAGGGAACAGATCTGTAAACGATTTCGGCACTCCCTTAGTTGGCTTTGCTTTGTTTGTAATTGCTGTGGAGTTTTTTATAATTCCATTCTGCAGAAGCTTACAGTAGATTTTTATGCATGTTAATGTTCTTATTTAAGAGCTGATTCTCTTCGGCTTCACAGCAACATAACCTAAATATCACTAGGCATTTACGGGGATACTTGAAGACAGAAAAAGTTAAGCATTCAGTGACATATGATTCTCTCTGGAATATTGTGAAATCATTATGGATAACATTGATCATCAGATTATGCACACACTTTTGGATTCCACACTGTCTCTACACCGAATCAAAGATTCAACTTTTCACTCAAATTGATATCCTGATTATATGATTTGTATGAAGAACATTGTATTACTGTAATTTCAAGAAAACCACAAAATACGTAGAAGCATTTTTCACAGTGGTGTCAGTCTTTTGACCTCCACTGTGAAAAATGCTTCTATTTTGTGGTTTCCTTGAACCACAAAGGCATGACTAAGCTAAGCTAATTTGCTAACTGCATCACAGTGGTGAACTTTTACTGTCTCAGTCATGTTTATTTCACAAGGAGAGACAAAAAACTGCAAGTAACCACAGATTGCACAAGGCTAAAATGGATTACGTTAGCAACATCTGCCTTCAGTATGAAGCTACAAAGAACCTGACTGCAAATGTGGTGTCACATTTTGCACCCTTCTGTCTGTTCGTGCATTCATCCAACATAACCATTGATATGATTATATAAATAAACACTGTGGTGTGCTGTCAGGCCCTTCTAACCCTTCAGAGAAGGTGTATGTAAAATAAAATAAAAAATATCATCCAATTAAAAATGCTACTCACATATCTGAATGAGGGCAGTATACAAACTTTTTTCAAGGGGTGTCAGACTGGACTATGTCAAAATACCTGTCTCGCATTCCAAAAACATAATTCATAAATTATTCAAAACATACTATTTAAAACAACAACAAAAAACCAACTGCAGATTATTTAAGCTGAACATTTTCTTTAGAAAATTTGTGCATAATACTGCATCTTTAAAACATGTCAAGTTCAATATTCTGTCAGTACTTCTCATGTATTCTGTATTTTATTACTCAGCTGCTATGTAGTACCAGACCTATGGAACTCAATAACAAAGCACTTTTTACATCTCTTAAGTCACATAACCAACTAAACATAACAAAATATTGTACAGACAGTCCTTGTGGTAATGTTCAAACCAGATGCTACAACTTACCAGAAGAGGCAGCCCACTAGAAACTAATGTGAGGGGTGGTCTTACACCATCCACTGCATTATATGTGTTACGTCTGGTTTGACACCTCTATAGTTGTGACATGCAAGATTTCAAGTAAGTGGTGATCAGTCAGTCTGGACCTCAAGTGGCTCTTATTTAACGTATTTACGTACTGCTGCCACCGTTGAGTAAAAGGAAAAATTGTAACATACTATCTAGCCACTGGTAATGTATTCTTAAGAGTGACGCTGAGGGCCAATAAAAATCTGTTTGAGACCCACATTTGATGCTAGGGACACCCCTGTCCTAACCAATCAAAAATGCTCATTAGAATTTCTTCTGTCTACGTGTGTACATGCTCTTTGTCATGATAATTTGAAGGGTCTGGTAACGTGAGGAGGGAGCTGGACCATACTAGTGTAACCCCTTCTTGACATCCTGAAGAAGGTGCTGCATATCAGTCACTCATTAACAAACATCACTGTCTATGCAAGTGCTCATTTGGCTTAGATCATTTCAAATGGGGATTTGCAAAGAAACTTGCAATAATTCAGTAAAAATTCAGCCAAGTCTACCTACAAAGTAATAGATCATTTTCTGACAAAGGAGCACAGTATGGAGTTTGTCTTCAAATAAGCCTAAGGAAACACTGGCGAGTTTTTGGTGTTTACTCAATGTTTTAGCTGCTCCGGCATACTATGTACCGTATTTTTCGGACAATAAGGCGCACTTAAAATCCTTTAACTTAATCCTTAAAATGCGGTGCGCCTAATGTATGAATTAATTCTGGTTGTGCTTTCTGACCTAGAACCGATTGTAGATGGTACACGGCGCTCATAAATCTGTCAAAATGTTTTAGCATGTCCTTGGTAAGTTACGAAGCTTACGGCAACCGTAGTGCGCAGCATCGCGGAGTAATACGGTATGTGCTTCAGCATTAGGGTACCTGCATTCATTCATTCATTTTCGAAGCGGATTTCAATCACAACCCTATCAGTCACGCAGTACAACATGGACATAGTACAGCTGAGAGAGAATTCAACATTAACGAATCAATGGTACGGAAGTGGAGGAAGCATTGTATTGTTTTAAATTTAATTTAATTTCATTAAATGTTTTCAGTTTCTGCACTACACAGAGGCACACTGATTGACAAATCTCTCGGGTGGCAAAACCAAAATTGTTATGTTGCTATCGGCTTGAACCAACTTATACACGCATCCTCATGCTCAAATGCACCTGAATCACACATACTGACGTCTGCTGCCTGAAGACCGAGTCATGTTATTCTTCAGCTGCTTTGCTAAACGGAAGACTGAAGAACGCATTTTCGCTTTAATCCCTTTAAACCACCCACCTACACCCACAACACGCATGCACGAATGCCCACAATCTCGCACCACCCACACTAGCCTCACTTGGAAGAAGTGGCATAAGAAGTGTCAGGTGTGGAGATGAGCGTGGAGACCTCCCTTTTGAGCCATATGGGATGGTTCTTCCCTAGGGGACCTGCTTTGAGGGAATAGGGAGCCGAATTGAATGTTTCAAAAAAGAGAAGCAGGCAATAGAGTGGGAGACAATGAACCCTACGAAGGCAAAAGCGAGCAGAGAGATACGGACTTTCTCCCTCCCCTCAATGTAATATATTTTATTAAACTATAGTGTGACAAATTGGAACTTATTATCAGCCCAATCACTTTAATCATACACTGTATGTATAAAAGTACAGACACACCCATTTTAACAAGGAAAAGGTTATTTCATCCAGGCCCCACAGAAAGAAAGAAGCACGGACTTGGCAAACCAGGTGACGAAGTAAATGAAAATCCGAACGGGACCCCATAAAGAAAAATAAACGTCCTGCGAGAGTATGACGACGAAGTGAACCCGATGACAAAATGGAACAAAAAACGTAGGGAACGCGGAGGGCGTGGCTGAGTCTCCAATTGAAAAAACAGACACTCGGGGGTGACTAAGATAAATCAGGGGTGCAGGAACGAAAGGGACCTAGGAGAGTAAGGTAGCTTAAGAAAAAAGACGAAGGGGGAGGACTCCGAGGAGAGGAAGGACTAAAAGACTACGAGCGTCGGACTGATAGCACAGGTTATTTCAGCCAGGCTCAATGCCAAGAGGTTTATAATATGAATCATACAGGCATGAAATCTCAAAAGACAAACAGTGGCAGTGGAATCAGTTGTACTGAATGTCTCAGTGACTCTCTGTATGACACTTGCACTCCTCAGCAATCAAGTTCATCAACGTTGATGCCATGTCCTATTAAAACAATGTCCATACAGAAATGGTTTCCAAACATTTATGGGGCTCTTCAGTGGCTTGCACAGAGCTCTGACCTTATCTCCATCAGCACTATTGAGATTAACTGATATGTCAGCCAGGTATTATTGTCCACCATCAGTGCCTGGCATTCCAAAATCTAGTGGAAAGCTCTCTCAGAAGAGTGGAAGTAGTTTTAGCAGCAATGGCGGGACAAACTATCACATGTTGATATTACATTTACAGCATTTAGCAGACATCCTTATCCATGCTTTGTATTGTCCTTATTAAATATAGCACAAATAGTCTTCAGCCCATGAACACCATCTGTTAGGAGTTGGTGTAGGTAAAACTAGATCATAGTGCCAATAGGAAGGGAACAATTAAATGAACAGATTTCCAGTTGAAGCTAAGAGATTAAGGCAGCAAGACACTCAGACATTCGGACCACCAGGGGAAGTTCATTCCTCCACCTGAATACTAGTACAGACAAGAGTATTGATGCTTGTCTTTCTTTTGTCTTGCCGGTGGATCCAGTTGAGCCATGTTTGAGGCTTAAGGGGTACAAGGTACAGAGCGGAATTTGATTATTGCCTTCAGGAAGGATGGGGGTGGTCCATTTTCTAACTGTGTTGCCAAGCATTGGGGGAGCCAGCAAACATGAATCTGGCTTCAAGGTGGCTTGTAGTTACTTTGCAGCTATGTGATATGTGACCACGAGTCAGTTTTTATAGACACCATAATTAAGCAGGTCAGCAAGGGCTAGCGTATTGCTGCTGTATTGCATGAACATCTGGAGAACACGCCTGAATGAAAGATTTCACATTTCAAGCTCACTTGTTGTGTCTGCAAAGCAGCGTGTTGTGATGTCACTTGAGCAAAGGCAAAGTCCCAAATCTGTTGACTCGCAGACACACTGAGCAGGATTAGACGGATGAGTTCGCGCGCACACACTCTGTAATGAGCTTTGTGAAAGTGCAAACGTACAGCAGCCACCATAGGAGCATGTGTGTGAGGGACAATGTGACGGCGCGGTAAAATAAACAGGGTGTGAAAGATGACTCATCAGTTTGTTTTGGAGCTGTGTGGTGCAAGGCTCATCCGCTTTGCAGCAATTAACGACGCGTACACACACACACACACACACACACACACACACACACACACACACACACACACACACACGTCTTGGTAATTCTAACTTTATGGGGACTTTCCATTGACGTAATGATTACTGTAGCTGATTACTGTTAAATCTACCCCTTACCCTAAGTTTAACCTTAACCATAACCCTAGTAACCTAAAGTAAATATTTTGCTTATTTTGTTTTCTCTCACACTTGTTTCCTCAATGATATCGACTTCTCTACACCATGTCCCTTATTCTCACTTCTCACATGCTCACTTATCCAATCCCAATTTGGTCTAATGCTGTAATATATATATATATAAATGTATATAAACATTAGTTGCAGTGCAGCAAGAGACATGAGGAGTCTGAGCATAGCGGAGTGTGCGACAGTATGCAGTGAGATGAACCACGGTGCAGCAAGATGAGTTGGCAAGGGAGCAGCATGACCAGTGCAGTGCTCTAGTGGATTCAGATCTGATGACTGGGAAGGCTACTGAAGAACCCTGTCCTCATTGTCATTGTTCATAATACCAGTTTGAGATGAGGTTTGCTTTGTGACATTGCATATTATCATTCAGTAACTAGCCATTAGAAGATTGCAGCAATGAAGAGCTGCACATGGTCCGCAACAATATTCAAATATGGCATTCAAACAATGGTTCATTGGTATTAACAGGCCCAAAGTGTGCAAAGAAAGTTCCTCCAACATTACACTACTTCCACCAGCCTGACCATTTGACACAAGACAGGTTGAGTGCATGGATTTATGTTGTTGGTGCCAAATTCTGGGTGCCTTCATTTTTCATCAAGATTTTCTCATGTATCAAAATGACTTGGGTCACCTGTGACTGATGACACACCAATGATGAGTGATGTGACATACAGCCTATGCAACATGGGGAATCATCTTTGTACTCCTGAATGCATTTGTATTCTGCAGAAAGATCTGCATCAGTGGACAGTTAATTGAGGAGCACTGCTTTCACCATATCACTTTCATTGTGCAGGCCAGTGTGTATGTGTGTGTGTGTGCTGAAGTCCAAACTGAGCATCAGAATGGAGAAGAAATGTGACTCTAAGTGATTTTAACGTGACATGGTTTTTGGCGCTAGACGGGTTGACATTGAGTATTTCAGAAACTTCTGATCTACTGATTTGGTCCCAAAAAGAGAAAATACCCAGTTATCTACTCTCTGGGCAAAATTTCCTTGTTGATGCCAAAGGTCAAAATGGACAGATTGGTTCAAGACGATAAAAAACAACAGTAACTCAAATAACCACTCGTTACAACCAAGGTATGCAGTAGAGGATCTCTGAATGCACGTCAAAACTTGAAGCAGATAGTCTACAGCAGCAGAAGACCACACAAGGTGCCACTCCTGTAGCTAAGAACAGACAACTGAGACTACAATTTGCATGAGCTAACCAAAACTGGACAATAGAAGACATTTCCAGGTCTGATGAGTCTCAATTTCTTCTGCAATATTCGGAAAGTAGGGTCAGAATTTGATGTAAACAACATGAAAGCATGGGTCTATCCTACCATGTCTCAACAGTTCAGGCCAGTAGTGGTGGTGATGTAATGGTGTGGGTGATATTTTCCAATAATAGAGAACCTTTGGGATGGTGGTGGAACAGGACATTTGCATCATGGAAGTGGACATTGTTCTTTTTTTTGATGTGTAATCAATAAAACAGCCTTGTTTTAATCTGCGTACCAAATTTAAACAGGAAGAAAATCTCAAGTTTTTGTCAATGATAAAGTTTATGTCAGCTAAAATGCCATAACCGCAATGAGTCATTCATTGTCATTTATTCGCCTAAAGGAATTCATTAATATGCCATTAATAATGTCATCTAGAAGCAAGACGTTACAAAAGGTGATACAATATTTACACTGGCATTGCACAATCTAACACAATAAAGCCTAATACAGTATGTAATTTATTACTAATTTTTACACTGGCTTGTTCATTAGCATCTGCAGCAAGGGAGTAGGCAGTCGTTTCAGGTAGAGCCTTAACTCTGCATTTAAAAAAATATATATTATTATAACATTATAACAACTGTGTTTAACCATGTTTTGCAGATGTTTCCAACGCAGAATTAGCTTTCTGTTCTTCTCTGACAGAAGCTGTAAACTACAAGGTCTTCTGCTGTCACCTATCTGCCTCTACCTCTGCATTCTGAGATGCTTTTCTACTCAGCACAGTGTGGTTATATGAGTTACCCTAGATTTTCTGTCTGTTGACCCCCTACAGTACTGCCAGCTATGTGTCAACTCTCCAAGGCCCTGAATTGGACAAAGTGGATATCAAAGGTGAGTTAAAAATATCTTAAATTTACCTTGGCTAAAGTTTTGAATATTCTCATTTTAAAGCTAATCACCGAGATATTTAATAATCTTTTATAACCATCTTTACCCAGGCTGCCTACAATCAGCGCCATGTACTGTATGTGGTGCCCGATTTTAGCTCTCATTCTATACTGTGTCATGTTTATACTGTGGTACATCTGAAAATATGTCCTGGATATTTTAATTGCTTGGCCTTATGTTCCTGCCGAGCTGAATGAACAACTGTAGACAGCTTGTAATGTCATGTCCCTAAATGGCACTGTCATGACAGTATGTCAGACCAGAGGAGACTGAGCCCCTGTGAAACTCAGACAGGGTAACATGAAATCTATATAAAACAATTTCATAAATCTCATAATTATCATTAAATCCAATTTTGTCTCTATACTAGGGATCTAGCCTCTATTGCCTCAGTGTCCACACCAAGTTAGAGGCCAGATCTATGTGGAAAATGTTGTAGTCGGCACTACACTCGCACTACTGTTTATTTTGCTTACGTTGTAACCTATGACATCATGAATACTTCAGTGATAGCCACACTTTTCATCTTTGTGAGTTTTTCATGGAGGCCAAATGTCTGCGACTACTAGTGAAAATGAATCTTTGAAAAAATAATACTACTGTCTTTTAGAATGCAATTAGTATTTTTGGCATGTTCCCCCTTCCCCCTGACCGAAAGCCAATCAGCATTTCTGGGGTCACTTGAAGCCAGAGAAATCCAAACAATCAATAACATTACAATATGCTCTTTGGAATAACACTGACCATCAGATTTTGCACAAACTTGTTGAGTATACCCCAACTGTGAATTGTAATGAAAAACATTAGTAACAATAGTATTAAATCAATATTAAAAGAGAAGCACTGTGAACAGAGATCTCACGTTTGCCCCCTACTGTGTAGAAAAAAAATCTAATAAAACGTAAAAGGCTCCGGATTTCCTAATTTGTCAGACTGTTACAAGAGATATCGAAAAGTCTTGTAATAATCTTTTTTTTCTTGTTTTGTGGTTACTAATATCATTACTCTTTATGACTAAACATTTTCTCTGGTTCTTACTCAGGCCATACACAAACTCTCCTGCTGAGGTCATGTAGTATCACTTAACACACCAGTGTTTCCATCACACTACTGCCGAACCTCATGAAATTCATGTCAGACCCTGAGGCTGGATCATATGCATACATATTTAACCAATGTTTGAAGTCAGAATTTTTTTTTCGAATTTGAGGGCAAGAAATTCTAAACAGAACATTCGATGTCTGAACTAGTCAAATAAAGAAGTGTTCAAATTATGAGGTCCCATTGAAGTCTGATAGTTATTCAAATAATATCAATGATTTATCAATAATATCCCAATGTAATAAAACCCAATATAGTATTCAGTGCCTAAGAGAGAAAAAAAAATACAATAATATATATATATATAAATATATATATACTTATATATATATCTATATATATATATATATATTATATATATATAATGTATATGAAAAAAGTGTTTTTATGATATATGAAACAAGTATATATATGAAATGTGTTTTTCCCCCTTCCTGATTTCCTATTTTTTTGCATATTAGTCAGTGTTTTAGAACATCAAACCAACACACGTAAACACAAAATGCAGTTTTTAATGAACGTGTTTGTTATTAAGGGAGAAAAAAATCCAAACCTACATGACCCTGTGTGAAATGATGATGATTGCCCCCCCTTGTGAAAACATAATTATAGTTTATCACACCTGAGTTCACTGTTTTTAGCCACACCCAGGCCTGATTATTGCTACACCTGTTCTCATTCAGGACATCACTTAAGTAGGCCCTGCCTGACAAAGTGAAATACACAAAAAGATCCTTAAATGCTACACATCATGCCGAGATCCAAAGCAATTCAGGGACTATTGAGAAAGAAAGTAACTGAGCTCTATCAGCCTGGAAAGGGTTATAAAGCCATTTCTAAAGCTTTGGGACTCCAGCGAACCACAGTGAGAGTCATTATCCACAAAGGGCGAAGACACAGAACAGAGGTGAACCTTCTCAGGAGTGGCTGGCCGACCAAAATTACCCTAAGAGTGCAGCAACGACTCATCCAAGAGGTCACAAAAGACCCCACAACAACATCCAAAGAACTGCAGGCTTCACTTGCGTCAGTGACAAAAGTTAAACTCTTTGGAAGGTGTGTGTCCCATTACATCTGGCATAAAAGTAACACAGCATTTCAGAAAAAGAACATTATACCAACAGTAAGATATGGTGGTGGTAGTGTGAGGACCTGGAAGACTTGCTGTGATAAATGGAACTATGAATTCTGCTGTCTACCAAAAAATCCTGAAGGAGAATGTCTGGCCACTGTTCATGACCTCAAGGCCAACAACTTGGGTTCTGCAGCCTAGGACAATGATCCAAAACCACACCAGCAAGTCCACCTCTGAATGACTGAAGAAAAACAAAATGAAGACTTTGGAGTGGCCTAGTCAAAGTCCTGACCTGAATCCTATTGAGATGCTGTGGCATGACCTTAAAAAGGCCAAAAACCCTCTCGAAAACCCCATGCTCGAAAACTCTCCAATGTGGCTGAATTACAACAATTCTGCAAAGATGACTGGGCCAAAATTCCACCACAACGCTGTAAGAGACTCATTGCAAGTTATCACAAACACTTGGTTGCAGTTGTTGCTGTTAAAGGTGGCCCAAGCAGTTATTAGGTTTAGGGGGCAATCACGTTTTCACACAGGGCCATGTAGGTCTGGATTTTTTCTCCCTTAATAATAAACACCTCCATTTAAAAACTGCATTTTGTGTTTACTAAACCCTCTGATTTGACTACATGTCTCTAACAGCTCAATGTTGGTCATATCTGACCATAAAACCTTTGACCACATGGCATCAAAATTGCAAATGAGACTCACAGAGGCACTTTTTTCAGAAGATGCTTCTTCTTCTCATCCTGCCATACAGGCTAGGTGTTGCCGCATGCATATACCAAACAATCTCAGCCATGAAGCTGATTAAGTTCTTCAAAGAAACCACTGGCTCAGTCATTAACTTTGAAAGATCGGCCCAAACTGGCAAGGTCCCTGTGGTGCCATACACTTACCACTTTTCAATAATGCTCTAAACAGCATTTCAAGGCATAGTTAAACTCTCTCAACTAATTGTCTATATTTCTCCTATCTTTCTGTGGAGCCCTTTTCAAAGAATATTTGCAACCATAGTCAATTATTTCCGTTACCATGTACAACTAGTATTGCAATCCTCAGGAAACACCATTAGAGTTTATATCAGATAGGGGCAAAGGGAGGGGAACCAGATATGTAGGTGTGTGGTCTGGAAAGGGCAGATCACTTATTCGGAGCAGATAGTTTACTAATTATATGTTAATAATTGAACAATTTGTGTTTAAATGTTGTGTTGAGGGTTAAATTTCATTTATTGTAACTTTCAATGTATAATGTAAAAAAAGGTAAGAATTTTGACAGGGTATGATGATTTTCTATAGGCATTGTGGTTGAAGTTCAACACAGTACATTCCAATCAATACATTCAATTCATCATTTATTATTATTGTGCACAAATAAAGGATGTTTTTCTTACATTACCAAACACTTTATTATTAGGCTATTATTTATGGGCTTTTCAAAAAAGTACAGTGAAGTAATGTAAGAAAAACATCCTTTATTTGTACATAGTACCCCTCCCATAACTGTTACACCAGCAAAAGGCAATGAGAAACATCATCATGAAGCGTTAGAATAAGCACATATGAGTACATGGGATTAACGTACACAGTTCAACATTGATGGTGGCAAGGTGGCTTGGTGGGGAGCACTGTCACCTCACAGCGAGAAGAATCCTTTTTGTGTGGAGTCTGAATGTCTTCCCCTTGTCCGGTTTCCATCCACAGTCCAAAGACATGCTTTAGGTCAATTGATTACTCGAATGGTGCTAGTGTGTGTGTATGTGCCCCTTTGATTGTAATGGTGCCCTGTGCAGGCAGCCGGTTAGGGTTAGGCACCAGCTCTCCTGCGACCCTGTCCAGGATTAAATGGATAAGAAAGGGAATGAATGAGTTCAACATTGAGAGAACGTAAAGAAAATTGGAAAGAAAAGAAAGGGGGTGGCGTGGGGGTTAGGACATAAAATGTTTTACATGGACTTGCGTAAGTTATTATCGGACTGTGGTAGCCTAGCGGTTAAGGTACTGGACTCTGGACCAAAAGGTCCAGGGTTCAAATCCCAGATCTGCCAAGCTGCCACTGTTGGGTCCATGAGCAAGACTCTTAACCCACAATTGCTTGGATTGTAAAACTGTACCAATTGTAAGTCGCTCTGGATAAGGGCGTCTGCTAAATGCTGTAAATGTATATGTATTATAAGTTACTATCACAAACGTTTTCAAGACGGGCAGCATTATAGGTCGTTTATGAACATGAGATAATGTGACATGAAACAAAAAACAAAGAAAATCAATCAGTAAGTTTTAGGTCGCATTCTGTTTCTGACTTTTGTATACAAGTATAGGACAAACCCAGAATTAAATAAGACGGTTACAGTAACACCATACAGTTGCAATTTTCTAAATCTTGAATCCAAATCTGAATGTGTCCCCATCTGTTTTCTTATTTGTGTTATATTTATAATTATAGTTTCCATTCAAAAGTAGACTCACCAGGCAAAACCACAATGTGTAGTCCCTTCTGGTATGACATTAACAGCTATTTAAATAGCCTGAGACTGGTGTACTGGTGATGTGTTGCACATAGTGAAGGTAGCAGGTTGTCAGGGAGGTGTTCTCTGTCTAGGAGATCATCACACTCACACTCTCAAGCTGGCTAAGTGTGAAAGCATCTCAAAACACCGGTCCTTCTGTCACCTCCCACATGCAGCGATTGCACCTCTTCCACTGGCTCCAACTTTAAAACAATAGATGCCATGTGTCCAGAGGAAGACTTGTGTGTGTATGTGTGTGTGTGTGTGTGTGTGTGTGTGTGAAAAAGAGAGACTTGCTCGTTACAGAATAAAGAATGAATCATTATAATAAAATGACTACAGGAGAGATTTCCGCTCTCATTGCAATAGGTATTGAAAGAGAAACCCCACCATCGACTCTTTGTTTCCTCGGCTTTGTGCGCGTGGGGTTTCTGTGAAGCTATTCATTCTCGTCTGCACCTCAACAGCTGGTGAGGGATTCATTCTGATTAATGAAATAACAAATCTGGAGTGGGGTGCAATTTATAGTCCGTACATACACATATCTGACCCAAATTTTGCCCGATAATAAAAAGATGCAACCGCTAGCCTACTTGCAGGCAGTTGCCATAGTTACCGCCAGCAAGAGAAAGAGATCTGATGCAAATTCCAGACCGAACTTTTCCTTTGTCTTGTCAAACAAGAAAGATGCTCTTTACAAGTACTAACATCTCTCCAACACAAGCATTGGCCAGTGGAAGCAAAACACGCATACCAAAACAGCACTGCAGAGTCAAACCTGCACTGCTTGCACTCCGATTGCATCACGCCAATCAATATGCCTTTTACTGTTGCACACACCAGATATCACACTGAAATACCATGAAACAAGTCCCTAGATGTAATACATAAGACGTCCTGTATTACCCCATCTACACTCACTCCTCCATCAATTTATTAGGTACACCTCCTTGTTTCTACACTCATTGTCCCTTTTTATCAGGTCCACTTACCATACTGAAGCACTTTGTAGTTCTACATTTACAGACTGTAAGTCCATCTGTTTATCCATGTGCTTTGTTCCTCCCCTGTGACTCTGTTCTCTAATGGGTCAGGATCCCCACAGGACAAATAAAGATCAGGTACTTTTTTAGGTGGTGGATCATTCTTCAGCACGGCAGTGACACTGATGTGGTAGTGTGGTAGTTTGTGTTATGTTTGTATGAGTGGATCAGACACAGCAGTGTGGCTGGAGAGTTTGTGTCTCTTACTGTGCACTCACTATTAGACACATCGGGCCCATATTTACTCCAGCTTGTAGATGTAAGAGAGACAGCTCGTGTTAGTTAGTCCATCTTAAATCCTTCATCAGTGCTGACCAGGATTGTGGGGCTGGATCATTTTGGTTATGGACTATTCTCAGTACCAGCAAGTGACACAGTGACCTTCACGTTACAAGCTCACGATAGAGCATCAAACCCAGGTCCACTGTCTCCAACAGCTGATACTTAAAGCTCTGGGCCACAGGAAATGTTAAAAACACATGCACTAAAACCTACTTACTGATATGTCAAAAATCTATAATTACTACCAAATATCTGTTTAGTGTTTGTATTATTTGCTTTTTGCAGTGGTCCTATATGACTAATGCAGCTAATAAACTATGGAAATATCGCCCACCCACAATAGGTTTGTGAACCTTTTCGACTTATTCTTACTGATTTTCTTACAACTATGTGGTCTGATCTTCCTTCAGTGCAAACAAATTCACAGTCAAGTACACATACGGCCAAATGGTGTGTAGAAACGTCCCTTAATTGTTGATCTCTATTATTTAGTTTAGAACAATCTCACTGGCTAACAGGGTTAATGCTAAATAAGCACAACAGGTATGCACTCTCTCATGGACAAACAGTGGCAGTAACAGTGGGATGTACTGAAACAGCCTCAGTGACTCTCATGTGATATGAACTCTCTCGCTCAGGTTTCATTCTATACAAAGCCAACAGTAACAGTTTGCTGACATTGATGGTGAATTTGACAGAGTTGAACCGATCACCCATCTTAACATCTTAACCTCCATGGGCACCCTTTTGAGATAAAGTTGGAGTGCCAACAGTGAGCCCGGACTTATGGCCCAACCTCATACCAAAGCCTAATCAGAAGCGGCAAAGAACCTTTCATGTCCCACAAATGAAAGACTATATTTTTGTAAACTGTTATATTTCACACTCAGAATGCAATGAATAGGAGTTTCCACGATGCTGCCGCACTACGGTGGCGCGTGTAAGCTCGTTAACTTACCAAAGCCGCCGTGCTAAAACATGTTTGACAGATTTATGAGCGCCGTGTACCCATCTACAATCGGTTTCTAGGTCAGAAAAGCACAAACCAGGAATTAATTCATACATTAGACGCACCGCATTTTAAAGGCTCACTGTCGATTTTGTGAGAAAGGTAAAGGATTTTAAGTGCGCCTTATTGTCCGAAAAATACGGTAATATTCAAGATCACATTTGTTAAAAGATAATCAGCATTATTTTTCAGTTCATCTGTGTACATCTACAGTTCTTCTACTAAGGTCCTCTGAAAAAATTCTAATTAGGTCATGGTTTATAAGAACAAATTCTTCTGACAAATGTGCCAATTTTTATAGGGCAGGGCACCCCAACAATCTACACACCTTATATAACGAGTTAGTCATTCAAATAAATACTTTCTTTTACCAGTTTGGGTTGTTTCAGATTTCCTGGTTATGGTATAGAGTCACATCCCTAATATAACACATTAAGTATTACAGACTTGCTTAAAGTACAGTCATACCAACACATCCACCTACAGTCTACACCAACCCCCAAAATACAGAGAACTGCTTTTACCCCTTATTTGATATCAACGAAACTACATATACACACGCATACACACAGAGAGAACAGGCTACCTGCCTAAAAGAAAAGTAGGACAGTTGCATCATCCAGTTCTGAATGGTAACAAATTCATAAAGCGACAGGCATTGTGCAGATAAAAATAGATGCAAGTTATAAGTCGTCACCCTGGCTTGAAACACACACCTGGGTTTTCCCTGTGAAAGGCCAAAACATTCTGCACTTCTATTATTAAATCCTATAAACCATAGACAGGCATGAGATAATGCAGTCTGCCCACACGCTGATTCATTTCCTAACACAGATCTGAAAGGGAGGAGGAGAAGTATGGTCTAGATCTTAAACACTTATCAAGCGAAACATTTTAATGACGTAGAGTGGGCATGTCATGCGTCATACAGTATATTTACATTAGGCATGACGGGAACATACAGTATTTCCCCCCTCAACAGTGCAATGAAACAGGATTTCAGCATTCTTCCCTAACAATGCACCTTCAGTGTCCAAACACCTCCATACCATGCCCATAATAATTATTCTTGTCCCATAATAATAATTCTCGTTCCATAATAATTTTACCCATTCCATAATAATTATACTCAGTCCATTAAAATGATAACCAGTCCATAACAATTATAGTTCATCTATAATAAGTATAACCAGCCCTTATCAAACATAACCAATCCATAACATTTATACCCCATCCTTAATAATTTAACCTGATCCATAATTAGTATACTCAATCCATTATAACGATACCTTATCCATAACAATTATACCCAATCCGCAATAAATATACTCAACCCATAATAATTACACTTGATCCATAACAATTATACCAAATCAATAATAACTACAATCAATCAATAATAATTATACCTGATCCATAATAAATATACTCACTAAATTATAACTATTCCTGATTCATAAGTTATACCCTTTCCATAAAAATTATACCTGAACCATAAAAAAAACATACTCAATCTATAATAATTATACTTGATCCATTGTAACTATACCTGAGCCATAATAATTATGAGTCCATAACAGCAATACCTGATCTGTAATCATTATACCTGTTCCTTCATAACTATATTTGATCCAATATAACTAAACCTGATCCATAATAATTACACGCCATCCATAACAATTATACCTGTTCCATAAAATCATATTCATTCCAAATTAATTACATTTGATGCAAAATAATTATATCCGATCTATAATATTTATTTCCGATCCATCATAATTATACCCGATCCATAGCAATTATACCCAGTCTGTAAAGTTTCCCTCTTGGGCATCTAGTCAAGGTAACAATTACACAGGTATTAAAGTCAAAAAGTAGATATTACTAAAGTATCAAATTCAAAGTACAAAGGGTTATTACTTTTAATTACACACACACATACACCCACCCCATATATATGTATATATATATATTATATATATATATATATATATATATATATATATTATATATATATATGTGTGTGTGTGTGTGTGATATATATATATATATATATAATATATATATATATATATATATATATATATATATATATATATATATATATATATATATATATGTGGTGTTTGTGTGTGTTATATATATATATATATATATATATATATATATATATATATATATATATAGATAGTATATATAAATAAACTTTACAGAGTGGGTAGAATTGTTATGGATTGGGAATAATTATGTTGGATCAAGTATAATTATTATCTGATGAAAATAGATTATATTATTTATATTAAAATTCTGTAATATTTTGTTATTATGGATCAGAAATAATTATTATGGATCGGAAATAAATATTATGGATCGGATATAATTATTTTGGATCAAATGTAATTAATTTGGAATGAATATGATTTTATGGAACAGGTATAATTATTATGGATCAGGTTTACTTATATTGGATCAAATACAGTTATGAAGGAACAGGTATAATGATTACAGATCAGGTATTGCTGTTATGGACTCAATTATGGCTCAGGTATAGTTACAATGGATCGAGTATAATTATTATAGATTGTGTACATTTTTTATGGTACAGGTATAATTGTTATGGAAAGGGTATAACTTGTGAATCAGGAATAGTTATAATTTATTGAGTATATTTATTATGGATCATATGGTATAATTATTATTGATTGATTATGGAATGAATTGGGGTAATTATTATGGATTGGGTATAATTGTTATGGATAAGGTATCGTTATATATACACACACGATAAAATGCAAATGTATGATAGTTTGTGTTATTTTTTATTTAATTAAGGAGCTAACTCGTGTGCACTTATTGAGCTAAAGTGTAAAGTAGTTTTTAAAAAATACTCTTACTTTTTGGGCTTGTGTTTGTGGGCTGCATTGTATGACAGATTTATTTCAATACATCTAGGGGTATAATGTATGATAGTTTTGTTATTTAATTTATATTTTGCTGGCCTGTCTGAGCTGCAGTGTATGATGGTGCCATTTTTTTTCTTTAATTGTTATTACCTGGTTTTTGCTTTATTTCCTGTGCTATAGTTTTGTTTTGTATTTTTTTCCCTTAAATATTCAGGCAACACTGTGTAATAATTTTACATCATATCCTATTTTTATTACATTTATTTTTCTAGACAAATCTATTTTCTGGATTACAGTGTACAAAAGTTGTGTTTTTATTTTATTTATTTCTTTTTCACGGTATATTTATTTATTGCATGATAGTCTTATTTCATTTATTTATTTTGTTTTGTTTTCTGCAGCTGTATATGACCTACAAAGTATGACAATTGTTATGTAATTGTTATGTATAAGTATTTAGTTATGTTTGTTATTAGTTGGGTTTTATAATTTCCATAGCTACAATGATTTATTTAATACAGGGCTTTTATTTATTTATGCTTTTTTTTATGGGGCATGACTGGAATAACATCAGATGCATGTTTATTTTAGTCAAATCCAGTGCAGCATAGCATAGCCTCTGTCGCCCTCCTGTGGTTAAAGCAAACACGACATGGCAAGTTGGTTTTTGAAAGCAGTTCTTTAAACAAGTTACTCAAAAAACGGCGAACAAATATCCATTAGTAATACGCATCATTTGTTCCTAAATACTTGGATCCGCCCAAGTATTAGTAATATAATGTAAAGTAAATAATGATCATTCAGAGGTGTGCATGTTACAGTTTGCATGTTAAACTATCATACACTGTACGGTAATGGCTGCCCTGTCTGCAGTCCTGACCTGTCTCCAATATAGCATACGTGGAGAATTTTTAAACAAATGTGACGATAACCCTGTACTGTGAAGATGTGTAAAGGAAAAAGGGGACAAAATAACATGTGAAACACTTCATCGGTTGGTATCGTCACCCTTACAGAAAAGACGTTTTTGCAAGTGTGCTATTAGCATAGCCTACTTATTTCAAACTAAAAATAAGTAACTAAGCTTTCGGTTTACTTATCAGAAATATACTAAACAAAGTATACTTGGTTTAAACTGACAAGTGTACAGAAACGTTTAAGTACATTCACTTGTACATGTACTTATATTTACAGTGCTTGAAAGTTTGTGAACCCTTTAGAATTGTCTATATTTCTGCAAAAATATGACCTAACACATCATCAGATTTTCACACAAGTCCTAAAGTCCTAAAAGTAGATAAAGAGAACCCAGGTAAACAAAATATTACACTTGGTCATGTATTTATTGAGGAAAATTGATCTAACATTAAATACTGCTTAAAAAAAAAGGGGACACTTAAACAACACAATATAACTGCAAGTGTTGCCTTTATTTTTTTTTAGCAGTATATATTAGTGAGTGGAAAAAGTATGTGAACCTCTAGGATTAGTAGTTAATTTGAAGGTGAAATTAGAGCCAGGTGTTTTCAATCAATGGGATGGCAATCAGGTGTGTTTTATTTAAAGAACAGGGATCTGTCAAAGTCTGCTCTTCACAACACGTTTGTGTAAATGAATCATGGTACAAACAAATGAGATTTCTGAGGACCTCAGAAAAAGAGTTGTTGATGCTCATCAGGCCGGAAAATGTTACAAAACCATCTCTAAAGAGTTTTGACTCCACCAATCCATAGTCAGACAGATTGTGTACAAATGGAGGAAACTCAAGACCATTGTTACCCTCCCTAGGAGTGGTCGACCAACAAAGATCACTCCAAGAGCAAGGCATGTAATAGTTGGCAAGGTCACAAAAGAGCCCAGGGTAACTTCTAGACAACTGAAGGCCTCTCTCACATTGTCTAATGTTAATGTTCATGAGTCCACCATCAGAAGAACACTGAACAACAATGGTGTGCATGGCAGGGTTGCAAGGAGAAAGCCACTGCTGTCCAAAAAGAACATTGCTGCTCGTCTGCAGTTTGCTAAAGATCACGTGGACAAGCCAGAAGGCTATTAGAAGAATGTTTTGTGGACGGATGAAACCAAGATAGAAAGTTTGGTTTAAGAAAAAAGCGTTATGTTTGGAGAAAGGAAAAGAGAAAGGAGAACACTGCATGCCAGCATAAAGAACCTTATTCCCATCTGTGATGAACTGGTGGTGGTAAGTATCATGGTTTGGGCCTGTTTTGCTGCATCTGGGCCAAGATGGCTTCCAATCATTGATGGAACAATGAATTCTGAATTATATCAGAGAATTCTAAAGGAAAATGTCAGGCACATCTGTCCATGAATTGAAGGTCAAGAGAAGGTGGGTCATGCAGCAAGACAACGACCCTAAGCACACAAGTCGTTCTACCAAAGAATGGTTAAAGAAGAATAAAGTTAATGTTTTTAAATGGCCAAGTCAAAGTCCTGACCTTAATCCAATAGAAATGTTGTGGAAGGACCTGAAGAGAGCAGTTAATGTGAGGAAACCCACCAACATCCCAGAGCTGAAGCTGTTCTGTATGGAGGAATGGGCTAAAATTCCTCCAAGCCGGTGTGCAGGACTTCGGGGGGGTTCACATACTTTTGCCACTCACTAATATGTAAAACTGGATCATTTTCTTTAATAAATAAATGACCAAGTATAATATTTTTGTCTCATTTTGTTTAACTGGGTTCTCTTTATCTCCTTTTAGGACTTGTGTGAAAATATGATGATGTTTTAGGTCATATTTATGCAGAAATATAGAAAATTCTAAAAGGTTCACAAACTTTCCAGCACCACTGTACAAGCAATATCAACACCTAGCATGTCTTCTCTGCAGCTGGAAATATAGTTTCCAAAGACAGAGCAGAACATGTGGACTTTACTACGTTACAACACACACGTCTAACAGATGTTTGGTTCTAATACCCCAGTTGGACTTGCACTCTAAATATGTTGCACTTTGTTTAATTTGCAGATTATTATTATTTTTTTTTTACTTTGAAATGGTTGTAAAAGAAACTTGGATTTCTTTGGGACTTGCTTCTCCCACTGACTTAATAAGCCATCTTTTTTTGTTTATGCTTTTGATGCTAGAGATGCCTTAAAAGGCCAGCTCACTATTAACTTAAGAAGGCCTTGTTTATTTTGATCGTGATGTCGCTGTCATTTTAAAACTACAGATAGCACTATTTTTTTGCAAATTATGTTTTGTGCTGTATTCTTATGACATACAGTTTGTGGTTAAAATAAAATGAGCTTAAATGAGATAATCGATTTGATTTTTTTGAAGGAAATCCTATGAACTAATCGGTAAAAGTGTCAAGATTAATCGATAGAAAAATAGTTGTTAGCGGCAGCCCTGTACACTGGCATGTAATACAGATTTTTGTAGTATTTTTGTACAACAACTTTAGTGTAACAAGTACAAAATTAGTTGTATCAATTCAGCACTATGTGTACTGATCATTATTGTGGCTACTAGTACACTTTAGTCCGCTGTAGCATAATCAAGTTTAATATTAGAGTCTACTGTTTAAGCAGAGGGGGTTTGTTTTTTTTAAACTGGAATTTGAGTTGATATGTTCATACATTTTGGCATCCAATACAATATTTGTTTGGAAATTGTCATTTAAAAAGAAAACAAATATTTTCTTAATCCTGAATCTCTTGTGAATGTTAAAAGTATAGCCCATTGGTAGTGTTCACATTAGTTAATTCAAGTCCTCTAAAAGTACAGTTAAAGGAATATTTCAAGTATAAAATAATATATACATAGAAACCTAGTAGTATACTACTAAGTGCAAATATAATAGACTTAGTAAACTGTATGACATTAAGTATACTTGCATTATGAAAACAATTAAACTAGTAGCTTACTGAGTGTATACTTAAAAGTATACTTTCATAAACTAAAAAGATAGAAGTATATAACCAGTAAACTAACAAGTATTCCCAAGTTCACTTATACTTGCAGTACAGAATAAAACTTGGATGCAAACAAATTGTGTACTCAAAGTTTACTATTCTTACACCAAGTATACTTCAAAGTATACTTTTCATATACTGTAAGTGGGCCAATGTAGTCCCAAGAAGTATGGAAATAGTACACTTCTAAGTATACTTCTAGTACATTGATATTAGTATACTTGCTACATAAAGTATACTTGGGAAATGTACTTGTACTTTACTTATGTATGCTTAATAGAGCGGTGCTAAAAAGTCTCAAGTGTTTTGAGAAGGAAGGCCATCAAGTTAACATCCCAACTTTGTTTCAGAATGCATTACAGACTGTAGTCCAACTCTATAGATCAGACACTACTTTGTTATTATTAACATGGTGTACCATTCTCAGCACTGCAGTGGCACTGATTCATGGTGGTGTGTTAGTGTGTGTTGTTCTGGTACGAGTGGATCAGACACGGCAGTGCTGTTGGAGTTTTTTTTAGACTGAAACCAAACCAAAAATGTCTAGCCACCATCATCCTGGTGACTGCCAAAACGGAGCGGGTGCCAGTTACACACCCTTCTCCAGAGCCACTTACAGTTGTTACAATCTCAACAATTGTGGTTAAGGGTCTTGCTCAAAGACTCAACAGTGGCAGCTTTGGCAGAGGTGGGATTTGAACACTGGACCTTCTGATCCAGAGTCCATTACCTTAACCACTAGGCTACTATTACCACTATTGTTCTAAGCTGCATACTGACTTTGACAAAGGCCCAGTCAGGGTAAGCACATTTTCCTAGGGTCTGCTTAATGTGAGATTTCTCTTCATCCTTGTCCACTCTGTCAATGGGGACGCTTTCTGCTCGGTGGTACAGTGTACCGATGACTCCTAATTTGTGCTTCATTGGATGATGAGAGTCAAACCTTAAATACTGATCCATATATTTTGGCTTACGGTACACCAACAACTTCCAATTGTCCCCCATCTTCAATCACCACTTCACAGTCTAAGAAAGCTAAACTGTCATTCTTCACATCCTCCCTGTTGAACTTGATCACCGGTTCAATTGTGCTAATGGTGCTGATAGCAGTCCTTATGCACATATGCTGTATATAACAACTAGCTGAAGAAGTCACTTAGAAGTGTGTCACATTTCTCTCACAAAACCTTACATTTACAGCATTTAGCAGACGCCCTTATCCAGGGCGACTTACAACTGATACAATCTTACAATCCGAGCAATTGTGGGTTAAGGACCCAACAGTGGCAGCTTGGCAGAGGTGGGATTGGAACCCTGGACCTTCTGGTCCATAGTCCAGTACCTTACCCACTAGGCTACCACAGACCTTTTGTATCCAGATGAACTGGATTCAACTTTCTGGGTTAAGTCCCATTACATTTCAGGTTATAACTTACACTTCTGTCACAAGCATTGCCCACTTGTGTTTCATTTTATGTTGTGATTTTGTAAAAAAAAGTCATCTGGATTAGTCCATCTAGAATCAGTCCTGTTGTCTTTTACAGCATGTGAGTACAATAGGTTGGGTAAAACCACCAGAAACAACCACGTGAGGAAATGGGTGTGCCCCTCCTCCAACCCAGATTTATATTACATTTTAAAAAGTAAAGAGTAATAATAATAACAAAATGTAATATTCAAAATATGTTTATACATGTTAATGTATTCATTCGGTAAAGATCTCATCTAAAAAAACATTAATTTTATAATAGATTCACCACTCTCTGACAACTAACGAGCCACCAATGACTCTAAAAATGTGGCCCAGGCATTTAGCCCCAGAATTCGCTACACAGTTACTGTTGAGACTATTTGGTTCAGTCTGCCAAAGTGCCTGCAAACACAGAAACACCAAAAGACACAACTTCAAAAATGAGTGACTGTCACCAGTGTTAATGCATAGACTTATTTCTAATGTTAATACATAGAATTCAGTGCACTGGCCAAATTAGATCTATACTTTCCGTTCCATGCACTCTATAAAGCAGTGCATTCCGAATCAGGTGTTGTGGGCCCAACGTAGGTTTTAGAAACCTTTTCTATACACTATTAAAAAAATTAGGTTTTATCATATTTTGAAAAGAACACACACTAAAATTACATTTTAGTTTACAAATTACATGTTCTTTTAAAATATATTAGTATGTACAAAAGTTTGGGCATCTTTCCAGATGACTGAAAATGTGCACAAAATGCCAAATTCAAGTTCGTTTTACGCAAACGTCAACTCTTTTTTTTTTTTTTACTTCTAAACTGTTTCCCTTTTTCACATAAATTTGGTATGCCCAATTCCCCTCGGTGATATGCGTATCCACTCCAGAGCTGAGGGCCACGGCCCAGCTAGTCCTACAATACAACCTGCAGCCACCAAGTGCTTCTTGCATCTGGCAGACGATGGATTTCTACAACAGCAGCATGCCCACACAGAAAGACATGTTACTCCCATCATATCCATCAGCCAGTTGGTGAAATGTCTGACCAGACCAGAGCTTCTGCTATGACTTGAACTCAGGTCCCTATGGTGATGGGCTACCATGTTTGACCGTTGTGATACCCAGTGTCCAAGTTGCATTTCTTTTCCATGTTAAAACTCCACAAAAGATGAAAGCCAATAGATCAGGTTGTACGTACAGCAGCCCAGTCATCAGTTTTCTCAGAGGAAAACACTATAAATTCAGATGATTTATAACAGACAGCAAAGGTTGCACAATATCCACCTGTTCCATTTATTAGCGGTTCTCCCACTTCCCATAGCTTAAGAAATCAGACGTCTTATGTACAGCGCATAGTACAGAAACTCGTACAAATGGAAGTCTATGAACAAACTAAACAAAACGATACACGATGAACTCTTTTTCTGCTCTCAACAACATAACCAGGGACCGGAATTGATCTTTTCATGCTCAGGAAGCTTATGAGGGTAAAGTGATAACTTGTGATTGTGGGGAACGTGAAAGTTAAGCGTCTTTTTGACAGGAAGGACAGAGGTTTAGTTACAACCCATTACATGAGAGGAAAACATCTGGACTTACAGCTGGAACTTAATGCCTAAACGAAAAGGGATCAAAGATGTCCGTGATTTCTGCAGCATAGTGACAATATTTCGTCTGGACATACTTCCTGATTCCATTCCTTTGCATATACAACCCTAGAAAAAAACAAAAAAAAGAGAAAAAACAAACAGCCACTCGTGCACACCAATTGATTATATTGTTAATTACACTTGTCCTATTAAAATGCCTCTGCAACAAAACAGGTCAAGTAAATGCAAGCCATTATAACTCTAAGGCAACATGTGAACCCAAAATACTCAAAACGTTCAGGAAGGAGGAAGAGCCCGAGTTGGGCTCCGGCCCGTGAGACACTACAGCTTCTACCCATAAACACCTGTGTGGAAGTTATTGTACAATCATAGCTAAAGATAAATAAACAAAACCAAGAGAATACTGTAATCTTGATCGAAGCTTGCTTGGTGCTACAACCACATAGCCTATACTGCAGCTCTTTGTTTATTTCTTTGCCTGTTCAAACTGACAAAGTGAAAGAAAGCTAAAAGGTACTAAAAGCTGTGAGATATTGCATTTCACTGTGAGACAGCGGCATTGTATACGTAACGAACACACCGTCCCTTATTTCTTCACAGGTGCTGGGTTCGACGTGCAAGGCATATGCAAAATACATCCCTCTGACATTAAATACACCTTCAGCAAGAATATATAACTTTTTTGCATAAGGATAAAAATTAATTTAGACTAAAAACTAAAATGAGGAGGGAATAAAACATGAAGATTATATACTTTATAATCCACGTAACTTAAAAGCGTGTCGTGTTCACATTCTCAAGGATCAACAGCCAATCAAGTGGCATTAGCTAATCCTCCTGGGGAGTTATGGGCTCTGATAAGAGGGGTTAATCTACCAGATATCCCAGTGAACTGCTGCTCCGACCCCAATGCTCGTAGCCTCAAACCTACACGCCTTACCTTTTTTGCAACAGATATGCTAGTGAAATGCTCATTTTGGCTCATTCGGATCGACAGGGCGAACCCTGAACGTCTCAAGGCGGTGTCTCGAATGCTCTCAGTACACTCCTAGATGCTGAAGGCAGCATGCTCGTGCACAGTCAATTATCGTTAAAGTGTCCATCGGGTCACACTACAGACTGGTACCGGGGGAAGGGATTTTATGAGCCAATCTGTCTATGGGGCAGTTTCAGGGTGGACTGGGGTGATCAGGGCCGCATCATGACGTGCCCTGCCTTTTCGGTTGTTGTGCGCGGATCAGCTCCAGCTGCTTCTTGCATTTCTGGAAGTAGGTGGACAGGCTCTTGTTCTCTTCCAGAAGCGTCTTGTGCTCCTGGACCAGACGAGACGTGTTCTGCTGGTCCTTCTCATCCTGATCCAACTCAGCTATCAATTCTTTCCTACAAACACAATCACACAGCAAAAGTCGTCTTAGAGGAAATGCTGGTAAATTTGCAACTTAATAATAATTTAAATACTCATCAGATACCCAGGGATCATTCCCCCATGACAATAATGTCGACACAATGCTGGTTGGGCTCATGAAATTGAGATTCATCAGACCAGGCTATGTTCTTCCAGTCTTCAAGTGTCCAGTTTTGCCGAGTCTCACTGCAGCCTCAGCCTTCTGTTTTTGGCTGACAGAAGTGGGACCACACATGGTCATATGCTGTTGTAGCCCATCAGCCTCCAGGTTTGTATGCATTCTGGGATGCGTTTCCACTCACCACAACTGTACAAAGTGGTTATCCTTTCTGGCAGTCTGGCTGTTCTCTGTAGACCTCTTTCATCGGCAAAGTGTTTCCGTCAACTGCCGGTCAATGGATGTTTTTACTTTATTGCACCATTCTGATTAGACTCTAGACTGTTATGTTATGTACTGTCTGGCACCAGCAATCATGCCACTGTCAAAATCACTGAGATTTTCCCCATTCTGATGGTTGATGTGAACATTACCTAAATCTGCATGAATACGCTAGGCTGACTGGATAACTTCATGGTGTACAGAGGGTGTAATTCTAACAAACTGTTTAACGCAATGGTTACTTTTCATTACACAACTGTACCTTGTTACAAGCAATTACTGGGTAACTGTCAAAAACATGAGAATTCTAAACAGCCATGTTTCAATGCAACTTAAATGATGAAAAGTCTTTTATTTTTATTTAATTTATCACAATCAATCAGAATACAATAGCTATTGCACTCAAACTTATAGACCAAAACAAATGGCATTACTGACGAAGCTCCCTACTGAGGGGGAGAAACCCTACTACTACTTAATGGAATGTGCACTCCCATTACTTTGACTGAAGTGTGAACACACTCCCACACATGCGTAGCAAGTGGATTCCTTATACAAATCAATCTCTATAAATACAGAATAAACTGGTCAGTCTTAAATTAAAGGAACCACACCACCAGCACATGCTTGGGCAGCTGTAAGACTTGCCAAGGCGGCATGTTTGTTGTGTAAGTGCACCCCCTGAAAGTCTTGACCTCAAATGTAAACAAAATGCTTTTTGTTCATCAAGATTAAGCATTAAGTACTGGGTTTAGCTTGCTCTTAGCTAGGCCATACATTTCTTCAGTGTAAATGTTAAGTATACTATAACTCATTAAAAGAAAGAATCATACTTAAGCTCAACGCTGACACAAAGTTACATTTGTATATGTATATAATACAAATGCATTATTTCATGCAAGAAGCAGGACGGTTTCATTCTAATACAGACGATGCCATGGAAATTAAAAGCTAACAAATACAAAATAGATCATACATAAATAAAAACACTAAAATGTTAACAGCTTTAATAATAATTGAGTTTAGATTTATACATAAACTATAATTAGGTAACGACTATCTTACTATTAAATACAGATCCGTGTCCCATTTGAAAGGACACATGGCCATCCACAGAGGTTATGCGTAGCTTTCCCACACATTTCCCAATAAAATCCTATACACACTCAATATGTACCAAGTCAGGTGCCTGTGCCCCATTACTAGGCACTGATTGTAGGTATGGTGAGAGAGTCAATACAACTTTCACCATTCAGCCTACCTTTCACATTAAGACCAAATTCTATTAACTGCTTTAGAACTGCCTGAATGGACCCCCCTCCCCCCTCCCAGCATCCATCTCACATACCTAATCCATCCCTTCTATGCAGAAGATACCTAGATTCAACCACAAAAGATCAATTTCATTCATTCAGCCAGTGTCCAAACTTTTTTTTTCCCCCACTCCATTTGACTTTCGATTAAATAACCCAGCCTCTCTCAATCATTTTGGGTCAATGTTCAGACCTGCACACTCTGCTTTAATATAAGCTGCACACTTCGTCTTTCTGACTAAATGCCTTACATTCTGTAGCTTCTGTCCGCTTCAAAATTTACTCATCACTTACTCACTCTCTCTCTGTTTCCAAGATGGTACTTACACTCTTAACTGCATCCACCTCTCCTTCAATAGGAATGCTATTTAAATGGCAGACACACTGAGTGTCCTGGGGTCAAGCATTTGTTCCCTAAGCTCTGTTTTATCGCTATGAGTTATGTTCACACCTGAATGACAGAATGCCAACAGTGTTTTTGACTACTGATGTATTACTATTGTAATGATTGCACAGTACAATAACATTAAAAAAATCTTAGATTGAACATGACATAATGCTTATGTTTTTTCCCTGTACAATATATATATACACATTGCAACACTCATACCTGGTCATACAGACAAAAAACGACCACTAGAATGCTACAGGTTTACCATCAAAATACAAGGAACCTGGGTTTCTATCATGTTACTTACTTCCTCTGGATAAGCAAAGCGAACTCTGTCTGCACTTTCAGATATTCCTGTGCCATCTTACAGTGCTGCTCAAACACCGCCATTGATTCCTTGGAGTTTGGACAAGGGGCTAGTGGCTGCAAAACATACACACATGCAGCCATGAATCAACTTTACAGCTTAAAGCTCGTTAGCCTGCAATGCAAAAGGTGTATTTATATCACAGATTGTCTGCACTTTTAAAAATACACGCCAGAAATAGCGAAACTGATGAGCAAAGCATTTGGCTCTATACACTTGAGAACATTCCACAACGTAAATAGCATATTTTTCAGAGCAATAACAAGCTCTAATCCTAGCTTGATTGAATCTGAATTCCTTTTCCAATGCTACTGGCAGGAAGAGAGAGGCGAGGCTGAAGGGCACTGATTGAAAGTCTAGGGAAAATTAATTAAAAGCAGAATGAAGAGTTCTCCATGTAGTACACTCATTGACAAAAATAAAAAATAAAAAAAACGCAACAAGGAGGTGTTGTTGGGATCAAACGAAGTTGTAATGATGTATGTAATTGAATTCAATATTAGAGCGAAAGGATACGTATACTAGGGAAAACTGTACAATTGAAAGAAGGCTCTAGTACCCTGCTAGGCCAAATCTAGCCTGGATACAAGATGAGATATGGTTGGGCATAGAGGCATATAGGTTCTGTATGGTATGCTGCGGCACATTTGCCCACAGATGTTGCAGCTGGGCCTGTACAGTGGTGCTTGAAGGCTTGTGAACCCTTTAGAATTTTCTATATTTCTGCATAAATATGACCTAAAACATCATCAGATTTTCACACCACTCCTAAAAGTAGATAAAGAGAATCCAGTTAAACAAATGAGACAAAAATATTATACGTCATCATTTATTTATTGAGGAAAATGATCCAATATTACATATTGAGTGGCAAAAGTATGTGAACCTCTAGGATTAACAGTTCATTTGTATTTGTAATTAGAGTCAGGTGTTTTCAATCAATGAGATGACAAATCAGGTGAGTGGCACCCCGTTTTATTTAAAGAACAGGGATCTATCAAAGTCTGCTCTTCAAAACATGTTTGTGGAAGTGTATCATGGCATGAACAAAGGAGATTTGAGGAGATCAGAAAAAGAGTTGTTGATGCACACGAGTCATTCTACCATGTTAAAGAAGAATACAGTTAATGTTTTGGAATGGCCAAGTCCTGACCAAATCCAAATTAAATGCTGTGGAAGGACCTGAAGCAAGCAGGTAATGTGAGGAAACCCACCATCCCAGAGTTGAAGCTCTTTTGTACATACTTTTGCCACTCACTAATATGTAATATTGGATCACTTTCCTCAATAAATAAATGACCAACTACAATATTTTTGTCTCATTTTTTTTAAATGGGTTCTCTTTATATACTTTTAGGAGTTGTGTGAAAATCTGATGTTGTGTTAGGTCATATTTAAGCAGAAATAAAGAAAATCCTAAAGGGTTCACAAACAGTTGGAAGCCCTGCCATGAGAGGCAACACACGTGGCTGCAGGATGTCCAGCACATAACGCCAATCTGTTAGCATCCCTCGTATCACTACTAGGGGTGACCGACTGTCGTATGCGATGTCTCCCCAGATCATCACACCAGCAGTTGGGGCAGTGTGTCACTCCACAGGAAAGGCAGAACTGAAGCGCTCACCACAAGGCCACCATACTGGAACCCAACCCCAAACAGAACAGGGATTTGTCTAAAGAAAATGCGTTCCAATCCTAAGCAGTTCAGGTTTCTCGTTCACAACACCATTGCAAACAACGGTGGCTGGCTGACAATGACAAGGACAATGACACTTAATGGTCACAGTGACAACAGATTTCCTTCTGCTAAGTGCCCAGATAAGGTCCGGGCAGAGACAGAGGTATGTAGTGTCACCCATGTCTGGATGGTGGACAACAAAACTGTGGGAGCTGTTCGTGCTTGTCGGCAGATCAAACAATCCTCTATACTGGTAGTCTGTCCGGAGCCTGTTCACCATGTGTGTGCCCCCACGAAACCACCGCTCCCAACAACTCCTGGGTGCTAGCTCGGAACGGCCTAAATGGTGGGCAATTCGTCAAAACGACCATCCTGGTTGCCTCAGTCCAATGATGCGCCTTTTCTCAAACTCTGTCAACTGGGCAAAATGTCTTCGAGTGCATCGTAGAGGCATGTCTAGCAATAAATAATCTTTCACCAACAGGTACACTACCACAAGTAGCATCTGAGAGCCTTTTATAAGGCAGTGGGGGTATTAGCTTGTATATTCTTTGGTTGACTATAAACTAAATGCAGTGCATCCCAGAAGTTGAATCAGTTCATCTGAACATAAGGTTTTGTGGGGAGAAACGTTTCATCACTCATCTAAGTGACTTCTTCAGTCTCAGCTAGTTGGAAAACTTCCCCAACCTTATATAGCACATCTGCATAACGACTGGTACCAGCACCATTAAATAAAAATGGGACCGGTGATCAGTTTAATATGCAGATTGCCAAAGCCATTAATGACGATGGGCACGTGTGCCATTCACACAGGATTGGGGAAGGGCTGCGATAGCGGATTTGTAAGATGGTGAGAGATGTACTCTGAGGCCCCCTCCTCGGTTCAGGGATGGGTGCTCCCTTTTTACAAAAACAAACCATCGTTCCTCCCTATCAAGTGCAGTGTAGAAACATTTTACAATTTTCTAGATTTAAAAAAGACAACATATTCAGTGCGGCTTCATCTCTTAAACGCATGAAGAAATCTTTGGTAGCTGAGTGTATACCTGTAACTGGTGATCCAGTGTGAGATAAGCCATGGGGATGGAGTTATCAGACCCATTAGTGTCTGTGGGACAGGAAAAGAAGAGTAAATACATTGTTGTACAAATAAGAACAAGCTTTTGGAAAGACTTCAATTTAACCTAAGGAATGAGTTAAATCAAACAGTCTTTATTAGGTTTAGGTTACTAGTGATGTTAAGCTTCCATTGTCTGCCATTACTGAATTCTAAACCAAAAGCACCCTGTGATGTGTAATGATACTCCATGTGGGCATGCTTCTACCAGTTCTTCGCGTTTTCACCAGCTACTGTTAGCATCGTAATGTTTGTTAGTTTAAATGTTGGAAAACAAGGTCTCATGGATGCAGCCCGCTAAGATAACGCCATTTCAGATATAGCTAATCAGTGATTTATAGGAGTAACGTTAGACTTGTGCAGCCTTGGGCCAGTGAAGTAAAATCTGTGTTCTAAAAAGAGCCACAGGAAGCAGAGATGGAGGGCATTACAAAAATGATTTTAACGTTAACTAATCAAAAAAATAAAAATAATCGGCAGACTACCGTATTTTTCGGACCATAAGGCGCACTTAAAATCCTTTAACTTTCTCAAAAATCGACAGTGCGCCTTTAAATGCGGTGCACCTAATGTATGAATTAATTCTGGTTGAGCCTTCTGACCTAGAAGCGATTGTAGATGGTACACGGCGCTCATAAATCTGTCAAAATGTTTTAGCACGGTCTTTGGTAGGTTACGAAGCTTAAGGCAAACGTAGTGCGCAGCATAGCGGAGTAATACGGTATGTGCTTCACCATTACGGTGTGTGCATTCATTCATTTATTTTCGATTTCAAACACAACGCTATCAGTCACGCAGTACAACATGGAAATAGAGCAGCTGCGAGAGAACATTAACGAATCAATGGTACGGAAGTGGAGGAAGCAAGAAGACGCCAGGTAAAGAACAAACTGAGTTTCCGAGGGAACTTAAGAGTTTTGTTTCATTTCATGCATCTTATAATACGGTGCGCTTTATGGTCCGGAACATACGGTAGTCAACTACCGAAATAATCATTAGTTGCAGCCCTAGTTGAGATAATATTTTTGTTTTAAGAAGACACAGACTGCGGAGTTCAAAATGTGCCAGCCATCACTAGGCATTAGCAAAAATAAAAACGCAATTTAAAATCACGTCAAGCTTAAACATAGAAACAGCAGACTTCAACTCAACGACCGACAAAAGACGCATGCAAATGACTTCACATACTACAACCCTCCATCTCCCTAATTCCATTTTCCTTCTGAGGATGGTCACAGTGGTTGTACTACAGTCATAGTATACCCTCTCATTCATTTGGAGATGAAGGTACAACCTCAGATCATCCACCTCCTCTCTTTGCATACAGAGCTGAAAACAGTGGCCCTAGACAGCCACAGACAGACTGTAAATAACCCAGACTCATCATCATTAATGCGAGAGAGTGAGAGCGGGACTAGAGTGCTGATGAGGCTTACGTAATGTCTGCTGCACCGCTACACTGTAAGCGTAGCTTTCAGAAGTGCACACACGCTAACTGAGGGACCATTCTAACTTACTCTCTAGTAATTCCTCGAGGTTTAGTGAGGACACTAATGATCACTGTTGTATTCATAATACATGGCACACAGTGACATTTGAGATAACATTTGCAAGGCTGACATGAGAGCCACTGATATTGCCGTGGGCTTGGGTGTGCAAGCACCTGAAAGATCGTCAGGAGAGTTGTAGTTTCTGTTCATCTTATCAGGCGTGATCATCTTTACACTGGGACTGGATGGCCTGCTGCTGTTCCTGCTCTCCTGTGAATAATCAAGGACACGATTGTACAAAAGAAGATAAGATTGCATTTAATTCAGTGCTGTCAAATAACAAATAATAAAAACTATGTTGTGATTAACCAAATTTGAACCTAAAGAACGAGTTTTACTATTAAGCAACACTGCACAGTCAATTGCAATAAAGTTACATGAATTACATATTTATTACTTTTTAAAATCTTGGATTATCTCATGTGCCATGCAAAGCTTTATGTGACGCAATCTGCTATCGCACAGTAAAGTCAATGCTCTGACAGAAGTGCCCCAAATTGTTTATACTCCTGTTCCCCATAGGTTAATAGTGCTTTATATAGTATGCAGGGAACAATGGATAAGGAATAATTATTTAAACGTACCCCATTTCATTAAACATAGCATTTCATTGGCTCTGTACTAGTACTCTGCACAGAGTTGAATCTAATCTGAATCTAATAATGACAGGTGATTCACTTGGTATAGCAGCAAAAATGCGATTAAAAGCATTTTAAAAAACACTCTAACCTAGCCAAGCTGTAACTTCATTGTTAATTTGTTTTAACATTGTAGCACGTGACCTGAAACACAATGTATCAACTCTACACAGCCAAGAGAAAGATCGTAACTATTTGCACAATACCAAGAGCTACAGAAGGCAAAACTGCATTTGATTGTAGGGTTGTTTGTAGTTGATTATGCAAGTGGAAGTTGCAGACACAGTCAATTGAGTCTATATGTGATGTCTGACGCGGCTGGAAAACACCAGGAGTGGAAACTGGGTTTTAGACATGGCGCCACCCAAGCGGCCATTTCAAGGTAGTTAGCATTTGTCAAATCCAGTGAAAAAAAATCTTTTTAGTTTAAAATAAACACAAACAAAATGGATATATTTAAGTGTTACTTGGTTGTCATGGGTCATCAATTATTATACTTTTTGTTTTGTTCCCCATTAACCCCCTCCATTTGATAACTCCCAAAACACGTGTTGACCCATCGGCTGTAAGAAGAGGGACCTCTGAGAGTGCCTCTGTACATCCCACGTTCATCACTCAATTTCAGTGTACACTGTGCAATGACAATAAAGGCATCTTATCTTATTAACCACTTCTTTTTCATTAGCAAATGGCAGACTTCTGTGATGACATCATGCACGGAGGAGAGCAAAACGAATGCCACACTATCTGCGTTCTTTTCTGGTACCTCTGATTGCCAAAACGGGTTGATGTTGGAGTGGCAGGCAGATGTACCCTCATTCAACCATCCCTCCTCCCAGACATGGGTAATTTTGTGTGCTGATATATTTGAATACTGTGCCAATTGAGCACCCTGTACTAATTCAGTATAGGGGTTGACACAGGAATGAAATACCTCGTTTCACTGTAAGACTGATTTTTCAATATATATTTCAATATTTCAGCCTAAGGCTAGAGCACCTGCTAAATGTTAAATTTTAAAAACGAGCATCATGGTGCATAATGAAAGATGTGAATCTTACCTGGCCTGACTCTGTTCCAATTACAGAGAGATCCTGTACTGATCTACGTCTGTGATTCTCGTAGGTGGCTAAAGAGGGACAGAAAGAATCCAGCAGTGAGAGTGGGAAAAGCAGTGAGAAAGCAAGAGCGAGTCTGGTGGATACAGGCTCGTATGGGTTCCTGACCATGAGCAGGACCAAGAGGCGGGTGTAGGGCCGTGTGTGACACAGGGACAGCTGCAATGAATTACCCTGACTCCCAACACCCTGGCATGTCAACAACATGGGCTCAAATGCAGCCCAAACGTGACTTGACTCCACACAAAACCGTGCCACTAAAAACACACGAGCCTGAAACACTGCACACGTACACCACACAGACGCACGGGTGGCATCACGTACACTGACAAAACAGCTCCTGTCACGTCTCTCAGCAAAGACTAATCAAAAGTTGGTGGTAGGTTGCGCGCATTTGGGATTAACAAGTATACATCAAGGGCGCACCGAGGACTAATGCCAAGTGATGCCATGAAAGAAAAACAAAACAAAACAATATATATATATATATATATATATATATATAAATAAAACTGACATCGATGAACAATGAACAATGATTCCAGATTGCTTGTCTAATGTCTCCACAGATAATTAAGTGAGTTGACACATGGTGAAGGACTTCACTGTACATCTGCACTGACTGCTACAAGAAAGGAAAAACAGAGTTTTAACTGCTTTCTAAATTTTAAAATCAACTTTTAAAGTGTTCTTCAGACTTTAACTCTCTCAAAGTCCTGATCCAGGCCATTTTTCCTTTTCAATGCTGTCCCAACTTTTTCTGATTTGTGGTTGTACATTACGCACACAACATAGTTTGATCAATGTACACTTGTCACCGCTGTCACGCATTCTGCACTATGGTTTTTGTTGTTCTTTGCTGTGAATTGTTACACAGTGCCATGGAAGACTAACTAAACAAAGCCCTAGGAATATAAAGTGAGTGATGTTATGTTATTAAGAACATGAGGTTTTTGATGTGCCTCAATAATTTTGCCATTTATCCCAGATTTATGCCTTGCCGTCATTCAATGTCACAATTTCTTTCAGTTTTCAAAGGCATGAAGATAATAACGGCAAAGCCACTTCAATATGAAAGAAGTTAATCATAAGGTTATGAATAATAGATAATGAAAGATAATGAATGCGACCAGGCATTTTGTGGCTTTGCATGGCTCAGGCTGAGAATAAGTGTGACATATCCTCCTTGATTGGACAAGCTGCTAAATTAGGCAGGATGATTTAGATGGTCACAACAAGATCTGTGATAATAATCTGGTATAGACTGCAATACTCAGTACGCTGAAGGCATCAAGGATTACATCTCATTCTGCTCATCAAGTGCATAACAAGCAACATGCCAGAGTAAAGAAAAGATTATCAGTATGTGGAAGCAGGCCAATACCCACAACCTCACTCCTAGTCCTGAAGGTAGTACTCCATGCTTTTGTGCTTACCACTGAACACATTAAAGTATCAGGAATGTCAAGGTAACTTTAAAACACTAACCCTGCCATGTTGGGGCCCTGCAGGACAGGGAGTGTAGAAATGTTGTAAACCTACAAGCTAAATCACACACCAGTATCGAGTTGCACCAGCTGAGGTTAAGTTTAGATCTTAGGGTGTAAAGACTTTTCTAAGTAATACACTAAGACATTTCACTAAAGCACGTTGTCCCAAAGCCAATCTGTAACATGGTTGTGTTGCATACAGCCGAGTTGGTCATCCCATGCAGACAACTGGTTGTGTCAGAGAGGGGAGGCTAAGTTGGGGACATGTGGTAAAGCCCCTGCAACCCTGACAAGAAAAATGAGTTTTAAAGCTTTAAACCAGAAAATAAAGAGAGAAAGTGTTAGATAATAAATCCATCATATGTATCATGAGCCGAGGAGTTTAATATAGTCTACACTGTATAATAGCAGAGCTTACATTGCTGTTTAAAACGCTTACATTAACCGACAGTTGCCCAAAATCATTAACAGATTGCTTATTTTATAATAAAGTGTTGAAAAATCATGTAATTTCATGAACAATGTTTGAAAGTGAAAAACAAAAGCAAAGCGTACTGCTGCTCAGCTGTTTCCACCCGGAAGCAAAGAATATGCAGGAAAGTATCGAATTGAGCAGTGGTTTTCAACATTTTCCTTTTGGTTGGCTGTTATCACTAACCTTTTAGGACCCATGGGGACTTATTTGCATTAAGAATACAGTACTGTAGATGTAAAAAGAAAGAAAAACACAGTAGCTGAGACCTACTGTGAGAATGAATCGTCGAGAACCCGAGGTACCACTGTAATTCAACTATAACACAAACTGAACAAAAGTGTACATTCAAATCAAACTGGTGCAACTGGATGGAGAGTCTAAAGTTTGAAGAAGAAAAAAAACCCCAGAAAAGTACAAGTAGGACATATTGTTATAATTGTATCATTTCGATTAGGCATTTCCAAATTTCTGTCAAAAGCTTGAGCTGCACCCTATATGGAAGTAAAGGTCTTACTATTATGGAAGCCACAACAGTATGGCCTTTAAGGCGTGATTAGTTGAAGTGAACATGGGATAAGACACACATCAAAACTGATTATGATGCGTCCTAAACCGTCCTAAATGGTGTACGAACAACCCACTATAATTGTCAGTGAATCATGAGGTTAAAAGTGTAGATCAGCCGTCAGAGGCAGAAGAGGCAGCTGTAAGATTTGCAAATGCCACAGTCCACTACAGCCAGACAGGAGATAAAAACAGAAGGAAGAGAGAGAACCAGTGGGTGCTACTCAAGGAGGTAATTCAAATATCAAACACTACACCGGCACATTCAGAGCTGCTTGCTGTACGGTAAAGGGTAGAGAAATGCATTCGAAGTCTTACACCGATCAGCCAAAACATGAAACCAGCTGGTCCATAACGAAGTTTCCCAGGTACACAACCCTGGTGACTACGAGCAAACAAAGTCATGTGGCCATAATTTGTTAATGTCGCTCAGGTCTCCTGAACATTTCTCCCATCTCCAACAAGCGGAGTACGAAAACTGACTGTTCACCAACCGTCTAATATAACAAGATTACCAACATGTGTAACGGGGTCGGTTTGTGTATGGCTGATCAATGTATGCATTAGATTGAACGCACAGGATCAATCAGAATTTGCCTAATCAGTCACAGATATGAACGTTAATGCAACTGTTACTCATCTGTTCATGAACATGCACTATATAGCCAAACGTTTGTAGACACACATGAGTACAAATACGCGCAAATGGTGCGTTTATAGCATTTTTCCAGCAACAAAGTGCAGAGCCAATGCCTAGTGTTGAACCAAGCCGTGCTTTCCAACTGCACAAGAGCTGGTTCTTGGTTGAGAAACTTGGTTCAGTTCCATCACTGGAAGGCCTCTGGGTTGGAAGTGCGAATCTCTGATGTTACGGGATGGATGGGACGAGACGACAGCAACATGACTGTGACATGTATAACTGTCTTAGCCGTACCCTAACCTAAGGCAGTAAATCAGTGGTCAATGCAGGATTTTTGGCCTTTTATCTTAAAGAAATACAAGATGAACTGTAGACTATAAAAGACTATAAAATAGACCACAAAAGAAGAAGAGAGTAAAAGTGATGCTGGAAGGCAGAAAGCTAAAATTGACCTACATTTCAAATGACTGCATTCTGTGTTGGACCACACATCATGAGTGTACTATTTTGACTCTTGGTGCTCAGTCTGAACATGAGCTGTTTCTTTTTAGGGAACAAACTTTCCCTGGGTCCAGAACTGGTACCTACACTTTTTCAGTGAAGGTGTTCAGGACAACCCACTTTACTTCTACTCTATCAAGATTCAACGACTTTATGCTACATTTTATGACCCTGTTGGCAGTAATTAAGGCATTAAGTAATTATGCACTAATTCAAATGGGTGTCTACACAATTTTGACCATAGAGTGTATGATAAATCCTCGGTTTCATTTTGCTAACTGTTTAGACACAGCACATCTTACATTTACAGAGCGACTCACAATTGACAGAATCTTACAATCCAAGCAACTGTGGGTTAAGGGCCTTGCTCAAGGACCCGACAGTGGCAGCTTGGCAGAGGTGGGATTTGAACCCTGGACCTTTTGGTCCAGTACCTTCTAGGATACAACAATGCATCTATTGCATTAAGTGCGCAAAGCAAGCTCTGAACGTTGCACGTGAGAGTTTCTACGTCCTAGAGTGACAGCCACAGTTAGCCACACGTCCACTCTGCTCTGAGCGAACGATTAGAACTCAGCAGCAGCGGGGAGTCCGGACGGCATGGCTCGACTCGGATACCTGTCACGACGATCTGCGGAATGTCCAGAATGGTGCCGTGTGACGCCGTTTTACGATGGCCTCGTTTAAACTGCGGCCGTGCTGCAAAAACACACACATAGAGCTGCACACACCAACATGCAGACTGAGCTCACAGGTGCAGGCACCCACGCGAGCAAGCTCTGATGGACAAGACTTTCATACATGTGAGACATGTCAGGCAAGGCAGATAACATGTTAGAAACCTCAGGCAGCACACATGCATATGTTAGTAGTCACAGACATGAGACGCAACACACATTCACATGGATGGCTACAAGCACTTCAGAGAGGGTATGGCTGAGACTAAGCAGCGCATTTGCAAAGCAACAGACGGAAAGCTGGCCATCTCTCTTGCCAAATCACAACATTATGACTGTGCCTCCAAGACTGCTTCTTAAGGCGTTGCAGAATAAGATTCAATTTCAAGCAAGAAATTGAACATTCGGCAATGCTTAGCAAGAAAACAGGGCAATGGTTCAGCAAAAAAAAAAAAAAAACAAACCAAAAAAAAAGACAAAAAACTAACATAACATACGTACTCATAAAAAAATCTAAATTGAAATATGGTGACTGATCCTTGCATTCTTGCACTTGATTTGTCAAGTCAGATTTATTTATATAGCGCTTTTTACAATGGAGCATTGTCTGAAGCAACTTTACAATTTTAGATTATCTCCTAATATCTACGGCCAATCTCAAATTGAGCAAGCCTAGGGCGACAGTGGAAAAGAAAAACTCCCCAAGCGTTGTGAGGAAGAAACCTTTGGAGGACCAAGACTCAAAAAGGGACCCAACCTACTTGGGCGGCATAAATGATAAATGTAAGAAAGAAACTAATTTATCTAAACTAATAAGTCAAGGAGTCATAGTTCAAATAAAATGTAAAATACGCACATCGGCATAAAGTCGTCCGACACACAGAGACTGTAAGATCCTGAGTCTAAGCAGGAAAGTCCTTGCTCGTAAAATACATCCATAAGTCCATAACTTCATCCATAAACACAAAAAAAAAATTGACAAGCACAATTTTTTTTGTGTAAATTCCTTTAACTCTAGATTAGGCGTGAATAAAATGTTTGTTCAGCAAAGCACGGGACTAAAAAAATTGACAGTGCCCCCTATTGTAGAGTGAGGAATTGATCCAACTTTGCTCATTGCACATATCACAAGTAGCTTTAAACAGTTTGAGTGGTGCTTACTAAAATAAATAAATAAAACAATTAAAATCTTTAAACATAAAACATTACAGGCGCTTGTAATACATTTTTTTGTTTTATTTTAAAATAGTTTGCTGCTACAAATGTTTAAAATTTAATTGCAGGACTATGTGGAAGACTTAAAAATAAAACAAAATGATTGGATTGCTTCAGGATTGTCTCAGGTGTTAAATATGTATGCAATTATGTAAATGTACTTTTTATAAATGTCACATATTAATACATTTAATGAATTAAGTTACAAGCAAAATGTGCTAAACCACAGATCTCATACAGAAGGGCTTACATTTTCCTTCATATTAGCATCTGTGTACATTTTACCTGTCCTGTATCTGTGCTAAGAGCTGCAGTACACTGACTGCATGCAGAGGGCATGAACAATCGGTAACTCAGTGTCATTAAGCCGTCTAAGAGTTCCACTATCAGTTATAAAGCATAGTAAGTAGGTAGAAAGGACAATTGCTAGGTATTGAGACAGATCTGATGATCACGCTGTAAAAGCTCATGCCTTGTGTGTTCCTAAATAAATATTCCATTTGCATTTCTATAAAAAAATAAAAATAAAAAGCACAAATGCAAACAAAAAGCTTGCACTGTAGAACCCTGCATAAATCTTCACATAGCTGACTCAACATGACTACACTACATAATCACATTTTTTATACAAATGCTGTGGGTAAGTAGAGATAGCTCATGTTGTTTGAACAAACTAAAGATGAGGATTTTGTGATTAAAAGGTGAATAGCTTCTGACAGCCTGATTTTATTAAATCTGCCACCAAGCAGGAGAACGTTATCTGTAACGACTGACGGTTCTAACGGAATGTGGCAACACTACAGTGTCAACTCCCCCACCCCTCAACCTTACCCAGTCGGGCACGCAACCGGAAAGTTCATTGTCCGGAAACAGACATCTATGGTCCCGAACAAATATTTGTATTTTAAAGTGTTTTTCAGATATAAATAAGCACATGTACGATGTAAGTTTTAGTTGTCACTGCACTTTGTAGTTCTACAATTACAGACTGTAGTCCATCTGTTTCTCTACATGCTTTAATAGTTCCCTTCTCCTGTCTAAATGTCAGACCTTCGCCGACATTTTTTGCGCTCCTCGCTTTGATGTTGTTTGTCAACAGACATCATTGGTTTGTTCTGACTGGACACGCAAATGGATAAGACCATTTTTTTGCATGATGAGGGGTTAAAAATTCAAGTGGATTGACTATGGCCTCAGATACATTGTTACGTCCCAATCCACCCGATGTGCTGCTGTCCTGGAGTCACATTTTACTTTAGGCAATCATTATTGTTGAACCCGGCACGAACAATCTTAAGATGGAGCATGCTAAGCAGCATTACAAAATCCTAAACATGCAAGCGGAATCGACTGCTGAAAGTGTCGGGTGTTAAAAGTAAATCCCAAAAGTCACCTCTGCCTTGCTAAAGAGACTTTGTATTGCAAGAAATGTTTGCAGTTGCAAGAACGTAATACATCGCATGTATTGTAAGATATTTGTAAAGGACAAGGTCCTGATTTACACAGCTGATAAGCAGCTAAACAAAACCAAGCCGCAAGCACTTTAGTAAAGATGAGGACTTTTTTTTTTACCATTTTATATTTTAACTGTTACTATTTGCATAGGATTTGATGAGGAAAAAAACAAACAAACAAAAAAAATCGCACTCTGACCACAGAGTGGTCTACTTAAGCACTACAGGTTGAATGCTTCTGTCCTGATGAGGGACCTGGTTTCAGGTTCTGATTGTTTTTTTTTGTGGCATGTGGTTACCCAGAACCTTACTAACTTTATGTTATATCCAAGTTTCTGATTAAATAGAAACCATGGAGTTCATGTTATGTGTTCTCTTATTACAAACCCATTGACATGAACATTTAACATAGCTTAATGCAATAAAAGACCAGTGGTACATCTGCAATTCAGATATAAATAAGGACATATGCTAATACCAACAAGGCATAAAGCATAACAGCTAGGTCATTTTTCTGGGACATTAACTAAATGTCTTACTAAATGTATGTAGTTCATACAGTTTTTCTGCATATTTAACTGCCCACCACCTAACTGATTAATCTCCTACTGTTCTGTAAACCCTGAACACACTTTTGCACTGAACACTAAAAAAACTCATTAAAAAAGATAAATAAATAAATAAAAAACAGCTGTCTGTATACCTGTGGGAGGGGCGGCCAAGTGAAACAATGAGCATTCATTTCGAATAAGGACACACAGCATTCCAGTCTATGATACTGTTTACACCTGGTCATTTCATGCTCCATGTCTCCCTATTGTCAAATTAAAGAAACATTTTGTGGAAGAACCACTTTTCAGATCCAGAGAGTTGTAGAATGTACACCATGCCTCACTGAAGGTCCCAAAACCTTACTACCTTGATTTGAATTTAAGACCATTTTCCAATATTTGTTAGCAATGCATATAAGTAATGTCCATTGTCCAGTCAAACATCTTTTGACTGACTACAAACATTATTTTTAAGCATTCTGTAACTAACTTCAGCTGTTTTTTTGCTGAACCATTAATGCATATGCTGAAGTACAGGTATACACTGATCTGGAGTTGAGTGGGATTTGGCAAATCAGCGGTAATTACAGTTATCAATTTTATTTGACATTAGTATGAGGATTAACTATGGAAAAAGAGCTTCTAGTTAAGCTATGAAAAAAATGAAGTGATATAAATTCTGAATGGAAATGAATTAAACAAGTAAACCAGCTAAAGTCACTCAAATACTCTGAATCACTGATGCGTTTGCTTGAGACAAAAGCTAAAAGTATCTGCGATGATCCAACATGCATTAGGGTTCCCCTCAAGTCGGTAGAACAGTGTGTGTGTGCGCATACGTTACCTGTAGGGAATGGCACCCTGTGGTCGAGCTCGGAGAGATCGGCGCTCATTCGCTTGCTGTCGGAGGAAGTCGGGCAGTGTGGTCTGCCTGGGAGGCTCTCAACACTGCCGCCTCTTGACAGAGAGTGCCCAGGCCTCAATGGGTCAGTCTGCAAACGCAACATTTACATGCTGAAACATCCGCCATCATCTTTTTGCAGAACATACATATTTTAATTATCAGGGATTCTACCTTTGGTTTGAACTGCGGATACTTGGTTTCCATGGTCTTGATGGTGTCATTGGTACCGGCTGAGGTGCTGTGTTCAATGCTGCCATCGTTCTTGTTGCTTGTGCTGGTGTAGTCAGGGCCTGAAACACATTCATGCAGGTACGGTCAAACAAACACCACATTTTAAACCTCAGACACACAGAGACCAAAATGGTTGTGTATGATACTAGTGTTTCGTAAAAATGATTGCCAGTTGAAGCTGGACAATGATGACTAAAATGAGACTTAATATTTGATAAATGCAAACAGGCTTTCTTTAAATATCAGAATCAGAATCAGAATACTTTATTGATCCCCGAGGGGAAATTACAGAACATACAATATAAACATATTGTATGAAATAAAATAACATACAATATAAACATATTGCAAATGTATAGGTTTTTGCTACATACTACAAACTGTATGGACAATTTAAACGGCAAAATGATTCAACTTTAAATAGACAGTTTAAACTAAGACATATTACACAACCAATTAAAGTATCTAACATTAGTGAAACTCGACAAACTTTGGCAACGATCACTATGTACAGTGGAGCAAAAAAAGTATTTAGTCAGCCACTGACTGTGCAATTTCTCCTACTTAGAAAGATGAGAGAAGTCTGTAATTTTCATCATAGGTACACTTCAACTATGAGACACAACATGATTAAAAAAAAAATATCCAGGAAATCACATTGTAGGATTTTTAAAGAATTTAATTGTAAATTATGGTGGAAAATAAGTATTTGGTCAATAACAGTTCATGACAAAGGTCAAATGTTTCCTGTAAGTTTTCACCAGGTTTGCACACACTGTAGCTGGTATTTTGGCCCATTCCTCCATGCAGATCTCCTCTAGAGCAGTGATGTTTTGAGGCTGTCACTGGGCAACACGGACTTTCAACTCCCTCCACAAATTTTCTATGGCGTTGAGGTATGGAGACTGGCTAGGCCACTCCAGGAACCTTGAAATCCACTCTTTCGTTGTTTCGTTGGTATTTTTGAGATCAATGTCATGCTGGAAGACCCAGCCATGATCCATCTTCAATGCTCTCACTGATGGAAGGAGGTTTTGGCTTAAAATCTCATGATACATGGCCCCATTCATTCTTCCCTTACCACAGATCAGTCGTCCTGTCCCCTTTGCAGAAAAACAGCCCCAAAGTATGATGTTTCCAACCCCCATGCTTCACAGTAGGTATGGTGCCCTTGGGATGCAGCTCAGCATTATTCTTCCTCCAAACACGATGAGTTGAGTTTTACCAAAAAGTTCTATTTGGGTTTCACCTGACCACATGATATTCTCCCAGTCCTCTTCTGGATCATCCATATGCTCTCTGGCAAACTTCAGACGGGCCTGGACATGTACTGGCTTAAGCAGGGGAACACGCCTGGCACTGCAGGATCTGAGTCCCTCTCAGTGTAGTGTGTTACTGATGGTAGCCTTTGTTACTTTGGTCCCAGCTCTCTGTAGGTCATTCATCAGGTCCCTCCATGTAGTTCTGGAATTTTTGCTCACCGTTCTCATGATCATTTTGACCCCATGGAATGAGATCTTGCGTGGGGCCCCAGATCAAGGGAGATTATCAACGGTCTTGTATGTCTTCCATTTTCTTACAATTGCTCCCACAGTTGATTTATTCACACCAACCTGCTTGCCATTGTAGATTCACTCTCCCCAGGCCTGGTGCAGGTCTACAATTTTCTTCCTGGTGTCCCTTCGACAGCTCTTTGGGTTTTGGCCATGGTTGAGTTTGGAGGCTGAGGCTGTGGACAGGTGTCTTTTATATAGATAACGAGGTCAACAGGGCCATTAATACAGGTAACGAGTGAGGACAGAAGAGCTTCTTAAAAAGAAGTTACAGGTCTGTGAGAGTAGGAAATCTTGCTTGTTTGTGGGTGACCAAATACCTATTATCCACCATGATTTACTATTAAATTATTTAGAAATCCTACAATGTGATTTCTTGAATTTTTTCCCGCCCATTTTGTCTATCATAGTTGAAGTGTACCTATGATGAACATTACAGACTGCCCTCATCTTTCTAAGTAGGAGAACTTGCACAATCAGTGGCTGACTAAATACTTTTTTTGCCCCACTGTATTAGTGATGCCACATAATTTCAGGCCGTGTGACTACACGTGTTTTCTCTGGGACACATCAAATTCAAGGCAATCTTTGACAAGAGCAAGTTACTACTGAGAAACACTCACAATTGGTGCAATTTAGAGTGAACAATTAACCTAACGCATGTCTTTGGAACGTGGGAGGACACCAGAGTAAACCCACAACGTCTGGAATGAATCTGGGATTTCTGAAGGTGCGTGGCAACTGCACTAACCATTTGCATCACCATGCCGCTCCCAAAATTCATGGAAATTAGAAGTTATAAATATCTGGAAATGCAGCCATGATATGCAACCAAATAGTCAAGTCAAGTCAGATCTATATATTTTAGCGCTTTTTACAATGGAACATGTCTCAAAGCAACTTTACAAGTTTAGATTATCTCCTAATGACTACGTCCAATCCCAAATTGAGCAAGCCTAGGGCGACAGAGGCAAGGAAAAACTCCGAGTGTTATAGGAAGAAACCTTGGGAGGACCAAGACTCAAAAAGGGACCCAACCTCCTTGGGCGGCGTAGATGATAAATCTAAGAATAAATAGCCAAACATGTAGGAGATGATGCTTTAATAAAGCAGTCAAATGTAATGTAAGCTATATGTCAGCTATGTCAACTGCTCATCATATAGCACAGTCAGTTATTGTAGAATAAGTGAGGCTGCCAAGCATTTTGATCATTGTGCAGCTCTAGTGGGAGGCAAATTATTTTTGTAATTAATTGTCAGGCAGTACTATTAAAATGACTCTACATGTCGTAAGGAGACAAACAGTAAGCACTTTGATGTCTTACATTACAGAATCTTGACAATACCTATATAGTAATAATATTTTAAACTGGCTGATTACATTTTCGGTGGCTATGTTTACTCAGATCTCACTGCTGTGTCCGTTTGTACCTGTGCTGGTAGCAGAGTTACTCTGACCTTCATCTGAAAATTGATATGGGTACTGAAGAGGCACATCTGACCCAGGGAAATACTGCAGAGGGAGAAAGAGTGTAGTGAGAACAGGTATGGAAAGACAGAAAGAGCAATTGAGAAGGACAAGTGACAACAAATTAGGTGAATATCTGCCAGTAAATACATTTTAGAGGATAAGAGGCTGCGGCTACCTGCATCAGGTGAGTCATGATCTTTACGATCTCCTCCATGGAAGGCCTCTGTGAGGGATCTTTGGACCAGCAGCGTGTCATTAGACTCTCTATGGGCTTGGGTAGGTTCTTAATGAGTGGAGGCCGAGTTCCTGAACACATGAATCAATCACAATAAATCACTAATTCAACAAGAATTTAAGAAACAACCTGCTAAAAGAAAAGCAGGTTAAAATAAGTTAAACCACTTTCTTCATTGGCAGTGATTCATAATTCACCGTGTCTAATTGTTTTTCACACTAAATACATGAAATAATATCAAAACAGCATAAATTCAGGAAAAAATATGTAGAGCTGGGGCGTTAGGATAAACCTGTGGCCTGTACAGTGCATATAAGAATCACCATATCCCTTTGAAATACAGTGGGGCAAAAAAGCAAGTAGTTCTCCTACTTAGAAAGATGAGAGAGGTCTGTAATTTTCATCACAGGTACACTTCAACTATGAGAGACAAAATTAAGAAAAAAAAAATCCAGGAAATGATTATGGTGATTATGATTATGGAAGAAAATAAGTATTTGGTCAATAACAAAAGTTCAACTCAATACTTGACAGAGGTCAAATGTTCCATGTTCCATCTTTAATGCTCTCACTGATGGAAGGTTTTGGCTTAAAACCTGGATTTTTTTTCTCAAAAACGTACCAAAAAGTTCTATTTTTGGTTTTATCTGACCACATGATATTTCGCCCAATCCTCTTTTCCGGATCATCCATATGCTCTCTGGCAAAACTTCAGACTGGCCTGGACATGTACTGGCTTAAGCAGGGGGACACTCCTGGGCACTGCAGGATCTGAGTCCATCTCGGCGTAGTGTGCTACTGATGGTAGGCCTTTTTACTTTGGTCCCAGCTCTCTGCAGGTCATTCATCAGGGTCCCTCCGTGTGCGTAAATCTGGATTTTTTGCTCACTGTTCTCATGATCATTTTGACCCCACGGGATGAGACCCTTGCGTGGAGCCCCAGATCGAGGGAGATTATCAATGGTCTTGTATGTCTTCCATTTTCATACAATTGCTCGCCACAGTTGATTTATTCACAACGACCTGCTTGCCTATTGTAGATTCACTCTTCCCAGCCTGGTGCAGGTCTACAATTTTCTTCCTGGTGTCTTTCTTGACAGCTCTTTAGGTCTTGGCCATGGTTGAGTTTGGAGTCTGACTGTTTGAGGTTGTGGACAGGTGTCCATTATACAGATAACGAGGTCAAACAGGTGCCATTAATACAGGTAACGAGTGGAGGACAGAAGAGCTTCTTAAAGAAGTTACATGTCTGTGAGAGACAGAAATCTTGCTTGTTTGTGGGTGACCAAATACTTTTCCACCATGATTTACTATTAAATTCTTTAAAAGTCCTACAATGTGATTTCCTGGATTTTATTCTCATTTTGTCTCTCATAGTTGAAGTGTACCTATGATGAAAATTACAGACTCCTCTCATCTTTCGAAGTAGGAGAACTTGCACAATCAGTGGCTGACTAAATACTTTTTTGCCCCACTGTATGCATGCTTTTTTTTGTCTTGCAGCCAGAAATCAAAAGCAATTAAAGTAAATTTGTATCCACATTTATTGACATTTTATCTTACAACATTCACAACTGCTCAGTTCCCGGTGAAAACAACAACAACAAAAAAAAAACACCACAACTACATAAATCACAATAAGTATGGCCGACATTGGGTGATGTGCTCTGTTTGGCTTTCAACAAAAACAGTGCTTGGATTTCAATCCAAAAAAAAATCAGACCCCAGAAACACAAACAGGACTCAATGTGGCTCCTTTTCAGAAGCAGTGTGTAATGCCTGTGAGATTGCTGGCTCATGCACAGACTGAACAATCTCAGCTATAAAGACTTGTAAGTTGAAGAAGATTTCTTACACAAAATGTACAAAAACTGCAGAGGACATCTAACCATTAGTCTTTCACCCTAGTACAATTGATTTAAGGCCAAGCCACACTTCAAAACCATGTCTGATTTCATATCACAATATTTTTCATGGACACCTAGTTTTTTTTTTCCCTTTACATTATTTTAAGAAAGGGCACTAATAAAAATTTGTTTACAAAAAGTCTTACTAGCCCAAGTGATCTTACTTCTGTTCTTTTGTGGAGCTATATGTTTACCAGTATAGAAATTAGTTTAGTTACTTGCAAATTACATTCTATTGCGAAGTGTGACCCAGGCTAAAAACAATTAACACAACATATCATTTACCCCCAGATTACCTACCCCTAATCTCAGGTCACCTTCAGGAGTAATTTAAGTCATCACTAACATTTACACCTTATTCAAACTTAAAATTATGCTTTGTATTTGAGGTCATCCCTAAGGGCCCAACTACCCTGTAGCTGCTTGTTTGTTGACAAAGCACCATAGCTCCTCTATCTCAATTGTGTGTTAAGATGCTACAACTTGAATTAATAAAATCAGTAAAAAAAAATAGAAATGATCATGCTACAGTAAAAACTAAACCCCCATTCTGCCACAATTAACCACACAAACAAACGCTGTAGGTAGAGATAGAAAGCAATTCAGAAGACCATATATTCTACATTCATTATGTTCCCAATCTGAATTAAAGATTCAGATAATGGGAGTTCAGAGAGCAGGGATCGTCTGTACTTTGAATGTGCGCATTAGAGAGACTCACCTCTGTGCACGGCCCACATGATCCTAAAGGCCGGACCCCCAATCTCATCAAAGGGCTTCCTGCGCGTGATCACCTCCCACAGGATAATGCCCCAACTGAACACATCACACTTCTCACTGTAGTTACTGCCTACAAAGTGCACACAGAGACAGCGAGTAACAACACAGTACAACAATTGCAGTGATAGACAAGTACAAACTGAACAGGGACAGACTACATCTGAAATTGTCCCCTAATTATTTTTCCATAGATTCAAAAATCGGGTTTCCTACATAGTGCAATATTGTTGGGAACAGAAGTTATGAAGGTAGTAAACGATTTTAGACACTACCTTATAGGACAGAATGAACACAGACCACCATGCCATCACTTCATTATAACTGTGCATTCACTGTACTGTTGCCTGTAACACAAATAACAGCTTGCGCATGCTGTTTCTATTACAAGTACTGTATATAATAAAATGAATACTTTGCTTGAAATGTATTGTTCTCTTCGTACCTGCTGTCATGTTTTTGTTTTCTGAAAGTCACTTAACTGATCCAGCTTTCCATTGAACCAGCACTTTTTCAATGACAAGTTGCACGTCTTCAAACGAGTATTCCTTGTCCACTACATCCTTTGTACACTAACCATTGCACTACTAACTGTGGAATTATTAGATTGCAGTGGATATTCCTCAGTTATCCGATACTACTACAAAATGGTGGAACCCCAAAATTGTGAACTACATATGGAATAGGGAACAACTTTAGAGAACACACAAAGGTGCAAGTAGAGCCGATGATGAGACCTGAAATCCCTTTCTAATGAGAACAATCCTGATTACCCACAGCACATCTACCTTCTGCAAAAGAGGCAATTTCTTCTGGTGGTACCACAGAGAGGCTTAATTACCCCTCTTATTATGCTTCAATTACACTGCTCCTGCACATGTTTTGACACTGCCACACTGAGGCCTTCTGATAACCCTCAGGAAGGCAAATTAATGTTCTTTTGCTCAGATAACGAGGAGGCTTCCAATAACACGAGGACTAGTGCTGAAGCATTAACAAACAAGATAATGACCTACTCCAGCCCAGCACTTTTTTTATTCCCTTAGCAGCCATTAAGGGTATGAGTCCATTGCAAATTCTGCCGGCAAGGAATTAGTTTGTTAACCTTTAAATCTGCAATCCTCCCACTAATTGCAATACAGGTAAATGTTCTTCATTTATTCATGTAATAACACCTCCTAACAACTACTTTGTGCATGTACTATCATGTTCAATAAAGGCAGAAAATACCTATTAAGAGCTACTATGACTCTCATGAGCCCAGTTTATCAAACACTGTAGCCGTAGAGCCCTCTTAATTGTGCTTTACATAAACAAACATCAGTATATGCATGTCCTTTGTCATTTCCTGTAGTGTATTAGCCATGTGCTATAGAGTGCCCATTTAACACAGCCAGACGTCTTCAAACGTGTTCGGATGTTTGAGAAGTTCTCATATTTTGAGCCAAGAATAAGCTCTGAGTAAACAACAGACACCACTGACAATGCTGCTGGTAGCATTATATACACTGCCTATCAAAAAGCATCACACCCCTTTGAAAGTGACAATTTTTTTAAACAATTAAAATGAGCTAGTTTTATGTACATATTTTGCTTTACAAAACTCATATTTGAGAATTTCATCAGGAAACAAAACAATAACAGGGTTTGAAATGTGATCAACCACCTGATTTAATACTTCATAAAGCCAACTTTTGCTTTAATCACAGCCATCCAGCCAAACCATATGTCTCTACCCATCTGCACACTTTCCTCTGAAAGTATTTACCCATTCTTTCTTGCAGAATTGTTTGCGTTTTTGAAATTCCATACTGAGTGACAATGGGCTGTGCTCTACAAGGAGTCCAGTCCCCAAAGAAGAAATATATCCCCATAACAATGTTGCCACCATCATGTTTCAGAATAGGTATAGTCCAGGGGTTTTAAAAGTCTAACAAACTAATTGTTTAATATGTGCATTGTTTTACATTATTTACATGTCAGAAAAAAAACAACAATTGGAAGAAAGTCAAACCATGAACTCAGTATCATGAACTGGGCAGCACGGTGGCAGAGTGGTTAGCGTGGTCGCCTCACAGCTAGTGTCCCTGGTTCAAATCTTGACTTGGCCTGTGTGAATCAACTCGTTAGCAGAGTGCATTGCCACTCCTCTACCAGACAGTTCTTGGATTTCAGGCTACGAAGTTTAGTCTTGGTCTAACCTGACTATAAAACATATTGGCACATCGCACAACGAGTCAGTGGTCCATTTTCAGACAATTAACCTTGCGAGTGTTCACATTCGAGTATTTAAGCAGGGACGTTCTTTATGCTACAGTGCTTTCGCTCAGCTCACTCATTAATACTTCACTCAGCACTTCAAAAATGCCTGCTACTTGCCTTCGAACACTTCGGGAGCCATCCAGGCTGCGCTGCCTTTGTTGTTGGTCATGTGCGTCTGGATGTCGCAAGCGGTCCCGAAGTCACAGATTTTTAGAACTGTGCCTCCAGCAACCAGCAGAAGACTGGAGAAACAGAGACTACAAGTAAGCCTTTCAGACAGCTATTAGTAGTTCAGACGTAACAAAAAAGTCAACATGGCTAACGAAAACACAGAATTTGCATAATGGGAAGCCATGAACAGTACCCAGAGCCCTAAAAAATAACAAAAGCAAAGCACAGCTGTACAGAAAATTGTTCTATAACCAGTTCAACCGGTGAACATGAACGTAAATTCAGCAAAACAACACTGGCCAACAAAATTGCAACGTTTTTGACCTACAAACAGATGTGGATTTTATAGTACTAATTACAAAAATCGACTACACCAAAAGATTTACGCCTTCCAAGTTTCAAATGATCAAATGATGAATATCTCACACTGCACAGATCTTTTAAATAGATGAAGTACACACATTTTTTTCAAGTCCATTTTGTGTCTGCATAACAGGTAGGGTTTTAAGGGAGACCCTCCAGATGTTCTTTACTCTCCCAAACCCAAATAAATGTGTTATTCATTCAAATCATCAGCAGAGTTTCTCATCCCTTATACTGCCATTCAGTTAAAGCTTGTGCCTCGTTTAGAAATTGTTTCGAGAAAGGGTTTCAAATCATTGCAATACACTGTTCAGCTTGTGAGCGGTCATCAATTGACCATGCAAACATATTTAAAGCTCCACTCACTGCTCATTTAAAGGAAGCGTGTTAGTCTTCCCCATGTTTATAGCCTACAGATAACTTTGCATCAGTAACAGCACAACTAAATGCTATAGCATCACAAGATTCAATAACATCCATAGATTTAAGCAGAAATAAGGGTTTGAACCATATATTGGCAAGAGAAATGCTATACTGCTTTAGGTTACATAAAAAAAAAAAAGTAAGACACTTCATCTGATGTTGCTTACTTCCACACTGTACATGTCGAAATTCTTCAGAGGCAAAAGCTCCTATAACTCAGTAAATTTTAATAAATATCCAATTAATAGTGTTACTAAACACTGGAAGTGACTGTACACATCTACATCGCATGTATTTAGGACCGGCCACTTATCTAACAGAAAGGAAAAAGTTTGATTTCACCATCTCCGACGGATTTACTCTGTGCCAGTTTCAGCAAATAATATTTTAATTTCTTGTTTTTCCTTTTCGTTTTATGGCCATTTCAGAATGGAGAGACATTTTAATTTTTTAATTACATTTACATTACATTTACAGCATTTAGCAGACGACCTTATTCAGAGCGACTTACAATTGGTACAATCTTACAATCCAAGCAATTGTGGGTTAAGGGTCTTGCTCAAGAACCCAACAGCGGCAGCTTGGCAGAGGTGGGGTTTGAACCCTGGACCTTCTGGTCCATAGTGCAGTACCTTACCCGCTAGGCTACCACAGTAATTACAGTATATGCAGTGTGCTTCTCCATTGTAAAGGCTTAGACCCCTAATCACAAACCTCTAAAGATGCCCTGATAACATGCTGTACGGCTCTACATACAAAACCAAGACTTTCAACCAGACAGCAAATGACATCATGTTCCTCACTCAGACAGTGCCGCTCAACCTTCCACTTTTTATTACAAGACACAAAAACAGAAAATCGACAAAGGAGCAAAAATGAAAAAAATAAAAAAAAAACCCAATGAAACCCATTTTATTTTACAAAATGAAAGAAATGATGATTTTACCTCTAACTTCACTTACCAATTCCTTCCAGTAAGTAATATGCACATACTCCCTTACACAAACAAAAAAACACATATATGCTACACACGAGCGAGCGAGAGAGCCAGAAGCAAGGCAGTCTCCTGCACCACTATATTAAGCTCATAACACTAAATGTTATGGATTATGAAGACATAATCAGGTACATCTCAATCTTCTCAGAAATAATGGATAAAGATTTGTTAAGAAATAATGGAAACGAGACTTTCATTACTTGCATATTCATTATTCAAGTCACTTCCAAAACAAGGTTGATTTGGATAACAGGGTTTGACTGTGATGATTTATGAAAAAAGTTTTGGGAAAGCTTTCGTCACTTGTGAAAGACATGCAAAGGATTTTATAAAGCCACTGGGACTGTGTGCCTTTTTGTCAGATATGACCAAATTAAGACAGCAACAATATTTCTAAATCAAAACCTGTATGCGAGTGAAACGATGTAGAACATGTGATACATACTTGGGTGGCTTAAGGTCTCTGTGAATGAGCGCCTTTGGTTTCATGCCATGGAGATATGAGACGCCCTGAGCGCACTGCAGACACCAGCTCATGGCGTGAGATGCTGTGTAGTGAGGGAGAGGTTCTGCACCGTGCAGCACTGAGGAACAGACAGGAACAGAGTGTGAAGCGCACAACATTTGTAATTAATCAGGATGTCTGCAATGAAAGCCCTTAATCACTCCTGTAAGGTGAGGTGATGTTTAATGCTCACAATCTATTCAGCTGGGAGCCATGGATGCAGAGAAATACTGAATCTTTTTTTTACGCATTAGACAACTCAAATCCCGGCAGTGACACTGACGTGTATCAGACACGATAGGAGATTGTAAACACAGCAGTGCCGGTGCAGGGTTGAGTATATATTCAAAAAGCATTTCAAGGTCCTGGAGTGGCCTAGCCAGTCTCCAGACCTCAACCCCATAGAAAATCTGGAGGGAGTTGAAAGTCCGTGTTGCCCAGTGACAGCCCCAAAACATCACTGCTCTAGAGGAGATCTGCATGGAGGAATGGGCCAAAGTACCAGCTACAGTCTGTGCAAATCTGGTGAAGGAAACATTTGACCTCTGTCATTGCCAACAAAGGTTATGTTACAAAGTATTGAGTTGAACTTTTGTTATTGATCAAATACTTATTTTCCACCATGATTTACAATTAAATTCTTTAAAAATCCTACAATGTGATTTCCTGAATGTGTTTTCCTCATTTTATCTCTCATAGTTGAAGTGTACCTAGGATGAAAATTATAGACCTCTCTCATCTTTCTAAGTAGGAGAACTTGCACAATCAGTGGCTGACTAAATACTTTTTTGCCATGTGTTTGTTATAGTGTACACAGTTTGCACCCAATAGTAGGCACATATTATACAACAGCAAATACATTCATGAAACAACACAGAGTACAGTTTCCTGTATATCAGACTTTCACATGCAGTTATAAATGTAAACTGAAATATTAAAACAATGCTCAATTGGTATTAAAAGGGGCCACCACTGCCAAGCTGAACTGGTGATACAACGCAGGATGGACCCATGATATCGTGTTGTTCACACCAAATTGACCCTACCACCTGAACGTCGCAGCAGAAATCGAGAAATAATCACACCAGGCAACGTTTTTCAACTTCTACGGTGTAATTTTGATGAGCACATGCACATTGTAGCCTCAGTTGCCTGCTCTTAGGAGTGGCACCTGGTGTGTTCTTCTGCTCCCATGCTTTAACAAGTGGTTATTTGAGTTACTGTTGTTTTTCTATCAGATCAATCCAGCCTGGCCATTCTTCTCTAACCTCTGGCATCAACAAGGCATTTTCACCCAGAGAACTTATGCTCACTGGATATTTTCTCTTTTCTGGACCATTCCAAACCCTAGGGATGGCTGTGTGTGAAAATCCCTGTAGATCAGCAGTTTCCTACTCAGAGCAGCCCATCCATCACCAACAACCAGGACATGTTCGGTGTCACTTAAATCACCTTCCTTTTCCATTCTGATGCTTGTTCTGTACTTCAGCAGGTTGTCTTGATCATGACTACATGCCTACACGCATCGAGTTGCCGCCATGTGATTGGCTGATGAGATGCATTAATGAGCAGTTGAACATGTACCTAATAAAGTGGCCAGTGAGAGTATAAAAGATTATCATCTTTTGGTGGTCAGACACATAACTGGCTAAAAACCTTGCAGGGAAACCATACATAATTTGCTGCTTATACCATGATGAAGACCTGATTCAGAGATTAAGCTATTTATTTTCGGCCATAGTGGCATTTACTGCTGAACCTTTTCTATTGATTCCAAGCACTTCCTTTAACAGCTGAAGCAAATAGGTCTCATAAATATTGAATTATGATTAACTTACCATTGTAGAGAGAGCCTCCTTCTGCATATTCCATTACCAGACATACCTACAGTCACCAGGAGGAGGGGTAAAAGAGAATGTTCAATGGGTTATATCAATAAGTAATCAATAATTGTAGCTTCTTTCTACTTTATATTTGCTTTACAAGGGCATGATCAGGGGTGCTTTAGCTAATACAAATTGGCGACACCTCTGCTACGCCTATTAAACTTGACCAAAGTTAAAGTCAAATAAGGTTAAAAAAAGAAAAAAGAAAACAATAAATAAAAAAGAAAAAAAAAAGAAAAAAAATGGGGGAAGACATTATAGCAGGTGTGCCGTGCCAGTTAAATAAATGAAAAATTTTTTTTTTAATTAATTAAAAAAATTAAAAAATAAAAAGAACTCCAGATCAAATAAAACTTTAAAATAATTTTAACAACAACAAAAGTTATAAACTAATTAAAATGGAGTTTGTTGCCTTCTCTATCCTGCACCAGTCAGCACAGATGCATTGAGCAGCAGGAGAACAACAGTGATGTGGACATTTGCAGTGACATTTGACATCTAAAAACTTTTATTTATTTAAGTACAAGTGACTTAAAGATGATCAAAGTGTCAAATTCCAGCTCTCAGAGCACCCTTAAGTTGTATGCAAGAGATCATTGTTGAACGTTCATAAAGCCGATAAAACACACACACGACCATTAAAAATGTATATATTTTGAAATATAATTATATTTTAAACAAGCTACATCCACACTTATCATTAATATTTTTATTGTTGGTTATTAAGGCAAAAATAGGAATAAAACTAAATGCTTCACAAAAAACAATAGCAGAACTAATAGAGCACACTTATGCTAGTAGTAGCTTTTAAACAAACTTTTAAGGAGTGCACTTCCCAATAAAATATGAAGAATTTCAAATTGTGAAGAACATGTTCTAGGTGTCCACAAATATGATTTTAGTAATATAAACAAATAAACACCCAACCCAGGCACTGTTAATATTGGATTCAATGATCTCTCTGCATTCTGTGCACATCAGAAAAAAATACCGTCCCCTTGGAATTAATGTTCTATCTGCGTTCTGAGTAGTTTTGAGATATTGAGCTTCAAAGATTTCAGACAGTTTTCTAAACAGGAAAACTGATATGTGGAACAAGAATGTCATACATGAAAATCACAGACACTCTAAATGTATTCTAAATGTGCAATATCAAAATCCTACTAAACATGTAAATTAGCATTTTTTCGAACAGGTCAAAAACTCACTTTCTCCTTGGAATTATAAGATTCTATATGGCAAAACATAAAAAGAAGCAATGGTATTTAAGGAACGCAGGCAGTTGACTCATTTATTTTAAAAACATGACATTAGTGCCATAACGGATTGTCTACATGCATCAGAAAATAAATTATGATGTTTTATATGACATTTTTATTATTTCGTTTTTATGGCATTTCTTGTTTTAGGACAAATCATCATTTTCTTATTCAAAAAAGCATTGCAGGTTAGGTATGGAAGGTCACTGCTAAATATTTTTGTCCAGTGCAGAGGTCAATTTTAGGTACCGTATTTTTCGGACCATAAGGCGCACTTAAAATCCTTTAACTTTCTCAAAAATCGACAGTGCACCTTAAAATGCGGTGCGTCTAATGTATGAATTAATTCTGGTTGTGCTTTCTGACCTAGAACCGATTGTAGATGGTACATTACACGGCGCTCATAAAAATCTGTCAAAATGTTTTAGCACGGCCTTGGTAAAGTTACGAAGCTTATGGCCACCGTAGTGCGCAGCATGCGCGGCGGAGTAATACGGTATGTGCTTCAGCATTAGGGTACGTGCATTCATTCATTTATTTTCGAAGCGGATTTCAAACACAGCGCTATCGGTCACGCAGTACAACATGGACATAGAGCAGCTGCGAGAGAATTCAACATTAACGAATCAATGGTACGGAAGTGGAGGAAGCAAGAAGACGCCCTGCGCCAGGTAAAGACGATCAAACTGAGCTTCCGACGGAACTTAAGAGTTTTGTTTCATTTTGTTTCATGCGCCTTATAACCCGGTGCGCTTTATGTATGAAAATAGATCCGTTAGCAGCCGATCGTTGATATTGCGTCTTATAATCCGGTGCGCTTTATGGTCCGAAAAATACGGTAGTTTAAATTTCCTTCAGGTTAGACAGCACTCAGCTACTGTAATAAGCTGCTCCAGCAAATAAGGGTAGCAGGTCAGTATTAAAGCAGTACTGTATTAGGTTTTATTTTATATCAGAAAAGATGACTGAATTAAGGAAATCAATGATTGTTGCAATTAAGACATCAATTCAAATGTATACTATTTAATTAGCTTTCAGGCTCAACATTACAAAACATAAGAAATAAGACTTTCTAAAAAACTCTAAGATGATAGGCAATGTTTCAGCAATATTTCATGTTTCAAAAGCGTCTATAAGTTTATACAAATCACACAACATTATAATATTTTTATTTAATAATTACTATTAATTACAACTGGTTTATTAACATTAATGCAAATCAGTTTCTACTACACTACAATTAAAATCCTTAATCCTGAACAGTATCACAGAGTGTGGCGTGTGCCCTGTGATGGTTCTACACCCTGTCTGGAGTTATTCCTGCCTTGCACCTGTGCTGGCTCTGCCGCATTTAATCTCAATTATTACTTAAAACAATGAAAATACACATTTTCTACTACCTTTTTTTAAATTAAAATAATTTAATTACCTAAAAACAATTAACTTTTCTTCTCCGTTCCTTTTCCCGCAGTCATTGAGCGACATTGGGAAAGAAGGAGGAACCTGACTGGCCCACTTATGTGTATTCGAAGCGCCGATTGGAAGTTACAGTTCAACTTTGCAGACAGAACCTTTTTTTTTTTTTTTTTTTTAAATAGAGTCCAAAACGCATTTAAAAACACCCTCACAATGTTAAGTATTTGTCACAGAATAAATTACTAACTCAATTTTGACAAAAATGTCAGATGGAACCTTATAATTCCAAGGAGACAATGTGTTGTTACTGGCACTGGCTATCTAGTAATGATGACTGAAGACACTTAAAACTGCCCTATTGTATCTTGCATCTAATCCTTGGTTAGGTAAAACGTCAGAGTACCAGTGATTTGAAATGACTTTCTTATTGTTACTTGATACACCTCAGTTTCTGGCTGTTTCATGCACATATGGCTCCCATATTACTTGGCTTTCGGAGAACTCTTTGGGGTGTTTCCGTGTGAGGTGACTGAACCGGTCCGTCATGTTTCAACCAGTTAAGCCAATACTGTTTTGACAAATTTTGCAAGCACATGTTGCTTGTTCTGTTTTGTAAAATCCAAGCCAGTTCCATATTAATCACCAGCTCATTCGTGTCAGTAGTGTGATGCCAATCAAACTAATTCCAAGGATCGACCCACTCTGAGCTATTACTGATTTAATTATTTGTCTACCAAGTCATATGCATTGCTCAAAATACTTACAGGTTGGCTGAGATTGTTACAGGAGCCATAAAGCTTCACAATGTTGGGATGATTTACACGAGACAATTGACGAAGCTGGAGAAGAAAGAATGACACACGTCAATCAAGAGACCAAATGTCGTACAGCATTCTAACTTGTTTAAGGGAAGCACAGGGGTTTGGGATAGGCCAGCGGTAAGTAAATGGTAACCACAACCCAAAAGTAGGTCACCTGTTTAAGATGTACTTTTACAGGTCTACAGTAAGTTTACAGCCTACTGGCCTAAGTATACAAAAATGAACAAGTTTAAAACAAAACAGACTGACAGAACTGCCTTGGAGATTTGATGATAAAGGGCAAAAGGCTATCTGAGAAACAATTACAAAGCTTAAAAAGAAAGATCCTAAATAGAGACTGCCCGATTTACGATAGAATACATTCTGACAAGTCTATAGTAACTTAACTTGGGACTGTGGTGGCCTAGCGGTTAAGGTAGTGGACTATGGACCAGAATCAATCAGGACTATGGTCCAGAGTTCAAATCCCACCACTCCTAAGCTGCCACTGTTGGGTCCTTGAGCAAGGCCCTTAACCCACAATTGCTGGAATTGTAAGACTGTATCAACTGTAAGTCGCTCTGAATAATGGCGTCTGCTAAATGCCATAAATGTAAATGTATGTAAATGGAGGAGTTTAATATATACTGTATATATATAATTGCACTGCGTGATGTAGGGAGTCCCGTGGCGGGAGTGATGAGCGCTGGGAAATGTAGTAAGGAAAAGGTTTGATTGCAGTCGCTTATATTAAACTACAGTTGGGCAAAAAGTCACTAACATAAAACTTATTTTATAATAAAGTTCAGTGGTAGCTCAGTCCTTGACCACCTCAGAACTCGTCAAATTTGGTTCTCAACGAAGTTAGACAAGAAAAAAATTGTCTCGGTTCTTGTCATTTGCTCGGTACTCTGCGCACTGGCTTAAACTTGTTGTGAGTTGAGCTGCGCAACTCATTTCAACCGAAACACGATTCAAGATTCATGATTTATAACTCAGTACACAGTGATTCATTGATTAAGATTCACAATAGCTCTCCTTCATTGAAGATCTCCGCCATTTTATCACGGTTTTCTTTATTTCTATATCTACAGTACTGTATTCGTTGTACAAATAAGTCTCCATGGGTCCTAAAAAGGTTAGTATTAACAGCCAACCGAAAGGAAAAAATAGCACAGGCTGCAGTTAGCACTAGCAGCTATGTTCACCAATAGAGTAAGTGTTACGCTTATACTTTTCACTTTCAATCCATTACTCTCTAAATTAAAAGAAATGTTTCAACACTGTCTTATAAGCTATGTGTTCATGATTTTGGCTAATGTAAGTTTATTAAACAGTAACTTATTTATCATAGGCATCGCTAAATAAAGTACAGACTGCTCTAATAAACACTTCTTAAGCTCCTCAGTTCATGATCCATTTAACTTATGATGGATTTGTCATCACTCCTGCCACGTAATTATTTGTGTCACACACCACTGACTTCCTCATCCAAGTGCAGGAGACTACTGCGTGACCTACCTATACTATGTACGTACCTATACATGCCCTGGAATAGCCAAAATTCAGAGTTTCTTCTGAATGCGTATTTATGTTTATTATTGGATTCCCTTTGTAAAGTCGGAAAATCATAAGTCGGGCCATCACAAAATGGGGAGTACTTGTATGAAGGATTTACCAAAAATACATCAAACGAAATACATGAGCACCTGCAGCATGTTAGCATCCTACCTCTACAACAAAAGCATTCCTTTCAGATTCACTCTCTATGGTCTTGATGGCCACATCTTTGCCTTTCCATTTGGCCTTGCAGACAACCCCGAAAGCTCCTCTGCCCACCACCTGCAAAATGATAGCCATTAGTCTGAAATTATTTTTTGCAGAGAAATTATTACATTAAAAACACTTATCATACCACGGCATTTCCACATACAGAGCACGCAAACATGTAACTCTTTAGACTAAGAAGGGTAGAAGATTTATAACACAAGGCACCTTTTAGAGTCAGACACCGCAGACGGGAATGTCAAATCAGTTGCCTTGTACAGTGCCAGAGCATGATTGTCTCCCGTCTCTCAATACTCTATTCCATACGCAACACACTACTCCATTCATCGGAAGACTACTCCCTTAGTCTTCCAATTTCTTGCACAGACATGTCACTTACTAGTAGGGCTGTAACGATACAGCCAGCTCACAAATCGATTCAGTACTTGATTCATTAATCAACATTTCTCACAATATTTTAAGCAAAACTGAATGAAGACAATTGGCCTGTTTCTAAAGCATATACAATGCAAAATAATATGCATCTTGCCAGTATAAATTTTGAAAAAATAAAAAATGCCGCCGTGAATAAAAGAAATCAACATGATCAGAGGTTTATAACTGTGGGAAGGGATCAGAGCTTTTCACTATGATTGTGCTATAAATGCTGGATCATATTAGTAATGTTAGCAGTTGTGTAGGCCTTTACGCACAAACTTCTTATGATGTGCACTTTAAATGTAACACAATTTAACTAGATAATAATTAACATAAAATCAAATATGGTTCTGAAGTCCAGCTAAATTATTTTAGTGGTGGGGAAAAAACAAACCAATAAATTTGGATTCAACTGTCTCTATTTCGAGTACATCAGAGGAATTGTGGTGTCAGAAAAGCATGTGACTTGGTTAGTAGTAACAAAGGTCATCTCTTTTTGGAAGTGGCTCAAAACCTTTTATTTTTGACTGCTTTATTGAATAGCATATCCTCTGCTCGAGCTCAACTGGCAGCAACTGGAGTTCATGCACACTGGTAGAGGCGTGTGTGCGCACTGGTAGGCAGCATACCATTTAGCAATACAAAGCAATGATCGTTATGGGATTATCTCTAAGGAACGTCCAAAACAATAACCCGGTAACCCACCTCGTAGTCTGGAGGAAACGAAACTGTATCAAACATGTTACAGGCTATTTATTTCATATTAGTAGGTGAACTAATGTTTCATACAATGCCACTGATTTCAAAACTGCACATTATCAAAAAATACTAGGGCTACGAAACAAAGCCAAATCTGGAAACATACAAAAGAGAACAGTATAATGACATTAATTGGAAACTATGTTACCAACTATTTTTCTTTTGTTTTTCTAGCTAGTTTACAAACAACCTTACTTTATCCTTTCTTCATATTGTACACATAATAGGTTTGATGCTCTAGTTTGAGATGTTGGAGCAGAAACTGAGACTCATCAGACCAGGGAATGTTTTTCGTTCTCGAACCAGTCTGACATCAACAAGGCATTTTCACTCAGGGAACTGCTGCTCTCTGGATATTTCCACTTTTGTGGACCATTCTCTGTGAACTCAAGAGATGGCTGTGTGGGAAAATCCCATTAGATCAACAGTTTCTGAACAACCATGCCATGTCATGTCCAAAGTCACTTAAATTACCTTTCATACCCATTCTGATGCTCGGTTTGAACTTCAGCAGATCATGACCATGTCTACATAACTTAATGCATGAAGTTGCTGCCATGTGATTAGATATTTGCATTGACGAGCAGCTGAACAGGTGTACCTAATAAAGTAGCCAGTGAGTGTGTATATACATATAAACTGGCCTCAGCCAGAAATTCTCATATTCTTGGATCCCTGTTTTTGGAACAGGTGACATTTTCTAAAACAAAAAGATTATCCTGTCAAACTGACATTCGTTTTTTTTAAGCCGATGTTTCTAGTTTCACAGGTAAATCAGCATCTCTCACACTCAAAGTACAACCGCTCTGAACAGAAATAAGCACAACCAGCACACTGACTGCAGAAATGGTAGCCACTGTTGGTTAAAGGAGGATAGAAAAATAGTTCATGTTTGATGGCAGGTAATGTCGAACGTCTGGAAGAACTAGGTAAGACCACTACAGGACCATCATTAGCCGCTGGTGGATCATTTTCAGCACAACATTATGAGCCTAAGACTTCTTGTCGAGCCATATATGAAGGAAATCAACGTAGTATCATAAATATTCTCAGCATAACATGTTGATAAACAGTAATAGGTCTTGGATTGTCGAAGTCTGTTGGTGTCCAGGAGGGGAGATTCATTACCACAGTATAGTATATGGGACTGTTGTGGCCTAGAGGTTAAGGTACTGGACTATGGACCAGAAGATCCAGGGTTCAAATCCAAGCTGCCACTTTCTGAGCAAGACCCTTCATCCACGATTGCAAGTCGTAGTACATGTGACTGCAGATGAAAGGCAGAGCATTTAGAGCAAATGGATACTGATCAACGAGTAGGTAGGTGGTAGGTGTATCTAATAAACTGAAAACTGACTGCATGTTGCATGGAGTTGGATCAGTAGAAAGACAACTTGACCGGATCAAGTGAAATAAAGACAGCATTATAGTTTACCTCTTCCACCTCAATGTCTAGATAGTCGATCTCCTCGAAAGGATATCCAGGTGGCGTCTCAAGCATGTCGGCGGATTGGACAGACATTGCTAGCCCAACCAGCTAACACAAACCATTAAAAACGTCGCGTAAAATCAAAGCCGTTTAGACTAACCACATTCAGCGCGTCACGTAAACACCACCTGCTAAATACCAAGCATTAGGAGGACTAAGTCTACTGACCAGCCCTGCATCACACAGCGCTTCAGCACTAATTACTAGCACTTTAAAAAGTTAGCCGGCTAGCTCATCTATACAAACTTAGCCAAACGGCTAGCGCTAGCACAGCAAACATAGAGGTTCAAAGCTTCCAAAAACGCAAAAAAAAAACCGTGACAGGCGACGGTCTAGCCCTGTTATTCCCCATAAAAAAATCTAGTTAAAAGGCAACCACATGAGACCCGTGCGGAAGCACATGAACACCCCAAAACAAAATCAGCAAGCTAAAGAAAAATACAGCGATAATGCGTTGTGTAAGCGGACTCAGGGCTGCAGATTCGTTCCACCGGGATCGATTCGTCTCCACAAAGAGTCGATTCACCATTTTCCAAACTTACAGCGAAATCGACTCTAAAGCTTCGAATTAATGTATGAATGAAACTGATTCGGTTCGGCTGATCAATTATTATACAAGTGTGTCCGACAAGTATTAATGTCACATGCTCCTGTTGTGAATAGCCATTGATTGCTGATGTTGTTACGTTAAAGGAAACAAACAAATCCACATACACAAAGGTATGTTTGGGCACCAGTGGTTCGCACTGTCACCTCACAGCCCCCAGAGATCTGAGTTCAAGTCCTGTCTCCACACTGTGTGGTGTTTGCATGTTCTCTGTCTGTCTGTGTGGGTTTCCTCCCAGGTGGTCTCATGCATTCCAAAGACACGAGTTTAGGTCAGTTTTTTGCTGTCTCTAAAGTTTTCCAGCCTGAGTGGATTGTGACATTTTCCCTAGATATGAAACGAAACCCAACAGACATCAAATAGGGATTAAGTAACTTCTATAAAAAAGTTGATCCGTTTACTACTCACCAATGTCACACACTTCCTGTGATGTAAATGCAGAGATACAACCTGAAAATTACAAAACAAAACAATGTTCACTTCACCCCCAAATGCTATGGATTTATGGTCTATCCATACGAAAAACCGTATTTGGTTTACAAACAAGAGAATCCCAATTTTTTTATTACATTAAAATCTGTGATATTATTTGTGGATTTCCACAACCATAGAGGTGATCTTTAAAAGCCTCCATGAAACTGTTTAAATTTAAAATTTTGATGAAGTGCACTAGTTTGTTTTTAAAACTACTATCTACTAGCCGCTAAGTTATATCTTCATTTTCTGTTTTCTTTTCTAGCACCAGCTTTTTATTAGTAGAGAAATTATTGGTTGCGGTCTTTAATGAGTTTATTTTGGTTGCTGTATTCAGTTGCAAAATTATATGTTTTATTATATGTGTATACATATATACTCATTTGACAAAAACAATAACTCACCAAGAAGGAGTTGTTGGAATTGAATTTGGTATTGAACTAAACTTTTATATGTTGTTAATGTATTGATGAGCGAAAGAAATAAGTTTATTGGGGAAAACTGTACAAGTGGAAAGGAGAGCCTCTGAGAGAGCCTTTTGTAGAAAAGTGGAGGAAAGCAGTCTTACGCCCTCTTGTGGCAAGACCACAGTGTCTAATCAGGACCACACCATGTAATCATTTACATATAAGCCTGCCACAAAAAAACTACAATTGCTGAGTCTTGGCAGCCACCCGACATCCCTATCTAGGTGCTTTTTGTTGGTGTGTTTATATGTGTATATATACATATATAATAATATTATATATATATATATATATATATATTCAGCTATATATATCAGCTAAGAAAAGAAAGTATTAGGGGTTGTCCAACTTTTGAGAACTTGGGCCTGGCTTGTACAGAATCTTGACATTTAGTATACCACAAATTCTATATATAGTTTTTGATCTTTTACTGGCTCAATACCCAAAAATACTTCCGAAAACATATCAAATGTACATCTCTTTTAACTGGTTTTACATCCGACTCGATCCCTGGAATTGACTCCAAAATTGAACCCGGAAACTGGAGTCGACTCCAAAATTTGACCGAACGAGCCGGAATGAGGCAGCCAGTAAATATTTAGTTGTAGGCCGCTATTTGGGTTTAAGCTCAGCTTAGCTTAGCGTTCGGAAGAAAGTAGAGCAAATCTTGTTTTCCTTGTATTGAATTGGCATTGTTTTAAAGTTTCGCCGCGATGTGTGCTACACCAAGACCCATAACAAGTTTGGAATTAACTTTTAATTAACATCGCCTTTAGCTATTTTGATTTTGTTTCCACCCTTGTGTAAGTGACTGCTATAGCTCCAGGAAGTGTCTGCTCCTCCTGTTGAGCTACATGGGTGTATCCCAAATCACGCCATAATTGCTAAATAGTGTGCTAGATAGGGCTCATATTCCTTTTAATCACTTTTTCTGTTCTCCGCTTGTACAGTGAGCATTAAGGCATTTTGGACTCAACCGGACCGATTTGGTACTCTGCACGAAAGGTGTTTTTAGTTAACTCAAAATACAAAAACATTTTTTGTTAACTAAAATAAAACCATAGGTCAAACAAACAAAAAATACCACTTACATAGAAAAACCGAACTAAAATATAAACGATTGCTGTATTAATTTAACCTGTCAGTAAATAACAAAAACAGCAATTTGGATAATGATTTATAACAACGTGAAAATCATTCAATATCATTATCAACTGGATAATTAACACACCATTCTCTTTGTGAATTCAATTATACTGCATTTACGTTTTGTCACATTATTCATATCAGAATTTACATAGCTCTTTAAAAATATATTAATACTATTAGTACTACTACTACTACAATTATTATTTATTTACATATATTTGTTATCTTGATGTCATTTTTCGGGCCTCACACAATTGTAACCCATTACTAAGTAAAGCTTTCATTTTCTTTTTCTTATGTATTGAATTGTCCTGCTAACCCTGTGTGACCTAGTGAACTTGCATGATTGGAAAATGATGAACAAATCAGGTTTGCCCAGTAACCTGAACAACACATGACCTCAGTGCTCTAAAAATACACTCAGAATTTCAACCACCATTTGATGACAGGTGAATATGATCCCTATTAATCACCCATGCTGGAAAAATTCAACCAGCAGTTGCTCATAATGAAACATTGCTGTGTATGATGAAACAACTCATATCTCTGTAGAACTTTCGACATAACTTTTGCATAAAGAGATTTACCAGCTTTATGGGGTTTCCATGGACAATATGGACCAGTGTTTGCTATGAAGGTGATTTGAAAGAAGGGTCAGTAATGGAAAAGTGATTACATTCTCAAGCATCACTCTATAATACAGCTTCATTGCTTTATTAGCTCATTTCAATTTTAAAAATAGATGTTCAAGCCTATTTAAGACACATCTATCATCCAGCTCTACAGTCAAATGTAGACATGTACGTTTTGTTAGTTTTATTTAACGTCGCATCAGCATCAATGGCTATGTTCACAACAGACACAAAGCAATATAAAAACACTAGTCATTGGCCAATTTAAAGTGATCAATCAACCTAATGTCTCTGGAATGTGGGAGGAAACCAGAGTACCCAGAGTAAACTCATGCAGACACAAGGAAGACATGCAAACACCACACCGATGTTTGTATGTCACAAGGTTGAGCTCAAACTGAGGATCTCAGCACTGTGAGGCAACCACATGAGCCACCGTGCCACCCTGCAAGTGTCTGGTAACATTTTTTTTTCTCAGAACAATCTCAGTTGGACATACTACATAAACACACAAGACCCCAGAACAAACACAAAGTTAATCAGTGAAAGTTCCCATTTTGCGTTCCGGAGCCTATGCTGCAATTCACTGGGCAAAGATAGAAGTGCTCCCTGGATGGGATGCCAGTCCATCGCAGAGTTCTTTAAACGCACCTCCCAGCCCTCATGTTGCAAACTTTTTTTTTCAAAGCTTTTTTCCCATTACAGTGGTGCTTGAAAGTTTGTGAACCCTTTAAAATATTCTGTATTTCTGCATAAATACGACCTAAAACATCATCAGATTTTCACACAAATCCTAAAAGTAGATAAAGAGAATCCAGTTAAACAAATGAGACAAAAATATTATACTTGGTCATTTAATTTATTGAGGAAAATGATCCAATATTACATATTAGTGAGTGGCAAAAGTATGTGAACCTTAGCTTTCAGTATCTGGTGTGACCTTCCTGGGCAGTAATAACTGCAACTAATTGTTTTGTAACTGTTGATCAATGTTGATTTAACTGTTGTAACTGGCCCAGATGCAGCAAAACAGACCAAAACCATAATACTACCACCACTATGTTTTACAGATGGGATAAGGTTCTTATGCTGGAATGCAGTGTTTTTCTTTCTCCAAACTTAACGCTTTTCTTTTAAACCAAAAAGTTCTATTTTGGTTTCATCTGTCCACAAAACATTCTTCCAATAGCCTTCTGGCTTGTCCATTGGTCTTGAATTTCCTCCATTTGACTGTCTGACTGTGGATTGGTGGAGTCCAAACTTTTTAGAGATGGTTTTGTAACCTTTTCCAGCCTGGTGAGCATCAACAACTCCTTTTCTGAGGTCCTCAGAAATCTCCTTTGTTTATGCAACGATACACTTCCACAAACCTGTGTTGTGAAAAGCAGACTTGATAGATCCCTGTTCTTTAAATAAAACAGGGTGCCCACTCACACCTGATTGTCATCCCATTGGAAAACACCTGCCTCTAATTTTAATTTCAAATTAATTGCTAATCCTAGAGGTTCACATACTTTTGCCACCCACTAATATGTAATACTGGATTATTTTCCTCAATAAGTAAATGACCAAGTATAATATTTTTGTATCATTTGTTTAACTGGGCCCTCTTTATCTACGTTTAGGACTTGTATTAGAATCTGATGATGTTTTAGGTCATATTTATGCAGAAATCTAAAAAGTTCTAAAGGGTTCACCAACTTTCAAGCACCACTATCCCCTTAGAAAAATAGTACACTTTTCCCTGACAAAACTGCAGTTTTCTTGACGGTGAAACACAAATGCTTTAAAACTGCAATAAAATGCATTTTTATAATTGGCTCTAACGCTTCATCTTCAATAACTGTTGCATGCACAAAATTGAACTGCATCAAAACAGAATGTTCATGGTTAATAAATGGTAAATAAAATAAAAGATACACAAATATGAATTTCAATTTTATTGTCACAATCCCATAACTACAGTGGGTTTTTTTTTTAACATAAATGATTTTTGCAAGTGTATTACTATTTTACTAAATAATGAACTAAATCAATGGTATTCAAATGTTTTAAGTTGATGAAACTGGAGCAACACATTGTCATTTTTCACCCAACGTTTATCAGTGTTCAGCACTCTACAGATGACTGTCTTGATCTGAGACGCTGACACAGTAAACTCCTGCTTGATATGGTCTCTGTAACAAATAACTACAAAAGGAAATTGTACAATTTACAATTAATTACTTTTGTATAACGTACTGTTAGGGTTCACGGTGTGAACCGTGAAGGTAGGATCCAAGCGCAGGTAACTGGTATGTAAATAAGCCCTGCTTGTTACGGTTTGCCATATAAAAACAATGACGAACCGTATAAACTGAAAAGTAAGGGTTAGGATCCAAATGCAGTTAGCTCCAGATGGTGTTAATGAACTGAGATAGAACTAAATAAATAAAGGAAATAAAACAATAATCAATAAAATACAAATGAATAAACAACAAAGAAAAACCGAGCTTCTGAGTGAAAGGCAACGATCAGCGAATCTGCTGATCGCACTCAAAAGCCCAGATCCGCGCTGCAGAGAGCGAGGGAGAGGAAGGCGGGGAAATCAGGTGAGCAGAACGCGCACACAGCGCGTGCCAAGCATTAAAAGAACGCAGGCGCAGAACTGCGCGTAGCGTCGGGAAGTGAGAGGGAGAAGCAAAATAACAGCGAATAAGCTTCCCCTATGCTAAGTCTACTTCTCTAATTAATTATTTACCTCACGCTTCCAGGCTGTCCTCTGTCTCTCAGAAAAAGAAATAAAATGAAACGAAAAGCGTGGGTGCTCTGTACGAGCAGGGAAGACGGGTGAGGTCTCAAAACACGCAGCGAATGAGCGATCGCTTGGAAAATCCATACCGGCGATCGCAGGGCACAAGCGGCGTGTTGATATCAATGGCACAACACCTACTAAGACTGGCCAGGGTCTTAAATAGCCAGAAATAGCAGGTGTAGCATATTTCACCAATTGTGGTGGCTGCCAGAGATCCTACCGAGGGAAAACTAGTCCCACGCTGCCCTCTAGTGTCGGAAAGGTAGGACCTCTGATAGTATCCCCCAAGGGGCATCATCCCGAAGCCCCTAAGCGCATGCCAAGGCGCTTCTGGCTTGCCGGACACACTCAGGGTTGAGCGTCTAGCGCATTGGGAGGCCCTGGTAATCAGGGCAAGCCTCCACATAGGGGCTGAAAGGGAGAGTGGGGCAGGACAAGGCAGGTGCAACACCCGGTCTTAGCACAGAAACCACCCTCACCAACTCGAGGGTAGAACTGAACACTGGCGGCTTAGGAGCAAAGCTCAGCGGCTCAGAGGCAGGGCTCGACGGCTGAGGGGCAGAGCTCGGCGCTGGCGGCTTAGGGGCGGAGCTCGATGGCTCAGGGGCGGAGCTCGGTGTTGGTGGCTCAGGGGCAAAACTCGCCCAGCGAGACCCGCAAAAAAGGTGGGCACGAGGCGTCTGGCCGGGCGGATGAAAGAACACCACTGTGGCAGCAACGGTGGCACAGGGATGACCACGGCGTGCTCTGTTGCAGCGTTTGGTGGTGCTAAGGGCCCGAATACGAGGCCAACAGGCACGGGGAGCTTGAGTACGGGGCCAGGCGGTACTAAATGCCCAGTCATAGAGCTCGACTGCTCAGATGCGGGGCTTGTGAGTATGGCGGGTCAAGGTACGAGGCTAGGCGGTGGCAAATGCCCAGGCATGGAGCTTATCTGCTCAGATGCGGGGCGTATGAGCATGGCGAGCTCGGGAATGGAGCTCAATTGTTTGGGTTCGGAGCTAGGCAGCACTGAGTGCTCTATTTTAAAGCTTAGAGGCGCAACGAGCTCTGGTACGAGGCTAGGTGACGCTAAATGCCCAGGCATGGAGCTTATCTGCTCAGATACGGGGCGTGTGAGCGCGGCGAGCTCAGGAACGGAGCTCAATTGCTCGGGTTTGGAGCTAGGTGCCGCTGAGTGCCCAAACTGCCCAGGTGTGGAACTTATGAGCGCAGCGAGCCCAGGTTCAGAGCTAGGGGGCACCAAGTGCTCAGCTTCAGCGCTTGGCCTGGCAGTGCCAAATACCCAGGCATGGTGCTTAAGTTCTCAGATACGGGGCTTACGGGCACGGCAGGCTCATGTATGGTGCTAGGTGGCGCTAAATGCCCAGGCATGGAGCTTTCCTGCTCAGATGCAGGGCCAACGGGCACGGTGAACCCAGGTACAGAGCTAGGGGGCGCTAAATGCTCAAGCATGGGGTCAAACCGCCCAGGTGCGGAGCTTACGAGTACGGCGAGCTCAGGTTCAGAGCTAGGGGGCGCTAAATGCTCAATTTCAGAGCTTACGGGTGCGGTGTGCTTTTGAACGGGGCTAGGCGGTGCTAAATACCCCGGCATGGTGCTTACTTGCTCAGATGCGGGGCTTGCAGGCATGGCAAGCTCTCGTACAGGTCAACAGGGGATTTAGTGTTCTAAAATGACACTCCCTGGGACCTCCCACTCCGGCACAGGGATTCGCTTGATGGGGTTGTACATATCGAGCGGTTCCTTCCTTTATCTTACCTGTGGGCAAGAAAGTCCCCCACGGGGGGCGGGTGACAGTTGGACTGTAAGAACGGTCCTTCTGGATGGGAGGGTTGGGTTGAACGGGGGGATTAAGCATTGGTCCCTCAGAATTAGATGGGACCAACAACCCCAGCATAAACCTGGCTGGTGTTTGCCTTCTACGGCGGCGAGGGCGTGGTGGCTCAGGAGGGCTAAAACAGATGATTGGATCCATGACTCGGCCGCAGTCATGGAACGTCCCCTCACAGGCCAACCGGGACTCGCCATATAAAAACAATGGCAAACCGTATAAACTGAAAAGTAAGGGTTGGGACCCAAATGCAGTTATCTCCAGATGGTGTTAATGAATTGAGATATAACTAAATAAATAAAGGAAATAAAACAATAATCAATTAAATACAAATGAATAAACAACAAAGAAAAACTGAACGATCAGCGAATCTGCTGATCGCACTCAGAAGCCCAGATCCGCGCAGCAGAGAGCGTGGGAGAGGAAGGCGGGGGGAATCCCCCGCACGCGCCAGCCCAGAGAAAAAGCGGGGGGCTCGAGCAGAACGTGTGCACAGCGTGTGCCAAGTGTTAAAAGAACCTGCGTCGGGCGCGCAGGCGCAGAACGGCGTGTAGTGTCGGGAAGCGAGATAGAGAAGCAGCCGAGCACAGAGGAAAAATAAAAGCGAATAAGCTTCCCCTATGCTAAGTCTACTTCCCTAATTAATTATTTACCTCACGCCTCTCGGTGCTACAAGAACTAAACCCCTTGGCTGGTCCAGTCCGTCCTCTGTCTCTCACAAAAAGAAATAAAATGAAACAAAAAGCGTGGGTGCTCTGTACGAGCAGGGGAGACGGGTGAGGTCTCAAAACACGCAGTGCAACACCTACTAAGACTGGCCAGGGTCTCAAAAAGCCAGAAATAGCAGGTGTTGCGTATTTTGCTGCAATCAGGCCGCTTACTGACAGGCGTGCCCGATTGCGGCGGCTGTCAGAGATCCTACTGAGGGAAAACTAGTCCCACGCTGCCCTCTAGCATCGGAAAGGTAGGACCTCTGACACTGCTATTGGGGCTGAGGAGAGGATTGGCATGTTTAATGGAACTATGAGGAGCACTTCACAAGATAAAGATACATATATATTGAGTGGGAGCCGAATGCTGTACCAATCAAGCTAAGTGAGAAGCATTGTGAAGCTAGGAGGTGAGTGGCTTTTAAATGCCGAACTAAGGAGCCGTTCAGAGCCAGACTCAAACAAAGGCAGAACACTTAAACAGCAGAAAAACGAGACGCCGAAAGCACGATTGGTTAATTGGCAAATAGAAATGCTAATAAAGCCGGCAGCATAAACAGCTGGCAGTGTAAAGAGCGCAGATGAAACAAAAGGACTTGTTTGAACGTGTCGACGATAAAATGGTGAGTTGACTCCGTGAACGATTCGCAAATCAAAGCCTGGGCTTGCGCAATAGCAATGTACCGGGCTCGTCAGAACACAAAAGGAACAGAGCTTGTGACAAAGTGAACAGAAAACAAAGGCAACACTCGATCACTAGTATAAGCTCACATTTACTGAGTAGATATATCAATGAATGCAGTAGATCAGAGAAGGAGCTCCGTTGTGGTGGCGAACGAGCGCTGTGAATACAACAGAACCTGGAGGCACTGTAAATGGTTTAAGGGCAAGTGATGAAATGGGAGGGCTTACTCTGGTAGTAGAGGAATATGACTCCCAGGGAGTAGCTTGGGTAGTGCACGGAGACATATGGGACATCCACCATGTGGTTTCCTTCCTCACAGTAGAGACACAGGACCAACTGCTGACGGCACTGTTTCTCATGCGGTGTGAGATGCGCAATGCCCAGTTGCATAGGTTCTGGTGTCGGGTCCAGGGTGTTATTGGTTGAATGGCAGATGAGGAAATTCCAGTGTCTCTCCCTTAACAGGTGGTTTAGACGAGTTTCAATGCTCAGAAGATCATTTAGGCTATTTGTTTGAATCAACGCACTGCACGCAGCATTAGAATGAAATTTTATTTCTTATCTATTTAAAAAAATATATAAATCAATATGTGGCGGCCAGTGTTGATATTAAATAAATTATTGTTTGGGAAGCACTGCATTATCTTTTTCATTTAGTAAATACTGTACTTGTTGCACAACATTATCACATATAGCATTCTTAAGCAAGATACATAAAACATGTATGAACAATAGCCAGATTACATAATGTGCCAATTTCACAGAACGCTTGTCAATGTTAAGCTACAAATACCTGTATTATCACTGGACTACGGAAGGTCGAGGGTTCAAATCCCACCACTGCCAAGCTGCCACTGTTGGGTCCTTGAGCAAGACCCTTAACCCACAATTGCTTGGATTGTAAGACTGTACCAATTGTAAGTCTCTCTGGATAAGGGCGTCTGCTTAATGCTGTAAATGTAAATGTAAATGAACGTCCAGACAAGCCAGAGGATCTTGGGAAACATAAGAACATAAGGTCAAGGTTCATCATCCATCTAAGACAGGCATTCCTTCTAGAAACCCAACTCTGAAAGTGGAGGGGCACACATGTTGCCGAGCATAAGAGAGTACATGATAGTCATCAAAGCTCTAAGTTGCACATATTTAATTCTGAAAATATTAATTAACCGAATGCAAAACATGTAAAAACTGGGAAAAAGGTAGAAGAGACCAGCGCATAAGGGCAGAGAGAGAACCAAGGGTTAGGGTGAAAACAGAGGACAAAGGAGAACCTTAACACAATTATTTTGTTATGATGGATTAATGCTATTTATTTCATTCATCAATTTATTGTTTGGATTTGAAAAAAATGTTGACAAATGCTCACACACACACACACACACACACACACACACACACACACACACACACACACACACATTCTTTATGTCTGTCTCTGAGCTGGTAAGTTTGTGTGTATGTTTGCTTATGGGGTCAGACTGGGGTCAGTATGCGTCTGTTTGTAAGGCAGAGGTTACTAAAAGGACAAATAATTCAACTTTATCCAGGAGACTGGTGTGGAAATAGCACATTTTATGATCAACATAGAAACACCCACATGTTTTTTTCATTGAGGATTTAAGTTTTAAACTTTAAAGGGACACGTACTTTGATCTGCAAGGAGGGATGGTCTGCCTAAAGATGGGGAAGCGTTTCATGTGTATCTTCCTCTGGCAGCCACTTTTCGTCCAGATTTAAAAAAAAATAGACATCCATCCTCAATGTCAAGCATACATTCGTTTTTGGGATATCCAAAGAGGAAAGAGAATCATCAGTCCAGAGTCAAATAACCAAAACAATAGTGTACAAAACAGAAAAACTCAATTCACTGGATGGGCTAGAGTCCGGAGCTGGGACAAAGAACAGTCAGAACCAGTCCCAAGTTTATAAACAAACTAAACAGACCTGAAGCAAAGCAGGTTTATAACAGGGAATACAAAGCTGGGGTGCAGAAACAGAACTAGGTACATGGATAGTAAGCATAAATCCAGTAACAAAGATACTTCACAAAGCAACAGACAGAAGTGTCCAGTTTAAATAGATGTGATGATAATAACAAAATAGGATTCCAGTGCACAAAAATCAGTAACTCAGAAAACAGTGACTGCATGTGTGATGTAGGAGATGACATAGCTGGAGTGATGCATGCACGGAAATGTACTGCAGGAAAGTATTGGTACAGGCACCGTTTAGAAAGGAGAAGTGCACTCGCAGGCTAAATTCTCCATTCATATGCATTTTCAATAAGCAAATGTACATGCTATAATTCCCATATATTTTCATACCATAGGATACTGTGAAACTGTTATAATGCTGACTAGAACTGCCTACGACAATTTATTATAAAGGGTTACAGCAAAATATCATAAAAAGCAACACGTCACACTGATTTTAAAATGTCTCTGCAAATTCAATCAATTTTGTTTGCAGATATGGCGAAAAACTGCACGCTCCTGGTGGGACTTTCCTACACCTTTGAAAGATCTGGCATCTGAAATGATTGGATAGAAGAGCCTCCTTGATGGTCTCAGTCACAGCACTAGTTGTCTTTCAACAGTTGAAAGAATGTGTGGCCATGATCTCTCTCTACCAAGGCTCACAAAGAGCAGCTCACGTGTGTAGTCTCCACTGTTGATTCAGTTATAGAGCAATCTTTTGTTTTTTCACATCTTGCCCCAGGCAGATACAGTCAATTTGTTTATGGTGAAGAGACAATAAAATATATTTTAAAATTAAATCAAGCAAAATAAGGGCACATTACCTAGAATACCGTAATGTAACGTTTTGCATTTACCATGTAACTGTGAGGTTCAAGCACCAAAGTACTAGGCCATTATCTTGGAAAAATGGCAAGTACAAGAACAGTCTGCATTACATTAAAATGTCCAACAGGTTCTCACTATTATATTGGAAAAGGACATGGCAAAATTGACAACTGGTGAGTAGCACCGACAGACACTAAATTTCACTGTAGTGTCATCTATTTAAGCGGAAAATAGCAAAGAAGAATCTCTTCATAAATATTAAAGACCATGTCTTCTGAATGTACTTAGCCTTGGAAATGGATTGGATAATGAATATTTGGTTAGTGGGAGTAATTTTCATTATTAATTACCCCATTCTGACATCTTCAAAACCTTACCTTGACCCAATAAAGAAACACACAAACTTACCAGCTCAGAGACAGACATAAAGATTGTGTGTGTGTGTGTGTGTGTGTGTGTGTGTTACTTTTTTCTGTTCAGTAAGCTCCATAGTAAATGTTCCCCCTGCATTACCACAAAAAACCCTCTGCTGTCTATCTGCTCCTCACTCACTTGGCACAATTTGATTTTCCTGTTTCTATTTTCCAGGTTTTCATTTGTTTATATTGGGTTAGTGGTTTGGATAGTGGGTTAGGATTCACAACAAATTCACATTTGTTACAACAAAATTTGGATAGTGGCTGTTCAGACACTCCAAACTGGCTGTTCAGAGGTTTCTCATAATACCCCTCCCCACCAGTTTTAAACCCTCTTTTCATAGTCAGGTTTATAGGGTCTGGCACCGATCCCAGCGAACACAGGGCGCAGAAGTAAGCATAACCTGAATGCAGAGGTGGAAAGTAACTAATTACATTTAGTCATATTACTGTAATTCTTTCTAGATGCTTTTTAAAGTAGTTTTTTTTTCAATCTGTAATTTTACTTTTACTTAAGTATATTTTGTTTTAAGTATTGTACTTCACTACATTTTACATCACATATTTTACAAATGTAAATATATCACATATAATGATGGGAAAGTCAGACCCAGCACAGACCCACTTCTGCTGAAGTTGAACTCAGAGGAAATTAAGTGAAGCCCTGGCCATATTTAAAGGACCACTTTGCCTTCAAGTGCAAGAATTATACATTATTATAGACATTGAATGGTTGTACTGTTTGAAAATATTATATGGGATGGTCTGCATTAAAATGACGCATTATATCTCCCTAAATGTTTAGATGTCATGTGTTGACATGTATAATTTTCTTTACTGTACCTTAATTTGTAAAGGTATTGTAATTAAAAAACCACTAGTTTTGTCTATCCCCTTGTTCTTTTAGCACTACACAGGAGAGACCAACCTCCCACTTAGGGCTGTGTGATATGACCAAAATTTCATATCCTGATATAGGTTATTTCATATCCCAATAATAATACATATCACGATACAACACATTTACTGTAAATTCAGTGAATAAATCTTTTTTTTAAATGAAGTGACCACATGAAAGACCTATTTCTTATTACATGTTGAATTTTATACACTTGAGATATTAAAGGCACTTTGCCATATTTAATTATGATTCTTCTTTTATAAAGAAGCTTTGTGCATTTTTTTGCGCAAATTAAACATAAACACAATATAAAATAGTAACATATATACATTTCATAGAAATGCACCGATTGCAATTTTCTTGGCCATTTCCAATTTGGCTTTTTTTAAACATATGACCGTCCAATTCTGATTTTCTTTCTGTCTAAGAATTCTAAATGAAAGCATAGAGAAACATTTTTAATGGAAAAAATTCTTTTAATGGAAATATTTTCATCACTGAAGAAAGATAGCAGGGGCGGCTGGCTTGGGCCTGGCCCTGTGCTAGTGCAGGCTTTAACTTTAACTTTCTTGCCTTTGTTAGTTTTGTCAAAATCCACATATTCAGTAGGGTGAAAACTGCTGTCTTAAATGTCTTATGTAATTTTTAGTTCTGAACATTTTCGGAGTCATTCCTCCATGGCTTATTTTTGATGTGCATGTATTTCAAATAGCACGCTCTGAAGAGCTTCCCTGCAGACGACATGGTTGTGTCTTAAGTAAATAAAGAGACACTATTTAGTTGACTAAGTAGCACTCAAAAAATCTAACACATCCTCATCATGAACATGCATCAGCAGAGGTCTCATAAACAAACCGGTAGAATACACACATGAACTGAATTCTGAATTAAAGTTAGTAAAAGCACTGTGCAGTTTCTGTGTGGCTGTTTTTGTGGCTTTGTGAGCTGCACAAGCAATTATGGCTGATTGATCAGCGTATCTCTAACAGGTGATTTTTGCAATGGTGGCAAAACAGGTGTTTGAGTCCATCATCATCAGACTCTGTTCCATCGTGCATCGATCATGAGTCCGCTGCATAGGTTGCAAAGTACGTGTTTCTGATATGTGTCAAAATTTTTACACCGAAACCTTGTCCATGTGACAGCAGTAGCTCTTCTTTTAGGTACAAGCTACTCGTTTTGTGGTTGCTGGTCTCTCCTGTTTGAAATTGCTCCCTTCTGCGTTGCGTTCACTCTTCTTCATGTTTGTGTGTGTTGCCTTAACAATGCATCATCCAAGCAACAAAGTGGCTGCCATACAGTGTGTATTTTGCAACACAACAAAATAGACAATAGAGCATAAAATTAATTGATGATGTTTTTCTATCACCATATGATATGTATCGTCATATTGCACAGCCCTACTCTCACAAGTAAATTTAGTATGAGCTACTTTTGCTAGAGTAGATTTTTAGACTAGTAGTTTTACTTGTCATCCAAGGAAAAAAATGTACTGTGAAATTTGACCAAATTACCATCATTCATAGTAGAAGTGTAAAATAATTCATGGCCAGTTCGTAGTCAACCAGCTTCACAGTCGTACTATGAAATTTGACAGTAAAACCAAGAAGTGGCCAAATTACCATCAAAACTTCATAGTAGAACTGTGAACTTCATGGTCAAAATGTAAAAATTCAGATTAAAACTGTCAAGTAATTCACAGTTTTACTATGAAAATTCACAGTACATTTTTTCCTGGGCTTAAGCAAAATTTCATCAGAGTAATAGTAGATGAAGTGCCTACAGCTTGATTTTTGACAAATGCTTCTGATAGTTCACTATGAATCCTGGTTTTGGTGAAACCTGGTTTTGTTTAATTTGACCATTCATAATGAAGATCCCACACTAATAACTAACCAGGTGTTCTCTCGGAATGTTTCGCTTGCCTCATTTGCTTTAAATATGTTTTATGTGTCTTCCTCCCTTTACTATCACCCCAAATCAGAAAATGTTTGGGCGGTATGGAAATTGAAGAAAGAAAAAGCAAAAAACAAACAAAACCACAACAACAAATTTAATTTTATTTCATTTCAGACAGTATGAAGACAAGATATTTCGTGTTTTGTCTGGTTTATTTCATTTGTTAATAAATATCCATTCCTGTATTATAGGCCTGCAAAACATTCCGAAAAAGGTTGGGGAAAGTAATGCATTTTCAACTTTGTAATGGTGTAATTAATGCTTACAACACTTAAAAGCCGTTTTGGCACTGAGGACACCAAGAAATTAAGTGTTTCAGATGTTATTTTGTCCCATTCTTCCTGAAAAAAGGTGTGCAACAGTATGGGGTTGTCATTGTCTCCACACATTCTCTAATGGGGACAGGTCAGGACTGCAGACAGGCCAGACCAGTACCTGTACTCATACACTCCTCATGCCTATGTCTGCCTTTTGTTGCTCTAAAATCTCAGTGTACTTTTCTGCATTAATGCCATTACAGAATTGTACGTTATCTTTGCCATGGGCACTTTCAAAACCCCATACCATGACAGACCCTATTTGCTTAGAGTACTTTCAGTAATGCAGTTTACAAACTACAGGAAAACAACATTTTGTCTATACTATACTTCATCGAAACTGCATTATACTGCAGCTAATTGCAGTATAATGGTTGATCTCTTATACTTATCAGAATTCAATCACAGGCTTCTGTAACTACACCAGCCTGTCTTCACATTTCAAACCCAGTTCAGGGCTAGAGGCCCTCAGGAAATGCTGTTTGTAGCAACCAGCTTTTTTAACGATTGGTTTGGCTTACAGTTTTAAATTACAGTTATTAGTATTTAATATTTAATCAAGTTATTTGTTGGTATGAATGAGCCTGAAAAATCTGAATTCATTTTGAGAGCTCAGTTTTTCTCAGTAGCAACTGGACTTGAGAACAAGATAGTGGCTGATCTGAGCACAGTGTGCTCTTGATTAAGATCTCTGCTAAAACCTTGGGAGACAAGATATTGGATACTATGGTCTTTTTGCTCAGCAGAAAAGCCTGAGAGACCTAAGTAAAAATCTATTTTCGTTTCCATTTGACCTCACAGTTGTCTAGGAGAATCAAAAGAGATATTACAAAGATCTCTCAGGTGATTTCCTTTTTCTACTGGGAGCCATATGCTACACGATAAGCATTTCAGGTTCTCCATAGATGTTAAATACTTTTTAATTAGGATTAATTTCAAACCACATCATGTGGGCTACATTATGGTTGATTAAATAAAATGCTGAAGTATTTTAAGGGAACTTCTTACAGCTACACAATTTACATTTACAAGTAAAGATTTAATAGCAGCAGAGAGCTGTTGACAGTGATCTGAGTCTGCAGATTAATTTTCCACCAATTGACTAGAAACAAGAACATGCAAGTGATATAGAAGGCAGAAGGAGACAGCACTTCAGCAAAACAGCAAAACTGTCTGCTTTTCAATCTGGTGTCTTAGCTTTCAGAACTCTCCAAGCATTTCTCCCTTCCCACCTTATAACTTAGAATGGTGTTAATAGTTGGTGTGCGCACAAAGGCAACATTATAATCCCGCTGCAATAATACGATCTAATGACTGAGCTGAATGGCTCATAAAAATGTCTAATGTCTTCCATGACCTTCTGAGAGGAAGCAGAGCACAAAGGCATATGGCAAGGGACAAGCGTTCTGGCGCCTACAATGTTTGTTTACCTCCTGTTGCTGGGTTATCTTCATCACGGACACCCTCACTCCCCCCTCCTGTGTTTACTTATAATAGCTGTTCAAATATGAGTAGCTAAATAGCTTTGTCAAATTCCATTATCTCAATGAATTACATGTTGTGAATCTGTCATTGCACTGGCCAAAACTGCAAAGAAAGTAGCTTAAACAAATGAAAATTGCAATTAAAGAAAGAGTTTGGAGAAAAAGCAAATTTTCTACTTACCACATAAGTAGTTGTTTTGCTAAGACGTGTTAGTTGAAACTACTAAGCAAGTCAAAGCTATATCACAAAATATAGTGCCTTCTGGCTAGGTCTGATGTCAGGCAAGCATGGGTGACTGTCTCTGAGGGAGACCCAAAGACCCTGCTCGAGAGCAGCAAGGTTAAATCCCAGCCAAAAGTTGAAATACCTTTGGATAGTGAATATTCAGATAATGGGAGCCCTATATCCATTATTTCCTATGGAAATGTCTGACTAGTATCGATGTAACCTTGCTCCAGTCATGAACAGTCATTGATGCTGATGCAATGTTAAATAACAAAAAATAAATGATAAAAAAATAAAAAATAAAATAATGTCCTATGGGGTAAGTCAATAAAATACAAATAAATACAAAATGCACTGTCAAACATCCAACATGATTGACACACACTGATGGAAATACAAACTTCTCTGAGATGAACTTTTAAACAAAGTTGCACTGAGATTTATATTTCTACTGCCACTTTATTTACAACTGCTGCAGCACAAAAGGAAGAGTTGAAGAAGATGATGCCTTTCTGGGATTTTATGCAGGAAGCAAAATCCTCCACTTCCCAAGCATTTTACTGGCTAATGTTCAGTCACTCAGCAACAAGATAAAAGAAATCAATGCATAGATTACATTTTATTGTGACATTAGGAACTGTTGTGTGTTTGCTGTCACGGAAACATGGCTGCACTCTTCTGTACCTGACGGCACCATCTTCCATCAGGACCTAATATTGGATGTGTGCATAGATGTCGGGCTATGGGGAGCACGTGCTGGGGCACGGGTGTTTCAGTTTTAGCCAGTCACTGAACTTCAGATCTGGAACTCTTCACAATTAAAGTATGTCCATTTTATCTGCCTAGGGAATTCAGCCCATTCATTCTTGCAGCTGTTTACAAATCACAACAGACACACAGAGCATGCATTGGATGCCCTCTATGATATAATAGATGGAGAGGAAAACTCACTTCCAGAGGCTGGTTTCATTGTTTTTTACGGATTTTAATAGGGCAAACTTGAAGAAAGTTCTGTCAGCAAATTAATCTTGCCACGTGGGGTGATCCATGGATCATTATTATACTGCTCTTAAGGACTGTTACAATCCTCTCCACGAACTAGCTTTTCAGTAAGGCTGATCACATCTCCATCCAGATCCTGCCTGCATATATACAAAAACTTAAACAACAACAAAAAAAGAACAAAACAAACAAAAAATACATTCTATCAGTGCACTGAGGATGCAACCACTGAGCTGCATAGCTGCTTTAAATCCACTGAATGGCAAATGCTCCTAAAAACAGCAGAGGACAAGTTTAACAAGCCCATAGACTCATTTCCATGATGCATCAATAAGCGTATTAATTCAAGTCAAGTCAGATCTATTTATATAGCACTTTTTACAATGGAGCATTGTCTCAAAGCAACTTTACAAGTTTAGATTATCTCCTAATAACTACGTCCAATCCCAAATTGAGCAAGCCTAGGGCGACAGTGGAAAGGAAAAACTCCCTGAGTGTTGTAGGAAGAAACCTTGGGAGGACCAAGACTCAAAAAGGGGACCCAACCTCCTTGGGCGGCATAGATAAGATAAATCTAAGAGCGAAACTAAAGTCATGGAGTCAAAGTTCGAATAAAAATGTGAAGTATGCACATCGACATTAAGTGGCCGGGGTATGGTGGGGCTGGAGCTGATGACGGAAGGAAGCAGTTTGACTGGAGCTACAGCAGATGAACATCATGTGTGGGCTGGAACTGCTGGAAACACAAGTCGGAGAGAAAACAGAAAATGTAATTAGTTATTGATTAAGAGCACAGTGTCTATTAACAATCATTGATGCCATGGTGTAGCATGAGACCCCGGCAGCATTATTAGCTATAGCAGCATAGCTAGAAAGAGGAGAACTGGTTAGGTAACACAGCCAAGAGGGATCACATGAGACATTGGCAAACCCCATGGGAGGCAGAAAGACAGCAACCCAATGTCTCTGAATCACCGTAAGACTCTTTGACTATGAACCCCCAGCTCTGCCCTTAGTCTAAGGCAAGGATGCACGAGTCAAGATCAAGAGAACTGAAGCCCAGTTCAGCCGGACCGCCCACTCGACACTCCCGGCTAACGGACAAGGCAGGCAGGCCAGACCATGTCTCCAGACTCGGCCCCAGTGACCCCATGCATCCCTGGTCTAAACTATAGTCAAAAGCCTGTGTAAATAAGTATGTCTTTAGTCTAGACTTAAAAAACTTTGGAGAGTGTCTGAGTCTCGAACGAAAGTGGGAAGTTTATTCCATAGTTGGGGGGGGCCATGTATGAAAAAGCCTTTCCCCCTGCTGTGACTTTTTTAATTCTAGGAACTAAAAGAAGTCATGCACCCTGCGAACGAAGTAGACGAGTTGGATAATAAAGATTTTGCACAAAAAATTACTGCACGTTCTCTTTTACTAATCAGAAAATCATGGGTCAAACTAAAAAGCACAAACAGACAGTACCCCCCTTAAGCGTGGGATCTGTCAACCTATATTATGACAAACTTGCCCAAGAGAATTTACCAAACCAGACCACATAGTTTATACTGGCTCCAACACCAAGCACATGTGGGATGGCCTACGCCTCAAATACAGGTATTAACTGATTTATGATGCCACCAACTTAATTTGTTTTAGTATTTCAAACATGTGATCTGATACTAAACATAAAATACACAATCAGCAGAAGAAGAAAAAATGTTACTATGAATTGTCCTGGGCTAGCGATACGCAGTATATGCAATACTCTCCTGCACTCGGGTGAGGAAAATGGCAGTGGTCCAGTGAGTCACGTGGTGGGGGAGTGATGAGCGCTGGGAAATGTAGTGAGGAAAAGCTCTGCTTGTTTTTTCTTTTCCACTTTCCATACATTATTCAATAAATTACATGAGATATGAAATACTTTATTATAAAATGAACTTTATCTTAAGGAAATTGCCCAGCTGTAGTTTAATGTAAGTGTTTTAAACATGTTTAAGGTACACTATGCACCATATTACTCTCCAGCACTCAGCAGTGTGTGACGTAGGGAGTCACGTCCTGGGAGTGATAAACACTGAGAAATGTAGTGAGGAAAAGCCCTCGTTGCAGTCATGTTTAAACGTGTGAAATATAGGCTGCACTATGATATATACACTTTATATTAAACGCCTCGATTTATGATAAATTCAACTTATGATGGATTTGTCGGAACATATCCACAGCATAAATCGAGGACTACCTGTACAGACTACAAATATAGTGATGTGACAGTCTCAGCCTCTCTACCAAATGAGCTGAACAAGTACTCTTCATAGTTTGAGGTAAACAACACCGTTCCTGCCATGAAACACCCTTTTGACAATAGTACCAGTTCAATTGCCAAATCTAATCATGACATAATTCAATCTTTTAAAATAACACACACAAGAAAGGCTCCTGGTCCTGATGGTATCCATGCCCTCAGAGCATGTGCCATTCAGTTAGCAAGGGTTTTCACTGATTTTTTTCAACCCTCGCCTAAGCCTCTCAGTCATTCCTACATGCTTTAAATGGACGACCATCAGTGCAGATTACCTGCTGAATGACTACAGGCAAGTTGTACTGACCTCAAGTATTATTAAGTGCTTTGAACGGTTGATCATAAGACATACCCGCTCATCCCCTCTCACCACTCTACACCCTACAATTTGCGTACTGCTCAAACAGATCAAGGGATGGTGCCATTTATCTGACATTGCACACTACTTTGTAACAACTGGAAAATACTATTGCATTAGAATCCATAGACTACAGCTCAGCATTTAAGACCATAATTCCTGGTAAGATCATAATAAAGCTGGGAGACCTGGGCCTCAACACTTGCCTGTGAAGCCAGATCTTGGATTTTTGACTGGAATACCTCAAGTCTTGAGTATTAAAACTTGAAATCCTACCTACTTTCAGTAATGTCAGCATGACATGGAAACACGGGATGAGAACACATTTTCTACCTCCGCACAGCTGTTTCTTCTAGCACTAAATGCTTAGCACACTCGATCCCCTCTGAACACTTAGCTATCATTATCATAACTGTTCCCTGTTATTCCCTACAAAATGTTTCTTACTTGCCAATTTTGGCAAAGCCCCCTAGTGAGAAAGGACTGTTTTCATTCTGCATCCCATTACAACTGTATTTACAAATTTAAAGACAATCTGAAATCAAAAGTACCGTTTAACCTTCTGTTTTTTTCTTATCATTCCTCTAAATAGAATGTAATAATTCTACCCTTATTAAAAAACTACAGCAAATTGTGTTTTGGATGCTGGTCAACCAGCAAGACTGCGCAAATTCCATGTTATATGTTTATCCAAGTTGATTTATGCTGGTTAGTGCTGGTCTTGTGTTTATTTAGTTGGTGAACTCTCATGTTCTTGTGCACCTTGCTAATAAGATGGTTGAATAGCATACTAGGGTCCAAAAATAACATACAGGTAATCTCTGTTTTATTATGGTCCGGTTTACGATTTTTTGACTTTACGATGGAAATCCGATAACACACATAAACACATATTTATTAGAAACAATATTCTGATTTTTTTTATTTTTCCCCAGGCAAGCGATACACAGTACAATACTCCGCTGCAAAGGTTAGTTATCTAGTCAGCTGCCAACTAGCTGAGCTGAGCAGCAGCACTATTGGATTAACCATTTTGTTTTTGTTTTTCACTTTCAATACAATACATAATAAATTATATGAGATAGTAAAGATGTTATTATAAAATATGCTTAGTGTTAATGATTTTGCCCAACTGTTGGTTAATGTAATTGTTATAAGCATGTTTAAGGTATACAGTATATATTAAATTCCTTGGTTTACGATACAATGGGTCTGTTGGTAAACCGATGAGCACCTGTACTGATCTTTTTTTGTTGTTGTTGTTTGTTTGTTTGTTTTAATAAAATTGGTAACTCCTCTTTTATAATCTGGGTCAACATTGTTTACTACGGAAGTCACATTTTTCCATTCATAACATGATGTTTCTATTGAGAGGGTAATAACACTTCTATCTTGAGCTAATCTCATACAATATTCAAATTACTAAAGGATAACAAAGTCTTTGCTTGTTACGGGGGCTCACCTGTTTTCACGACGCTAGGGGGCAGCGTTGGCTTTCCTTTCCTCAGGTTGAGACCCTGACAGTCAGTTATCATTATCACGTGCAGATTCAATCAAGCTGCTCGTTTGCTTTATGGGCAACAGCCCCTGACTCAAGGAATATAAGACCCATCCTGAGTTCAGTCGGTGTCGCACCATCGCCCATCGGAGCCCTCACCCGGCTCAGACGTGCTGCAGCGGACGCTCGCCGGTATCGACATGTTAGGGATAATGGTAACTGTTTTTTTGAAGAAAAACAGTAATTGTATGGCTGGGAAGCCGGATGGTAACCGCTTGGGAATTAGACGCTAGAGTAGGGTCAGAATCCTTTGTTCGCGTTCCCTATGCTGCATCACGGCTCCGGCGGTGCCCTCCGCGGCTTTCGACTCGCTGCTGCAGCAGCTAGAGCACCTCCCTCTTATCCCCTTGCCTTTCCCGCTTCTTCTTCATTTAAGGTACCTTTCCTCACACCCTGTGTGGAAGGCCGTTGCCACCGCCCTGTATTTAAAGGGACGCCTCGCTGCTTCTCAGCACCGTCCCGCGCTGTATTTAAAAGGGAACGTTTCGCTGCTTCTCAGTTCCGTTCCATTTTCGCGTCCAATGTCGTATGGTGGCCAGCTTTGCACCCGCTGTAGCCCCTACCTTGCGCACGCATGCATAGAACCGTGACTCGCTTCGCGTCTTCGGGAACCTATGAGCCGCACGTTACAGCACGTCATCGCTTTCTCTTCTCTCCCTAGCTGCCGGTAGAGCGCACACGCAGTCCCTGTTTGAGAGAGAGAGAGAGAGAAAGCGATCGCTCTTTTCTACCCGAGCCATTTCCTCCACGTTCGCCACACACCCTCTTAGTTAAGCACTGTTAGTGGCGATCGTGTTTAAATCTATCCATTCACTTTTTCCTCTATTTTTTGCCCGCGCTAGGCGGAGCCTTTCAGTAAGGGTTAACCCCCGTTTTGCATACATGTCACGTGAGTCCCTCGGTGGTCCCGTGGTTAAAGTCCCGGACTCTGACGCTGTCGCTCAGAGTTCGATTCCACGTTGTGCCATTGCTGGCACAGCGTTCATTAGTTAACACTCTCGCTTTTTAGTATACTTATTTCATTATTTATGTTTGGTTCACTAATTCCATCTGGAGCTAACTGCATTTGGGTCCTAAAACCCTTTTCTTTTAGGGTTTGCTTTTCCCATCCTGGCGAACCACTGACATTGCTAGCTAGTATATTAGCAGTTATCACCTCTTCTAATGGTTAGCTACATTGTCAGGCTTTGTTCATTTTCATAGATCACAATAAGTTGCTGGTATGCTGGTCAGTTTACAAGACCATATGAGTTCCGTGTTTCATGTTCAGGTTCAACTTGGTATATGCTGGTTAGTGCTGCTCTGGTTTAGCTCAAAGAGTTTTGCTGGCCTTGCTGGTAAAATTCCAGTGTCTAAAACACAACGCAACTTTATTTTATTTGTATTTGGCCATGTATTCAAAAACAAAAGATTTTGAGGAAGGTATGCATAGCTAAATGTTGTAGGTAATTATTTGAGCCAATCACATCCAGTATTTAGATTAAGCCTTGGCGAAGGATGGGATTATCCAAAACAGAATGTGTTGAGATAGTCCACATTTCTGGGGAAGAAAGTAAACATGTGATTGCAGAAGATTACAACCAGTGCCACTCAAACATGGCTCCCATTACCTCCAGTACGGATGACAAACTTCTTCACAGATTCTGAGAAACAGGTTCTGTTGACAATAAAACGAAAGCTGGACGACCAAAAAATTACAGCAAGAGAAACTGCTGTTCAGGCAAGAGGCTGCATTATATCATGCATAATCTATCTCTGAAATGTGGGGTTAGCTGTACCTCAATTCAGTGAATTTTGTCTACCCATGCATTACAAAATGCAGATGCTGCAACACCAGACTCAGGACGTCCCAGACCATCACATAGAATTCGCAGAATGGGTGTCACAGCAATTTCAGATAAAGCATCATGTTAACGATAATGATACACAAACCCTCACTGGACTGATCCATCTAACAGTGGTTACCTCACCTAAAGTCATGGTATGTTGTTGTACCTTTCTTCATTGATGGAACATTATGAGCACACCATTTGAAAGGTTGATAGATGAAGACGTGTTTCCTTTTGTTGTTGTCAGCAGATGGAACATTTCCTGATTTCTTCCAACAAAATGGCACACTTGATGTGCAGTTTGGAAAGGGGACTGGCTGTAGGGGTCCAACCTAGTGGCTGCCACATTCTCCCGATTAACCCATTTGGATTTCTATCTGTAGGGTCATGTCAAGGCACTTGTTTACTCTGTGAAAATACAAAATGTGGTTCATCTTAAAGACAGAATTTTGGGGAAACTTAATCAGGAATCGGCAAAAAGCATAACCTTAACATTCGAATATGGTGAACTGCATAGTGAATACATTCTGTAGACCTTATGGTCAATTTTCTGGTTTAACCTTGTTTCTACAATTGTCCTTTTTATCAGTTTAACTTACCATGTAGATGCACTTTTTAGTTCTACATGACAGGCTGTAGTCCATCTGTTTCTCTACATACTTTGTTAGACCCCTTTACTCTGTTCTCTAAAAGAACCCCTACAGGATCACCACAGATCAGGTACTATTTGGGTGACAGATCATTCTCAGCACAGTGACAGTGATGTGGTGGTGGTGTGTTAGTGTGTGCTGAGATGGTATGAGTGGCTCAGGCACAGCAGTGCTCCTGGAGTTACATTTTGTCTCCAATCATTTCTAGGGATGCCCATAACAATGGCAAATATGGTTTTGTTAAAATTAATTATTTCTCGAAGAGGTTTTTTTCTCATACAAAATTTACTTCAATTCAATTAAATGTCAGATTAAGCTAATTCCGTGATAGTTACATTTCTTGTAACCCTTTTTTTACTAATCTTTAGCAGTTATGTCATTGATTGTAGAGAGGGCTGCATTAGAACAGATGGTTCTTGTAGTAGTTATGTTGGATATGGGAGAAATAGGCAGATGTAAAAACCTGAGTGACTTTGACAATGGCAAACTCGTTATGGCTAGATGATTAGGTCAAAGCATCTCTGAAATAGCCATACTTGTAGAGTACTTCTGGTCAGCAGTGGTGAATATGATAGGGTTATTCAAGAAAAAAACTTGAATTGGTGACAGGGTGTTGGCAGTCCAAGGTTCACTGAAGGGCTATTTTACAAGTCACAAGTCAGAGAAATGTTTAATGTTGGTTACAGGAGTTTTGTGTCAAACACAGTGCATCGCACAACGCAAAAGATGGGGATGACTGAGTGCTTATGCTAATCCATGTACACCATCAAATAATGGGAATGTGAGGTCAGTACTGGAGCTTGGAGCAATGGAAGAATTGTCAGATTTCTTTTTTTACACCACTCGGACATATGTTAATTATGTTGCAATTTCTTGACATTTCTTAAAAATGTACATTTGGAGATGCATGAGATTAGGCGTTGTATTGTCACACATGGAACGGTATGAACACCAAATAATTGATTCATTCTTACAGTGTTCATTTGATATATTAGACGTACTGAATGGGCAAGTCTGATTCACCACAAATATTGTTATTTACATTTACATTTTACAGCATGTAGCAGACGCCCTTATCCAGAGCGACTTACAATTGGTACAGTCTTACAATCCAAGAAATTGTGGGTTAAGGGTCTTGCTCAAGGACCCTTATTTAACCTGTATCTCCAGTTTAAAAACAAAGAAGTGAAAGCTGGACAGCCAGTATGTCCTGGCAAAGTGATACTTTGTAAAATCTATTTTAACTGAACGGGCAACACTCAACAGTATGAGCATATTAGCCATATGTTCAGATCGCTGTTCTCCAAACTGCAATTTACCATCCCATCACACGGTGGTGCTGGTGTTCTTCTGATCTTACTCTAACCAGCTGCATTTTCTTACTGTCCGTTGTGTTACTTTTATTCTGATTAAGTGTTTGCCTAAAAACAAGCAGAACAGGTCTCAGGCACAAAAATTTTGCTTGTTCAATTAAGAAAAATTCATTCACACCATTATATAAGCATCAGCACTTTCCCGACGGGGAAATAATACTTTGAATGTGACTGATATGGAATAACACTCATAGAAAAAAAAAATCAGTCTAATGATCATGATATTTATTCACATCATGGACACAAAACAAGAAAAGGCCATACTGAGTTTTAGGACCTTCAACTTTGGGCAAGAATTATGGAATCATAGCAGTTAGAGGATGTAAAGTTTCTTACTTTGTAGCAAAAAACCAAATCACACATATGACACCAAACAATATTTGTTTAATAGCAGACCATTGTGGTTTTATGAAGCATACTATTGCTTCTGCTTGAGAATTGTAATTATTTTAATTAATTGCAGAGTGGCTCTGTGGATAGTACTGGCGCCTCACAGCAAGAAAGTACCATGTTTGATCCCAGGTGGAGTGATCCGAGTCTTTTCCTTGTGGAGTCTGCATTACTCCATGTGTGTTTTCTCCAGGTACTTCGGTTTCCTCCCACAGTCCAATTACATGCTTTTGGTTAATCGATTAAGCTAAAAAAGTGGCCCTAGTGTATGAGTGTGTGAATGTATTTGCCCTACGATGAATTTGGTGCCCTGTTTAAGATTGTTCCGACTAGGCACTGGCTCTCTGTGACCCTATTCAGGATTAAGCAGATAAAAAAGTGAATTAATTAATGAATGATAATGAATTGCATATTTTCCCCAAGATCAAGTAGAGGAAGAACATATGGAATCACTCAGTCAAAATCCAGATTTCTCAGATGGCAGTTGACAGATCAGATTTAGAGTAAGGTGCCTTGTCAGGAAGTTTTATTTTTAATTTTCACTATAAATTTGGATTGGGACCCGGACAGATTGTGGCCATGTCATTGAAGTGATATGCCTTTCCTGAAGAAAAGTTTTAAGACTTATTACTAAGTAGGGCAATTCCCTCAGCTGCAGCAAGATAAGCAAGCATAGGGGTGTCAGGAGACCAACACACACACACAGACACACATTTTCTTAAATCATTTTAACTTAATCTAAATGGCCTATTCATTTGGTCTGAATTTATGCAGCAGACGAAACAAGTGAACATAAAAAATAATGTCCCTCTAACTAATTAGTATAAGTCTGTTGAATCAGTGTTGCAGTGGTCCTTATAAAAGCCCATAAATAGTCATGCCAGGACATTTTAAGCATTGTGAACAGACTGCCGGTGCGTCTGTGCCATATAAAAAGTTATGAGTGGAAATACACATCCAATAAAATAAACACTACTGCATGTTGCAGTTGTTCTTACAAAGATCAGATACACAGTGTCAAGTGGATAAATGACGAATATGCAAGGCGAGTTTTAATGTGTGACCCAAATAGCTTTAATATATCATAGTAAAGAGAATTTAAAAAGTACTAAGGGTGCACTCACACTATGCCAGATTGCCTTCTACTGTGCCTGAGCATGGTTGTCCCACTCCCCAATGGCACATTTTGTGGTGAAGAAAGGCATGCTTGCACAGAACAATCTACTTCATGGTTGTACTTTGTGGATTTTTTGGAATCGTTCTGGGTGCACTGACACACAGCCCTCTCATATGCCTTATAGATTTATTGATTATGCAAGGCAGGGGGATTTTGGCTGATTGTGCTGCACATATAAAAAGATTTTGTGCTCAGACATGGTTAGGGATCACACTACATTCGTACTGCGCCCGAGTCCAACTGAATCATGCCTGAGCCCACCTCTTCAAGTGGACCTGAGAATGGTTCAGTATACTGCACCTGGGCACAGTACAGAGTGATCACACTAGTCAAAGAACCTGGACATTGGGGGTCAAATGTGCTTTGGCATGGTGCATAGTGCATGCACACTATAAAACAAGACATGCATTTTAAATACTTATTTGTTCGCTTACAGCAGTGCTTGAAACGTTGTGTGCCTTAGGATTTTCTATGTTATTGCATCAATATGACCTACATCATCCTCAGATTTTCATACAAGTCCTAAAAGTAGATTAGAATCATCCAATTAAACAAATGAATCAAAATGTTATATATTATACAACCCACTCCACAACGCCTTCCACCTCCTGTCCTTACCTTCTGGAGGTCCTAATGACTCCCCTCCCACTCATCGGGTGAGTACAACTTGAAGATTGCTTTATCTGATAAATATCCCAGTAGCCCAGAAAGCTGTTCCAAATTTTCTGCTGTACTGCTCACTCTACTTCACCTGCCAGCCTGTCAACTTAGATGAGTCATGCATTGCGCTTGTAATCTCACTGCTGACCGGGTGCACGCTGTCTTGGACTGACACTGTCTGGTCTCAAGATGGAGAGGAAACCTGCAGTTATGAGCACTTTATTCATGCCTTCAGGAGTGTATTTCATTATTCTTGTTGTGGACAGAGCAATGGTGAGTTACTGCTTAATCTCAGGCAGTTTTCAGATGGCAGCTGAGTACAAACCTGAATTTTGCACTCTTGTTGCAGACACAAGCTGGGATGATGCCATCTTCAAGCAGAACTGGTTTGTTGCGATGTCAGTCGCTCTCTCGATGACCTCGCCTCCATCACCATTAAGCCAGATCACCTTCTTAGGTCTCACTACCATCTGGCTTGCTCTCTCCCAGATCAAACCACACCACCAGAAATTTTTTCCAATTCCCATTCCTCCATATAGAACAGCCTCAACTCTGGGATGTTGGTGGGTTTCCTTACATTAACTGCTCGCTTCAGGTCCTTTCACAACATTTCGATTGGATTAAGCTCAGGACTTTGACTTGGCCATTCCAAAACATTAACGTTATTCTTCTTTAACCATTCTTTGGTAGAACGACTTGTGTGCTTAGGGTCGTTGTCTTGCTGCATGACCCACATTCTCTTGAGATTCAGTTCCTTACATTTCCTTTAGAATTCTCTGATATAATTCAGAATTCATTGTTCAATCAATGATGGCAAGCCGTCCTGACGCAGATGCAGCAAAACAGGCCCAAACCATGATACCACCACCACCATGTTTCATAGATGGGATAAGGTTCTTATGCTGGAATGCAGTGTTTGCAATTGAATGCAATTCTCCAAACATAACGGGAGAGCAGTGGCTTTCTCCTTGCAACCTGCCATGCTCACCATTGTTGTTCAGTGTTCTTCTGATGGTGAACTCATGAATATTAACATTAGCCAATGTGAGAGAGGCCTTCAGTTGCTTAGAAATTACCCTGGGCTCCTTTGTGACTTTGCCAACTATTACACGCCTTGCTCTTCGAGTGATCTTTGTTGGTCGACCACTCCTGGGGAGGGTAACAATGGTCTTGAATTTCCTCCATTTGTACGCAGTGTGTATGACTGTGGATTGGTGGAGTCCAAACTCTTTAGAGATGGTTTTGTAACCTTTTCCAGCCAGATGAGTGTCAACAACTCTTTTTTTGATATCCTCAGAAATCTCCTGTGTTCGTGCCATGATACACTTCCACATACATGTGTTGTGAAGAGCAGACTTGGATAGATCCCTGTTCTTTAAATAAAACAGGTGCCCACTCACACCTGATTGTCATCCCATTGATTGAACACAAACCGACTCTAAATTTCACCTTCAAATTAACTGCTACTCCTAGAGGTTCAAATACTTTTTGCCACTCACTAATATGTAATATTGGATAATTTTCTTCAATAAATAAATTACCAAGTAAAATATTGTTGTCCCATTTGTTTAACTTGGTTCTCTTTATCTACTTTTAGGACTTGTGGTGAAATCTTATGATATTTTATCGCAGAAAATATAGAAAATTCTAAAGGGTTCACAAACTTTCAAGCACCACTGTATCCATCTGAGTGTTGGCAAGTGGATGGAGATCCTGTGTGCTCTGGCAATATCACCCACAGCATGCATACACTTTGTCTCTTAGCCAGCACACTCCGTCATGAGTCGATCACTTACTGTGTCCTGGTCAGACTGTGAACTCACGGGTGAGGCAGGACTTATGACATTTATGGGAACCAGCACGTGAATTCACAGTCCCTCAGGCACCCCAGTTCTCCCTGCCACCTAATGTTCCTAAATGTTACACAGATCTATAAGAGGAGTTTAGTGCACAAAGCCACTATGATTGTGCTACTGAGCTGGAGAAAGACGCAATCCCTCCCAAGCCCTGTATACATCTCTCTGGGGCCATGGAGGATTACATCACATATGCACTGGCTCGTGGCTTTACACTAAGCTGGATCTGTGAAGCATTTGTAAAGTGGTTCGAATTTAGGATGATGAAGATTGGAAACCACCTTGCAACAACTACAATGAATTTTTGGTGTGCCCATTTTTGGAATTTTCCACTGTGCATTCTGTGTTCCAGAGCTACATCAATGATGTCCTTCAATCAGTCTCATTTCTGGGACACATAATCAGTTAAGCCAGTATTACCATGGGTGATGCAAAGCTATATCTAGAGGTTGAATGGCCCTGTTCAAAGTTGACATTTTCTACAGTGACTTCATTAACTGATTCAGCAGCATTGCGGCACCAAATACTGCCACTCTGCGTGTCGGGACAGCTGTGGCTGAGGAGGCCTTCCAAGTCCTGAAATTGTCTTTCACTATCACTCCTGTCTTGCTCCATCCCGATCTGAGTCTTCCATTTGTTGGGGCCCAATGCTAAGACTGTCCACATACTCCAACCCATCGCCTGGCAGAGCATAGTTATAATATCTGGGATGGCAAGCAGACTCTAACAGGATTCAAATCCTAACAGAATTGTAGTTGGATTGTGTTTTTGGGCTATTGCTTATTTGTACTATAATGAGATAATGTCTACTAAGAAGAGTACAAACCTCTTATACATGTACTGTATATAAATTGCTCTGGATAAGGGCATCTGCTAAATGCTGTAAATGTAAATGAAAATTTGAGCTACTGGTTAATAAATAGGCTCATGAAGAATAGCGGCTCTGGCTGAAAGGAGGAGAACATCCCTTCATGGTTCACACTGACCACAAAAATCTTGAGTACCAGTGCACTTTGTGCAACTCAGCCTCTTTCCAGCCTGCTGATCCCTCTATTTTTCAATAACTTTCCACCTAGGTTCCAAAAACCTAATGGTGGACATCCTGTTTCGCTTTCAGTCACCTGCCCCTAGGCCTCACTGAGCCAGTATTTCCCTCCTCATGTTTACTGTCTGTGATCCGCTGTGAGTCCAACGAGACGCTTAATCGTGCCCTCTGCCAGACCCAGATCTTGTTGCACAGCACTGCTGGAAAGACATTTTTATCAGCACAGTTCTGGGGCTGTTTCATTACTTGGACACACCCATTCATGCAGTAGCTCATAGTACAGTGGTGCTTGAAAGTTTGTGAAACCTTTAGAATTTTCTATATTTCTGCATAAATGTGACCTAAAACATCATCAGATTTTCACACAAGTCCTGAAAGTAGATAAAGAGAACCCAGGTAACAAATAAGACAAAAATATTATACTTGGTCATTTATTTATTCAGGAAAATGATCCAATATTACATATTAGTGAGTGGCAAAAAGATGTGGAACCTTTGATTTCAGTATCTGGTGGGTGACCCCCCTGTGCAGCAATAACTGCAACTAAATGTTTCCTGTAACTGTTGATCAGTCCTGCACACCGGCTTGGAGGAATTTTAGCCCATTCCTCCGTACAGAACAGCTTCAACTCTGGGATGTTGGTGGGTTTCCTCACATTAACTGCTCGATTCAGGTCCTTCCACAACATTTCAACTGGATCAGAAGGTCAGGACTTTGACTTGGCCATTCCAAAACATTAACTTTATTCTTCTTTAACCATTCTTTGGTAGAACGACTTGTGTGCTTAGGGTCATTGTCTTGCTTCATGACCCACCTTCTCTTGAGATTCAGTTTATGGACTGTATTGACATTTTCCTTTAGAATTCTCTGATATAATTCAGAATTCATTGTTCAATCAATGATGGCAAGCTCTTCTGGCCCAGATGCAGCAAAACAGGCCCAAACCAAAATACACAGAGAGTACAGATGGGATAAGGTTCTTATGCTGGAATGCAGTGTTTTCCCTTCTCAAAATACACTTTTCTTTTAAACCAAAAAGTTCTATTTTGGTCTCATCCGTCCACAAAACATTCTTCCAATAGCTTTCTGGCTTGTCCACATGATCTTTAGCAAACTGCAGACGAGCAGAAATGATCTTTTTGGAGAGCAGTGGCTTTCTCCTTGCAACCCTGCCATGCACATCATTGTTGTTCAGTGTTCTTCTAATGGTGGACTCATGAACATTAACATTAGCCAATGTGAGAGAGGCCTTCAGTTGCTTAGAAGTTTCCCTGGGGTCCTGTGTGACTTTGCCAACTATTACACGCCTTGCTCTTCGAGTGATCTTTGTTGGTCAACCACTCCTGGGGAAGGTAACAGTGGTCTTGAATTTCCTTCATTTCTACACAATCTGTCTGACTGTGGATTGGTGGAGTCCAAACTCTTTAGAGATGGTTTTGTAACCTTTTATAGCCTGATGAGCATCAACAAGCCTTTTTCTGATCTCCTCAGAAATCTCCTTTGTTCGTGCCATGATACACTTCCATAAATGTGTGCTGTGAAGAGCAGACTTTGATAGATTCCTGTTCTTTAAATAAAATAGGCTTCCACTCACACCTGATTGTCATCCCATTGATTGAAAACACCTGACTATATTTTCCTCTTCAAATTAACTGCTAATCCTAGAGGTTCACATACTTTTGCCACTCACTAATATGTAATGTTGGATCATTTCCTCAATAAATAAATTATGAAGTATAATTTTTTTGTCTCATTTCTTTAACTGGGTTCTCTTTATCTACTTTTAGGACTTGTGTGAAAATCTGATGATGTTTTAGGTCATATTTATGCAGAAATGTAGACAAGTCTAAATGGTTCACAAAATTTCAAGCACCATTGTATGTCATTACTTTTGGTACTTCACGTACTGGGATATTCATGCATTCATATCCTCCAGATCAACAATATGATTGATAGCAAAGTGCCCTCGGAAGGCTTTCATGAGAGGCCACGATTGCACCCCCAAATCCTTGGGTAACACTTCCATACTCTCAATGATTGACTAATTTCATAAGGTTTTGAGATTCATCTCTTTGCTTGATCCTGAAACTGTCTGCTCTGTCTAGATTGTCTGCTGTGTCTCTTATTCTTTAACAATTAGTTTTGTAGTCAAGACCGCAGTCTGAGACAAGACCAAGCCTGGGATGTGTGTTGGGGTAGTTACTCAAAAATTGTGATCCATTACTGATTACACATTACTTGACTAAAATTGTAATGGGATTACTTTACTCATGACTTCCTGGAAAATGTAATTTCATTCCTCATTACTTTTTTATTATTTTTTAATTAATTATCTTTAAGTTACATTCTAAAACTTAGATACAGATATACTGGAATCAAAACTAGAAACAAATCTGAAAGTGCAAAAATGATAGACAATATTTATTTCCATAGTTTATTTAGGAACAGACTGTAGCAGTAGTAGCAACATTAAATGTGTATAAAATTTATTTTGCTAGCCTATACTTGAAGTTATTCTTGGTTTTGGGAAACCTTGTGTTGGGGTTCTTCTTGTAATTCACAAAGGAAGGTTTGGTTTTGTGAGTTTTAGTAGAAAAACCTATGGTCACGTTGACCTAACACACCATAATGTCTCACTATTCAAAATAAAATGTCTTCATTGATTAGATTCTGAACGAGAAGAGCAGTAACTTGTTTTTCCCTATTATCTGAGTGCAGATTTTATTTAGGCATGTAGAGAAAGACTGATTTATCCTGTTTGAATGCATTGTTGATATTTAATAAAATGTTTTTAAAACGTTCAATTTCTGATTAACACGTTTGCTCTTGGTAACAATTTCCGAGTCCAACTTACCCCGAGACCCAGACAAGACTGAGTCCAAATGAGGCTGAGACTGAGACAAGATTGAGACCGTTTGTTTATGTACTACAGCACTAGTTGCTGCCTGTGAATTTTTATCTACTGGTTCTTGACCTTTGCCTGGCTAGCCTCATCTAGAGTTATAGTCTGATTTGATGATTGTGCTCAATAAAACTCCTACATTTAACTCCATCATTGCTTGACTTAATTATTGCGTAATATTACCAACAACAACATCAATAATAAAAAATATAATAATCATAATAGGTGATGATACTTGTATTAGGAATAAATTAATGAAATTGTTCATAGTACCCTAATGTATGACCAACACATATGCATAATTTCAGAATTTGCTTCCACAATGCCCTTCAGAATAAAGTGTTATCTTCCCCTTCTTCATGTTCGTCCTCTCGAAGAGCGTGTCGGGTGACAGAGCTGCTGTTGGTGCTCTCAGCTGGAGGCTGGCTGCGGTGGCATACAGTCTGACTGCTGAGCATGACCACCAGCTGAGACTGACCTTTCCGAGATCATTCTGCCTGGGTTGAGAAGACATCACGCTTGATAAGTGGTAGTGGGTGCGAGCAGGCACCCATTGGGGGGTTCAGGGCTGTACTGAGGCAAAGCATCCCTTCTTGGAGACCACACAGATGCCTGCGATAAGGCCTCTATTGTCTCACTTCTGTGATCATTTGTCATGGCTTAAAGAGGATGTGAATGACCTTTTCTGTTTGGAAAGCGGACACAGTTTCACCATTTCTGGTGTCATGCGACATGTGTACTCATTATGAACCCGCTGAATGATGCAAATAGAAGATAAGTGAAGTTTTGTGCCAACTTGCTGGCTTTAGTAACCAAAACTGTTTACCAAATGCTTCCAAGATTTTAGTGAATGGATAAATTCAAAAGGTTGCATTTGAGCAACAGCGAATTTTGCAGTTTGGGATTATATAAAAAAAGCTGTTAAAATCTGTCAATGCTGATAACAAACTGATCCAATTCTTCTGTAGCTTTTAAAGGCTTAGTTGCAAGAATCATTTCTGATCTGTAGGGATGGTGTCTGAGCTAATGCTCTGCTACTGAATCTCTTAATCCTACAACATGTACATTTATTCATCTTTCAGTTGCTTTCAGTGACTTACAGTGAGCCATAATGCTAAAGTAGGATCCAATAGTATCAAGTGCTGCAAGAATAATAGGTTTATACCTCATCAAAAGCACTTTAGAAAGCTTTGAGCGATGAACTTAGCCCGGATAATTCAGGACAGTTGGAAGCTGTCCATCAAACAAGTGATATGTGAAAGTACACATGGTTGTTGTGTGGCTAAGCAAAATGGAAGCAGACTTATATAAAGATAAGAAAGTAGCAGTTTTTAGTGTGAGAGATTATGCATTATTATTCATTATTATCATTCATTATACATATTATGTGTATAATCAGACATTATACACCTTATATAGCATAGATAGATATTTGGTTTCAGAACTCTAGCACAATGGGAACCAGAGCACAAAGTAATGAAAACTCAAACTAAAGAAGTTTGTGGAATGCCAGATGGCAGAGTTATCAGAACTTTCTGTTTTTTTTAAACTTGAATGATTATATATATAGACTAAAATGGCATGTATTTAAACATGTAAAGCTTCAGTCCTCCCTTTAATGAACCTCCTTGTCATGACAGAAGTCTGAACTTGATATGAGTCTGTGAGAAAGTGACATTTATCCCACAGGGCCTCTGCATATAGCAGGGATTGTTACATCCACTGCAGCTATAATGGAAGTTGACTCAAAGATGGTCCACACTTTACTAATTTTATTTAGCTAAAATGAGCTGATCTTGTCTGAGCACCCAAACCTATTCACATGTCACTATTGGTCAATCACTGGAGGTTGCTTGTTTTGTAGACTGACTTCTACAAATTGCCTCTTCCCTCTCCCATTGGACGTCTTCTCAAAACGAAACATAAACCAGTCTTAAGTTTCCACAAAGGACATTCTTCTATTTATCACACAGGGGTATGCCACAGATCTAAGCCCCATGACCCAAGAAGCACTGGTAGAGCACTGGTACGCAATGCTTGACCACCCTGCTTTGGTGAGGTTTGAGTTGCATTTTGAGTCATGTTAATGTCCAGGAGTCTCACTGCCAGGATTCTTACAGGCTTCCATGGCTTCGGCATGGCAAGCGTTATGTTTGCTGGGTTCCTTCATGGCTTCTATTGTTCTGTCTATGTCTTAGGCTGCCATCTCTCTGTGGGGTTCAGTCCCATGTCAAGTTTCAGTCTAGTTCTATCAGTTCCTAGTGTCTGCTTTGACAGAGGTTTCAGAATTCCAAAGTTCCATGGGTTATTGGGGCTGAGTCTGTAGCATGCCAGACCAAAGGAGCATCTGTGTTACACCACTGCACATTTAAAAAGAAGAACTGACCTAAGCATAACATTGTATATACATACATTGGGGCAAAAAAGTATTTAGTCAGTCACTGATTGTGCAAGTTCTCCGACTTAGAAAGATGAGAGAGGTCTGTAAATTTGATCATAGGTACACTTCAACTATGAGAGACAAAATGAGAAAAAAAAAATCCAGTAAATCACACTGTAGGATTTTTAAAGAATTGAGTTGTAAATTATGGTGGAAAATAAGTATTTGGTCAATAAATTTGGTTCAACTCAATAGTTTGTAACATAAACTTTGTTGGCAATGACAGAGGTCAAACGTTTCGTGTAAGTCTTCACCAGGTTTGTACACACTGCAGCTGGTATTTTGGCCCATTCCTCCATGCAGATCTCCTCTAGAGCAGTGATGTTTTGGGGCAACATGGACTTTCAACTTCCTCCACAATTTTCTATGGGGCTGAGGTCTGGAGACTGGCTAGGCCACTCCAGGACCTTGAAATGCTTTTTACAGAGCCACTCTTTTGTTGCCTGAGCAGTGTGTTTGGGATCATTGTCATGCTGGATGACCCAGCCACATTCCATCTTCAATGCTCTCTCTGATGGAAGGAGGTTTTGGCTTAAAAATCTCACGATACATGGCCCCATTCATTATTCCCTTAACACGGCTCAGTTGTCCTGTCCCCTTTGCAGAAAAAAACAGCCCAAAAGCATGAAGTTTTCACCCCTCATGCTTCACAGTAGGTATGGCGCAACTCAGCATTCTTCTTCCTTCAAACACGGCGAGTTGGGTTTTTACCAAAAAGTTCTATTTTGGTTTCATCTGACCACATGATATTCTCCCAATCTTCTTCTGGATCATCCATATGCTCTCTGGCAAACTTCAGACGGGACTGGACATGTACTGGTTTAAGCAGGGGGACACGTCGGGCACTGCAGGATCCGAGTCCCTCTCGGCGTAGTGTGTTACTGATGGTAGCTTTGTTACTTTGGTCCCAGCTCAATGCAGGTCATTCATCAGGTCCCTCCGTGTTGTTCTGGGATTTTTGTTCACAATTCTCATGATCATTTTGACCCCACGGGATGAGATCTTGCATGGAGCCCCAGATTGAGGGAGATTATCAATGGTCTTGTATGTCTTCCATTTTCTTAAAATTGCTCCAACAGTTGATTTATTCACACCAACCTGCTTGCCTATTGTAGATTCACTCGTTTCAGCCTGGTGCAGGTCTACAGTTTACTTTTTGGTGTACTTTGACAGCTTTTGGTCTTGGCCATGGTTGAGTTTGGAGTCTGACTGTTTGACGCTGTGGACAGGTGTCTTTTATTCAGATAATGAGGTCAAACAGGTGCCATTAATACAGGTAACGAGTGGAGGACAGAAGAGCATCTTAAAGAAGAAGTTACAGGTCTGTGAGAGCCAGAAATGTTGCTTGTTTGTGGGTGACCAAATACTTATTTTCCACCATGATTTACAATGAAATCCTTTTAAAATCCTACAATGTGATTTCCTGGATTTTTTTTTTCTCATTTTGTCTCTCATAGTTGAAGTGTACATATGATGATAATTACAGACCTCTCTCATCTTTCTAAGTTCGAGAACTTGCACAATCAATGACTGACTAAATACTTTTTTGCCCCACTGTATATGTTTAAGATACACATACAAAAGTATGCTATTATTTTATTATATTACAATATATATTATTTCCACATAGAAATGCTGTCCCTGAAATGCAGGCAGTGGGGATCGAATGTCGATCGCTGGCGTCAGAGCCGAATGCGCCACTGGGGGGGACCAAAGAAGGGAAGGGATTAAGAAGGGCAAACGAAAATGCCGCATGGAGTGGACTCCAAAAAAAATATGATATAATAAAAAGACAATGTGTAAAATAAAAGGTGGATGGGGAAGAAATTGAACTCCGCAATGACACGGTATGAAAGGGGAGCTCGTGTCGAGCGCGAGGCGAAAGTGGAAGCAACACGTTCGGTTATGCCGACTCGTGAGTCAGAGTCGGCTCCAAAAGCAATTCGCGATTCAAAGCACTGCACATGTGCAGTGGAGGCGAGCCCAGCTAGCAGTAACGTACATGGACGTGCTAATAAATACTGCACTTGTCAAATGTCTGAACTTACAAATGTCGAAGCAATAATATCAATGATAACTGGGTAGAAATTAGGCGGAAGCTTGCGTCGTCATGGCGACGGAGCTGATGTCACTCAACAACAGTGACTGTTCAGAGAAAGAAAAGAACAGCGCTGATGACGGTACAGTGCTTGCAAGAACAGCAAAACGGGGCACAATACAATACATGATTGTTAGTTTAGACTCGCGAAGACAGAGTATAAACAATGGCTGTTTAAAAGGTGGGCACAGAGGCTCATGTCGCTACGGCGACCAAGCTAGCGTCGCTGTTGGAGGATCATAGCGTACCAAAAGCAAAGAGCCAGTCGCACTGGAATCTGACCGTAACAATATTAAGCTATTGCCCTACCGTACCTTGAGCCTTGCGACTCTACATGACTTTTTCTCTGCAAAGAAAAAGTATACCATCTTTCTCTAGCCCGAAGCCAATGGTGCTTAGTAGAGTGAATAAGACATATGAATTCATGTGAGGGTGCGACAAGAGACCCTGCTAAGGAATAGCCTTAAGTACCTGAGCCAACAGGTGTCTCTGTCAGCTGCAATCAGCACCAATCATAGTCAGCGCATGCGTGCTGGGGATCACTGTCCCAATCCCGGCAGTTGTGTGGTCCCTAATACCATGTAGCTCATAATCCTTTGAATATAAAAGTGACTCCTTGAAAGTGCTTGAGAACTGTAAACATCATAATCATTTTTTTCAAGAAAGCGTGCAGCTTCCATGTTTACTTGTATATGTTAACAGGCCAGTCTTGCCCTGACCAATAAAATTGATGCTTATAACTATATCTATGCCTGTATTAAAAACAAAATAACCCCCCAAAAAAACATATGCTGTCTTTGGAAGACATTCCTTAAGGAAAATTCCAGCTTTTTTCTTCAGTGATTGCAGTTTTGGTAGTACATTTCCTGGTGCACTGTGTTGATTACGATACAGTGCCACCACATCATTGTAATGCCACCATTGCAGTCACAAATGACAGAAATCCACCAAATGCAGAAAAAAACCCTTTCTTTTATTGCTATATATGATCCTTGCCAGAATACATTTGTTGGGAAAGAACAGCAGAGATTTTCTCCTGCAAATTCTGTAACCTTACCACAAGAACATTTTCCTAAGGACTATCAGGAGTTCAGAAAAGTAAACTGACTGTAAATTGCCAGGTGCCATACGCCGTATGCTAGAAAGCAAAATTGCTGTGGAAACATCCCTGCTGACCTCAACAGCCCGGGAAATCTCTTCCATCTCGCTCAGAAACTACCCTGAAGGAAATGATAGAGTCTATCAAAATGAGGCATGACAAAAAAGCTCTTCTGCCCATGACTGCCAGAGCAGTCAGTCTCACGGTCCTTTACTCCATCACTGCACACAAGGCTATTGCCATTGTTGTGTTCTGATCTAGCACTACATACCCAGCCATTCCCATGTTTTGAGATGCCTTAAGACATTATGAAGACGTCTTAAGACATCTTGAGCCATGTCTTTAAGACATGTCTATAGACATGCATCTTAAGACGTCTTGACTATAATGACTTCCCAAGATGTCTCAAGATGTAGGATGCATAATATTTATTTATATACAAATCTACTTTTGTTTTATAAATATTTTTTATATTAATGCTTAATATTAATATACATAGTTCATTGATAATTTGCAGATAAATAAATAGTTTCTATCTAGTGACCCATTTTCATTTTTACTTCCATTTTATGGTAATATGTTGTGTATTTAAATATCATCTTAAAATCGATTTTTGTCTTCTTATTTCAATTGTCAGATACCTTACTGATACAATACTGCTACAATAACTTGGCAGTATTAGGTAAAATGTACTTACCATGAAATTTATCTTTTAAAAATATCAGTGTTTCTGCTACAATATCAAAATTTTTGCCGCACTGCTTCAGAACTTTATGAAATGTCATGAAATTGCAAAATACAATGTAATGTAAAGCCTGTGGCAGAGATGGATTCATGACTGCAATGTTGCAAAAAAAAAAAAAAAATTCCTAGAGGAAACACTGAATATTAAGCAAATGGTACTTAATTACATTTAATTTACAAGTTATATTTTTATTAATTCAGTCATTATTTTATAGACAATCATCAAAATAAATTGTCATGTTTTATGAAGTACATAAGTAAATTGTATTATTTTTTCTGTTTGACATTTTCAGTTGATAAATGTTACCAAATAAAACAGGGTGATTTGGAGAGACAAAATGGGAAGAACAATTGTTATCAGACAAGACAGACAAGAGGGTGTGAGACAGTGACTACTGTAATTGTAAGTTACTTCTTTCATCACACATGTTCACATCATCTTACAAACAGCGAAATAGTTTTCAAATTCAACAAGTCATGTCCATTCAAAACAAACAACCAAACAAACTAAAAAAAAAATCAAGGTTTTCCACATCATTCTGTACCTAGTACCCCATAATGAAAAAGTGAAAACAGAAACAAATTTATTACGAAAAAAATTAAGTTTGCATGAACATAAGTATTCAGACCCTCAGAGACAAGACTGTGTGAAGCCACAGATCTGGAGATCTTTTTTTACAAAAAAAAAACTGCTGTACTGAGAGTTCCCAAGTGCACAAAGGGTCGCCATAAATTCTTAAACTGGAAGAAGTTTGGAACAATCTGAACTCCTTCCTAGAGCTGGCCTGCTGCCGCCCCACCAAACTAAGTGATCAGAGAAGAAGGGTGTTGGTAAGAGACGTGACCAAGAACCCAATGGTCACTTTGGATGCGCTCCAAAGATCCTGTGTGCAGATGTGAGAGACTTCCAGAAGGTCCACACTATCACTGCAGCTCTCCACCCAGATGGGCTTTATGGCGGAGGGCGGACGGGGCCAACAGAAGACTGGGGGGCCGAAGGTTCATCTTCAACAAGACAATGACCCTAAGCACAGAGCCAAGACGAGACAGGAGTGTCTTAGGGACAACTCTGTGGATGTTCTTGAGTGGCCCAGCCAGAGCCCTGACTTGAAGACAATGGCTGTCCAACCTGACAGAGCTTGAGAAGAATGGCAGAAAATCCCAAAATCCAGTTGTCCAAACCTTATGGCATCACACCCAAGAAAACCGCATAACCAAAAAAATGCAATATTTTAGATTTTTCTTTTCAATAAATTTGCAAAGTTTCTCAAAACCTGTTTTCACTTTGTCATTATTGTGTTTTGGGTGCAGAACAATGAGAAAAATCTTGATTTTTTATTTTTAGCCAAAGCATAACAAAACATGAAAGTGTCCAAAGACTGTCAAATGCATTCTGTATGATAAACTTTACTTTTCTCACACAACTATTAGATGTATGCAATGTGTATGTATTAAATGTATACACATTTTATTGCATGAAAAAATGTGTATACATTACATTACATTTTACTTAATAAATTCTGGTTCTCACAGATTCTTAATCTAATTACAATGTAGACATTATGACAGTTAATTTAATATACTTTACTATATTATAATGCTGTCGTACAGCGTGAATTTATTATGTATTTAAAGCATGAAGGTAAACAGAGTTGTGGTATGCTTGAACCTTTACCATCACCTTTCTTCACTGACCTAAAGTGGTGCTTGGAAAGTTTTGTGAACCCTTGTCGAATTGTCCTATATTTCTGCATAAATATGACCTAAAACATCATCAGATTTTCACACAAGTTCTAAAGTAGATAAAGAGAACCCAGTTAAAGAAATGAGACAAAAAATATTACACGTCATCATTTATTAATTGAGGAAAATGATCCAATATTACATATTAGTGAGTGAACAAAAGTATGTGAAACCTTTGCTTTCAGTATCTGCTGTGACCCCACCTCTGCAGCAATAACTGCAACTAAAAGGTTTTCCCTGTAACTGTTTGATCAGTCCTGCACACCGGCTTGGAGAAATTTTAGCCATTGCCTTCCTCCGTACAGAACAATCCTTCCACAACATTTCGATTGGATTAAGGTCAGGACTTTGACTTGGCCATTCCAAAACATTAACTTTATTCTTCTTGAATCATTTTTTGGTAGAACGACTTGTGTGCTTAGGGTCGTTGTCTTGCTGTATGAACCGGAAGTGACATTTTCACGTCTCGCAATCGGAGAATAACGTTAACGCTCTCAACTGACGTAATACTTAAACATCAACTCAACTCAAAATGTATTGTTGACCTGACCGAGATGAAGAACAGTGCACTCAGATTTATTATGTAGATATTTAATAAACCTTATTGTGAATTTAACAGCCTTCTGTCTTACACAAGTTTTCAGTCTTTGTAATTCTCAAAACACTGATGGTACTGATATATAAACTCTAATTCATTGTTGTTACTTATGTTCCTAATTAAAACTATTTTTAAACCTTATAATCTTCTTGTTCTGTGTTAAAATAATATTTGCATCAACTAATACTTCTGAAAGGTTTAAGAATGTAGACATTATTAGACTACCTTAAATTATTAATGATTTAAAAAAATATATTAATACAATAATTAATACAACATGGTAATGATATGAAAAAAGATCTTGTGAAGCACTATTTGCTGTAACCATCTTAAGATGTAAGTCCTCTGTGTCTCAAGACAATGTCATGTCTTGAAGTTCAAGACACAAAATTATTACTTCCATGTCTTAAGTCATTTAGTTTCATGTTTCAAGACAGTGAGATGTCTTCATTCAGTCAGTCTTAAGATGTCTTGGTATAACAAATTGTCTCTAGACATCTTATCTAAGCCTGTCAAGACATCTTAACACGCAACAATAGCTGGGTATGTAAGGCTGTCTATGAGATGTCTTTCTGGCAAAGACAAAGATTTTCTTTCATAACTAAATTATTTGTGACAAATCAACCATAAACCACAACACTAAAATTGACTGGGGTTAGAAAACTTGGATTAAATTACCAAGGGACAAAGAAATTTCAGTTGTTATTAATAAATGGACTGTGGAAAAGAGATTTAAGGTCAAATTTAGATAGTAATAAAAGAGACACATTCAATCTCAAATTAATGGTCAAAAACCACTGAACTACATAGAGTTTGTGAAGACAGACAATACTAAAGTCTGTACTAAAGTGTACAAAGTTGAATTATGCATGATCATTTTCTCATGGATAATGTGAAAAATGGAGGGAGGTGTGGGTGGAGGGTTGGCACATGAATCCTTTCAATTATGTGACTCATATTGGTTGAACACGAAAGGAAATTAGTTCAAATGTTCAGCCATATAGAATTGTCCAGTGCAGTTTTTTTAATTGGCCACACTAATGTTTCCAGTCCATTACCCATTACCTATAACTGTCCACAATGAAATGTGAAAAAGACAGAAAACAGCACGTAACATAATCTTATTAGAAAAAGAGTTTTCAAATATACCCATATTATTGTGGAATAGGCCTTAATCCAATATGGCTCACAAAGTCACTGTACCTTAATCAATAAAAGGTTAATTAACTGGAATTAAAGCTGAAGACACTGGTGGAAATCTTTTTCAATCTTTATAGGGCTGATTTTAAGTTGAGAAGAACTATACAGTAATCAAATATTGTAATGTGCTTTTTAGCAGCATCATCCTGCATAACCCTTCTGTGACCCTTTTCGGTTCCCAGTAACGTCCCTGTAATTGGACAGCCTGCTGTGCCCTGCCTATTTATGCCACCTGGTTTTTTGTTCTCCTATTTCTAGTTTGTTTCTCCTAGTCTTGTTCTTTGTCTCTCTGTCTTCTTGTGTTTTAAGTCTTGTGTGGTCCTTGTTTCTTGTTAGCACAGCTCAACCTTTGTTGGTATGACACTTCTGTTAGTATTAGATTATCTGTTTGTATAGCACATGTCTGTTAGCATTAGCACATTTCCTCACTGTCTTTGTATGGTTCACCTTGTTTGTTAGCATTATCACTGAAGATTTGTCCTAGGATTACTGGTTTGTCTTGGCACAGTCTGTTTGTATTGTCTGTGTTAGTTCCTTGTTTGTATTACCCTTAGCCTATTGTCTGTGTTAACATTTTGTATAAGCCTTTTGTGTCTGGGTTAACTTTGTGTCTTATTTCACTGCTTGATAATATCAGATTGTTAGGTTGTTGCCCATGTGTATTCGTTTGTCTGTTTGCTTAGCGTTATTTCTGTTGTCACCTTGTGCCCTGTAAATAAACTCACACTTGCCTCATGTTCCTTCCATGTCTAACACGTTATGGAAACCCTGGCCTGTGCCATGTGTCACACTGACCCAGCCCATACCCTGGAGAACTGTGACACTTGGGTGCCTCTGGTGAGCTGGAAACTTCTGGGAAACTCATCTGGAAACACAAATCGGCATGGAAACTCTCTGTGTGAGGAGGCCATATATCTGGACTTTCAGAGACAGGGGACCGACCATTTTGGACATTACGCAAGACTGAATGCAGTATCAAAGCACAACTAAAATCTCACTTCTTCAGAGGTGGGATCTGATCTAAGGTAGCTGGACCGCACTGGTTTGTATCCTGCCTCTGGTGAGGTGAAGCTTCAGATCAGTTGTGCTGGGTCTGTGCGATGCGGACCAATGGTATCACCACATACCAGAAAAGAGGTTTTAATTGTGTAAAGTGGGGGCACCTCTGGTCTTTACAATCCTTCACAGAGATCTGAGTCCAGCAGGAAGACTGCTGATACCAGCTGAAGACTGCTGGAGTTTCTGATGAGGTGTAATCCTCTGTGTGGGAGGAACCCCACTCAGACACTGGGAGAAAATGCTAACTCCACACATACAGCAGCTTTGCCGGCATTGAAACCTTTGTCTCTGTGGGAAGCTGTGGGATGACAGTACTAACCACTGTGCTTCTGAGGTGCTTACGGAATAATATTTGAAGGTTTTTTTTTTAACCCAGTTACTCACATCTTTGTTACTTAAAATGCTTTGGACTGACCACCAACCCAATACAGGACTGGATAGGGGTCACTGTTGCAGCTCTGGGGAATGGTCCCCTACTTTGCCTTCCCTCACTCAGGCACAGCCAGTAGTGTCTGCATGCAATGCCTGACATTGTCGGAAACCATGTCCCTGCAAAGATAACACTGCTCCACCTGCATATTGCATATTTTGGTGTTCATAAGGCTCATGCATGGACATGCATCAAGTTACCTGTCATTTCACCTTCATGTAAAATGTAATCATTTTGGATAAACGAAAAATAAAGTATGCTTATTCTAAATTTTCCTGTTATTTGAGCAGTTCTGAATCAGAACAGGTTCAATGATGATGTTGATAGAGCAATACAAACACTTTTCTTAAAAAATAGAAATAGACCCACACATGGTTGGGTATAGTACCGATGGCAGCTGTGTGCACAGGTGGAAGTGTAAATACGAGAAGGTGGAATGTGACAGAGACTTTTTAATGACTTTTTTATGACTTATTTACTTTTCGTGCAGGGGAGTTGAAACAGGCCTTATGAGAGTCTTCCTATAATGATGTGAGAGGGGAACGCTCTCTGCACTGGGAATACGAGTCAGACTCTCAGCCAAAGAGTGGAATGTGTGGTAATGAGTCGTGGGGGCCAGAGTATCACCATTATCAGACTCTAAGAGGAAACAGGGCCGTTCATATGCTCTGGATCTGGAGTAATGTTCTTCATAATATGCGCACTCTGTTTTCTTTCTTTGTTCTGTCACATTTATTATGCAGCTGTGTATCTCAAAGAGAATCCATCATTTTTAAAGGTGATTTATACCAAGCAGAGAGATGGTGACCAGAGCAGTCAAGTAGTCCTTTTAAAATGACCTTGGGGATTTAGCACGGTAAACACTCAATTTACCCTCAATCAGAGGTCAAGCATTTTCTATTTTTTTTTTTTACAGGGTCATGCTATCTCTAAGAAATGACTTGCCTTGACCGTTATAAGAGAAGAGAGAGAGAGAGAGAGAGAGAGAGAGAGAGAGAGAACCTCTGAGTGAGTACAGACTGATTTAAGGCAGCAATATTGAAAGAATAATAATCAAAATAAGTATAACTGACTACCTGGAAATGACATCCATATGAAAGCTCAGAGTCTCACACTCCTTCCACTGACTTGTCCTATTCCCACAGTACTTGCTGGTGCCATCATAAGTCTGAGTTTGTCTAGTGTATGTTGTTTTTGAGCTTGCAGAATACATTAAATGCTAAAAAGTTAGGAGTCCATCAGGCTTATCAGGCTTATTCTAATGCATAGCTAGACATTCACCACTAACTTTATTAGGTACAGCTCCTTGTTTCTGCATGCATTGTCCATTTTATCAGTTCTACTTACCATCTCAGTGTTGCACTGGCACTGACATGGTGGTGGTGTGTTATTGTTTGTTGTGCTGCTATGAGTGGATAAGATACAGCAGTGCTGCTGGAGTTTTAAACACCTCAGTGTCACTGCTGAACTGAAAATACTTCACCTACCAAAAATGTCCAGCCAACAGCATCCTGTGAGTGTTGATGAAGAATTAGAGGATGAATAACACAAACTTTGCAGCAGCAGATGAGCTACAAGGTATAGCAATAAGGTAGATGTGTCTAATAGACTGCACAGCGAGCAAACACAGTGTTTAAAAACTCCAGCAATAATGCTGTTCCTGATCCACTCATACCAGCTCACCACACAATAACACACCAACACCATGTGTCACTGCAGTGCTGAACCACCACCCCAAGAGTATCTGATCTTTGGTGGCCATGTGGGGGTCCTGACCATTAGAGAACAGAATAAATATGCATCTATAGTAACTTGAACAGATAACATATAGAATGAGTATAGAAACAAGCAGGTGTACTTTTGAAAGTGATTGGTGAGAGTACTAATAAAATCCTGGAGGGGTGGAGATTTTTGGTGTTGCCCAAAAATGCTCTCGTAGATTACTGTTTAGCATAACTGTGCTGTCCTTCCAAAAAAGGGGTTGTGCACCCAATTTAGGATTTTTGGAAGATTCAGGCACTTTTTGATTCTTCTGTAATACTCTTTTGCTATCTGGAATTATTATTAGAAAATGTTTTTCTGTAATACCGATTGTCTTAAATTGGGCCTATCTGAAATAATCACAGTGTCAAACAAATAAGAGTTGGAAAGTTTTTGTAAAATACTTATGGTTCAGAGATCTGGAATTACTCACCAATGGTAATTGATCAAACATGAATGAAAAACCAAAGAGTGGAAATATGGAAGTAGCGTTGTCTTCATTCAACATGTGGTCAGAACACTAGAGATAGATGAAAGAAGACATTACTGTGGCTTTTCCAATCATTCTCACTGACATTGTCCTACTATAATTAATGTGTCCGTCAAACCCGTGGCATGTCCAAATGCAATGATTCCTCCTGCCAAGTCCTCTCATTTTGTGGTTATTGGCACTACATCCAGGCACAATGCCGTTATTGTCATCAGAAAAGGGTGCCATTTGCAATCCAAGTAGAAGACAGGACTTAAAAGAGAAATGCTGTGGTAAAAAAAGAGAAACCAGCGAGTTCAATCTGTCTGTACAGGATAAGAGTGAAGCAGTGAGTTAATGTCTGTATCAGCTGAGCCAAGCATTGCCTCCTTCATATGCCAAGCTGACATGGAACAAGGGCATTCTTGTTATTTGTAATAATTCCCCTTGGCTACCCCTACCATCCACTTCCCTTTCTGGGAGAAGGAAAAATGAATGATAAAAAGAAGAAGCCATGTGTGTTGCAGAATCCATCTGAAGAAATCTTCACATTTCTCATTTCCTTTCTGTCCCACTGGGTCAGGCGTTGAGGCTACAGAGGGATCTGGTGGGATTATGGCCACCCTGTTAGTTGCAGGGCTAACTGCTGTACCAAATACCATAGTCTGGGGTGAAACCCTGGCTTTTCAGCCAGACTCTCAGAGGGCACAGTGAAGACCCTGTGGTAGAAGTGACCAAGGTTCATCTGAAGGTCAGAGGAAGTGGACTAATGGCTGGTGCTTAGCTTACCTTCTGGTTCTTCTCTTAAATTAGATAGAGAGGAGCTATCTATTCATTTCCAATCATTTTGGGTTGTTGTTGATTAAAAAAATAATGAACCCTTGAAGTGTAATAATCAGACGACAATTGTACCATTGTAGAAATATTGGATTTCTGCCATTTGAAACGTTACATACCATTTTCAAGCTTGAAAATCATCTCACATATGTAATAATTTACATTTACATATGTAGCCATCCTGGTGTGTGAGTGTGTGTGTGTGTCCTACGCTGGATTGGTGACCTGTCTAGGGTTGTTCCTGACTTGCACCCTATGCTGCTGGCTAGGCACTGGCTCTACCATGACGCTGTCCAGGATTAAGCAGATTAGAAATGAATGAATATGTCCCCCATATTGTATCCACATGGATCGCTATGTACAACATTTTAGCTCCTTAATCAATTAACCATTTAAGTCATTAACCTTGCATCTTACAGTTTCTTAACTAACTCAACACCCTTGACCAGTTTAGCTAATGTTTGGGATTTCAGTGATTAACTCAAACTTACTCTGTATAATATTTTATCTAATCCTTGATACTGTTTATCAAAGTGTAGCTAACCCTTGACAATGTTTACAGAAGAAGTTTAGCTAATGCTGTTTACCAAAGTTTTGCTATTTCTTGACAATGCTTAGCAGAACTTTAGCTAATCTCTGTGCTGTTTACCAAAGTTTAGCTACCTCACAACAAAAGAAACTTAACGGAAGTTTAGCTAATCCTTAGAGCATTTAATCAAAGTTTTGCTGATTTTTAAACTTGCTGTCCAAACTGTCATTCATTCTGTTTACATTGTTTCTCATATGGCAATTTGTCCACCACCTTTAGCTGTAGATCTCTATTTACTCAAAAGTGAAGTGATACACTCTGAGTTAAAAATTCTAGTGCTGGTTGGTGCCTCATGGGGAAAACACTATCTTTCACTTTGTTATAAAAATGCAGTTTGGAGATATTCAGCTAGTTTGTGTGGTACAGAGTCTCACTGTAGAGGTTTAGGGGGAACTGAGTATTATTCAGTGTTTACCTGAGCTTCTCCCTTCTGAGAGAGAGAGAAAGCTGTTTGTTTTTGTCCTTAACCCGGTACAGCCTGATGAACTGTGACAGCTGACATCGAGGAAGGTACCTCTAATGAGAAGTCTGGTTGCTTGACTGAAACATGTCATCATATTTCAAATGAAGTTATCCTGCTTTACCTCAAATCTCTCAGGTTTTATTGCTCTGATTGCTGTTTCTCTGTTTTTCTCACACTGGCTGAATTTTCTCCCTTTCCGACTCCATCTGTCTGGCATCTTTTTATTCTTAGAGTGTCTGTCTGGCTTGCTTTAATACCTCCTACTCATGGCCTTTCTTCTTCTGATTGCTCTCTCTCTCTTTCTTCCAAGCTTTCAGTATTTCTAGGTCAGATTTTGACTATGCCATTATGCCGCAAGCTACCGCAGAGGGAGGTTTGTACTCGTTTACCAGGTTGTTTGTGTGTTTTGCTTGCTGAGTTGCTAGGAAATTGATGAATTACCATGCCAGTCAGGATCGTGTATGCCAGGTAGGTAGCTGCCACAAAGTCTTTAAAACATAATACTTCTGTACAATGGAAAATAAAATGTTTAAAAGGCTTAGGATGTATCACACAGATGGAAAGTAATGTAGAACTATTATAATTTATTTCAACCTTGAGCTGTGTGGCATCAGCACAGCATTGAAATCATTCAGTGTAAACAGACATTAGACATTATACATACCCTTATGAAAATTAACCATGGTTTTACCACAGGTTTACCATGACATGGTATCATGATTTTTATGGTGGAAAGAAAACTACAACATGGTTAGATATTGGGATTCCTTTGATTGAACTGTGATTTCCAGATATGTAATTTATAATCTAGATAATATGTTATAAAATTACAAAATATAAATAATTTTTTACCCCTTTACATGTAATAAACAGTTGTAAACATAGCCTCAGAATAGCCTAGTGCTATGCAACCTGATTACAGTGAAATAGGTTGAATGCACACAGATCAGTTCCATATTCAAACATAGTTGCCATATGGCATATCTAAACATATGGCAGATGAAAAAATTAGTTGTCTTGCCCCAGATTGTATTTTTTTCTTCAAGACATTTTGCCAAAATATTGAATAATTAGTCAATTTTGATAGCTCTTAGGTTATGAACTAACCTAAGAAAAAAATTAAATGAACAATGATTTTCTGGTCATTTGGTGTCTTCAAGTTTCTGACCTTTCAAAGTAATGGACCCCTTTCCCATAATTAAGCAGTAAAACATGGAGTTTGTATTACTGTCTTTTAGTAAAACTGAGATAAAGTAATAGGGCAGTATGGTGTCTCAGTGGGTAGCACTGTCGTCTCATAGCGAGAAAATCCTGGCTTTGATCCCAGGTGGAGCGGTCTGGGTCCTTTCAGTGTGGAATATGCATGTCCTCCCTATGTCCATGTGGGTTTACTCTGGGTGCTTCGGTTTCCTCCCACAGTCCATAGACATGCTTCAGGTTAATTGATTATGCTAAAGAGGCTGTATAGAGTGAGTGTGCGTATGAATGTGTGAGTGTTTGTACCCTATCTAGGGTGGTTCCTGCCTAGCAACCTGTGCCCTCGGCTAGGCACTGGCTCTCCCTCGACATATAAAGGATTAAGCAGAGAAAAAAGTGAATGAATGAGTTAAATTAATTGTTTCCATATCGCACCACCATGCAATAGAAGACTAACATATTTGAAATACTGTACTCAAATGTATTGAAATAGGACATTTGATGTAATTTTTGTAATATGTAAAAAATGTGATATTAATTCTGTGAAGGCACTGTTTTTGTCAGTATGGTGATGTCTTGACTAGCATCCAAGGCACAACAAATGCTGGAGGTGGTCTATGCTGTTCAAGCAGGGTTTATAATTTTTATAAACAGTATTATCATAGTTACCATAAAATACCATAATAGATCACTTTAGGTTCATGATTCAGTTTACAGTAACCATGGATAACTATACATTAACCATGGTAATTATAAGCTACCAGAGAAATACCATGGCAGAATCATAGAAATACCTTAGTAGTCAATTGCAGACTTAACTATTAACTATACATCAACAGTATATATGTCCATCATTATGATAACCTAGTAAAACCATGTTTAATTTTCACTAGGGACCATTCTTAATACCTTGGTAGGTGATATGTGTTATAATTCATTAATTCATTCACTTTCTTATCTGCCTTTGGGCAGGGTCAGGGGAGAGCCCGTGCCCAGTCCATGGTTTGTGTGTTCCTTGGTTTCACGTCCCCTGGGGCTCCTTAGGTACAGGACCCACTCAGGAATGGGGGCTGGTTCTGCGGCACATGACTCACACCGGAGGTACCTCCATTACACAGAGTAATTGAGGTCTTTTACTTGTACACATACAGTAATTATAATTTACAGTGGGGTAAAAAAGTATTTAGTCAACCACTGATTGTGCAAGTCCTCCTACTTAGAAAGATGAGAGAGTTCCGTAACTTTCATCATAGGTACACTTCAACTATGAGAGACAAAATGAGAAAAAACAGGAAATCACAGAAATCCAGGAAATCATAGGGTAGGATTTTTAAAGAATTTAACTGTAAATTATGGTGGAAAATAAGTATTTGGTCAATAACAAAAGTTTAACTCAGTACTTGCCCGAGCGGTGTGTTTGGGATCATTGTCATGCTGGAAGACCCAGCGATGTTCCATCTTCAATGCTCTCACTGATGGAAGGAGGTTTTGGCTTATAATCTCATGATACATGGCCCCGTTCATTCTTCCCTTAACACGGATCAGTCGTCCTGTCCCCTTTGCAGAAAAACAGCCCCAAAGCATGATGGTTCCACCCCCATGCTTCACATTAGGTATGGTGTTCTTGGGATGCAACTCAGCATTCTTCTTCCTCCAAACACGATGAGTTGAGTTTTTACCAAAAAGTTCTATTTTGGTTTCATCTGACTACATGATATTCTCTTAATCCTCTTCTAGATCATCCATCCATACTTTAATGTTTTCATCTTCTACTAATGTTTGATGTATCTGCTTGTTTTGAACTGTTGTTTGTCTGTTGTCTATTGAACTTTGCTGAGCATCTATTATAAACAACATATGTTGTATTTGTTGTTAAGCGTCCTTGGGTTCTGTGAAAGGCGGTATATAAATTAAACTTATTATTATTATTATTATTATTATTATTATTATTATTATTATTAGTAGTAGTAGTATTATTCATATGCTCTCTGGCAAACTTCAAACGGGTCTGTACATGTACTGGCTTAAGCAGTGGGACATGCCTGGTACTGCAGGATCTGAGTCCCTCACTGTGTAGTATGTTACTGATGGTAGCCTTTGTTACTTTGGTCCCAGCTCTCTGCAGGTCATTCATCAGGTCCCTCTGTGTTGTTCTGGGATTTTTGCTCACCGTTCAAGTCAAGTCAGATCTACTGTATTTATATAGCGCTTTTTACAATGGAGCATTGTCTCAAAGCAACTTTACAAGTTAGCATTATCTATTAATAACTACGTCCATTCCCAAATTGAGCAAGCCTAGGGCGACAGAGGCAAGGAAAAACTCCCTGAGTGTTATAGGAAGAAACCTTGGGAGGACCAAGACTCAAAAAGGGAACCAACCTCCTTGGGCGGCGTAGATGATAAATCTAAGAGCGAAACTAAAGTCATGGAGTCAAAGTTTGTATAAAATGTGAAGTATGCACATCGGCATTAAGTGGCCCAGGTATGGTGGGGCTGGAGCTGATGGAAGCAGCTTGAGTGGAGCTGCAGCGGATGAACATCATGTGTGGGGATGGAACCGGCACCGGAACACAGCTCGGAGAGAAAACAGAAAATGTAATTAGTTATTGATTAAGAGCACAGTGTCTATTAACAATCACTGATGCCATGTCAATCACTGATGCCTTGTGTAGCATGAGACCCCGGCAGCATTAGCTATAGCAGCATAGCTAGACAGAGGAGAACTGGTAGGAAACACAGCCAAGAGGGATCACATGAGACATTGGCAACCCCATGGGAGGCAGAAGACAGCATCCCAACGTCTCTGATCACCATAAGACTCTTTGACTATGAACCCCAGCTCTGCCTTATTATAAGGCAAAGATGCACGAGTCAAGATCACGAGGACCGAAGCCCAGTTCAGCCAGACTGCTCACTTGACACTCCTGGCTAACGGACAAGGCAGGCAGGCCAGACATGACTCCAGACTCTGGCCCCAGTGACCCCAAGCCATGCATCCTGGTCTAAATCTAGTCAAAAGCCTGTGTAAATAGGTATGTCTTTAGCCTAGACTTAAAACTTTGGAGAGTGTCTGAATCTCGAACGAAATTGGGAAGTTTATTCCATAGTTTGGGGGGCGTTCTCATGATCTTGCATGGAGCCCCAGATCGAGGGAGATTATCAATGGTCTTGTATGTCTTCCATTTTCTTTTTCTTACAATTGCTCCCACAGTTGATTTATTCACACCAACCAGCTTGATTATTGTAGATTCACTCTTCCCAGCCTGGTGCAGGTCTACAATTTTCTTCCCGGTGTCCTTCAACAGCTCTTTGGTCTGGGTTGAGTTTGGAGTCTGACTGTTTGAGGCTGTGGACAGGTGTCTTTTATACAGATAACAAGGTCAAACAGGTGCCATTAATACAGGTAACAAGTGGAGGACAAGAAGAACTTCTTAAAGAAGTTACAGGTCTGTGAGAGCCAGAAATCTTGCTTGTTTGTGTGTGGGACCAAAATACTTATTTTCCACCATGATTTACAATTAAATTCTTTAAAAAATTATACAATGTGATTTCCTGGATTTTTTTTCTCATTGTGTCTGTCATAGTTGAAGTGTACCTATGATGAAAATTACAGACCTCTCTCATCTTTCTAGTTGGAGAACTTGCACAATCAGGGCTGACTAAATACTTTTTGCCCCACGTGTGTGTGCGCGTGTTGTGTGTGTATAATATATATATATATATATATATATATATATATGTGTGTATGTATATGTATAAAATGGGGCCTATTCAGAATGCATTGTTAAACTTTTTGGCATGCTTTCTGCATCCTATTTCACTTCCATCTGCATTGGCTGACCATTGTATTTCAGTTCTAACTTCACCATACTTTGATAACAGAGAGGACAAATCATTTACATATTGTTTTATGCTCTCTCAAATTTTCCAGTAACTACATGCATGATCTGTGTGGTAGCAATATGCCAAAATATACACTTTATTTTCTAATACTAGATAATCAGGCCATGAACTAGATGGCAGAACAAGGAGATGAGGATGAACAAATACTGGTTCAAGAAGGTGCAAATTAAACCAGATATATTATAATAATGTTAACAAGCATAAGTTATAAGCCACATAAGTTAGACCTGTATCCATGTATTAGCACAGAGAGTTTTACCGTGGTCGTTTACAGTCCCATCTCTCATTGAGAATTAATAAGGACAGCAGCAACTGTTCCTAAGTGGTGTCTATATTTTCTCTTTTCATTCAGTCTATGTAGCAGACCCATTTTTAGCCAATATTCCCAGTAGCCAACCATGTCTAGATATAACTTATGGAAATTGTTGGACTGTAAAATTGCTGTATTAGTTAAAAATAGCTGTTGGAGAAATGTGTCACAATGTACGTATATCTAGCAGACTGGCTGGCTGTGTGACTTATATTCCTAGTACATGGCTTCCGGAACATGGTTCCACAAGGTTGCGCAGTACTGCTTGTCCCTTTGACAACTAGCAAGCGCTAATAAGCGTTTCAGCTTTTCTTCACTATACGGCCACCCACTGTGGACACCCCTTTTAATTGTTGATCTCTGTTATTTCAGCCATGCTCACTGCTAACAGGTTCATGACACATACAGGCAGAAAATCTCCACAAACAAACAATGGCAATAGAAGGATTTGTACCTAACACTTCAGTGACTCATAATATGACGCTACCATAGGTTTCTACCTCCTTCAATAATGGAGTCACAAAGTGCACCCCTGGTCTGTGTCAAGTAACCACAGACCCAGCCCCCTTAACCTAAGAAGCATTGAGACTCAGGAGCCTCTAGAAAAGTGAAGCAGACACATATACAAACACTTCATTCAACACTTTTAAAACCATTACAACAGCACATGATAAGTGTTGGGATATATTAGACAGTAAGTAAACAGTCAATTCTCATAGTTGACATGTTGGATGTGTGATAAATGATAAAAGGCCAAAAAAGTACTTAGTCAGCCACTGATTGTGCAAGTTCTCCTACTTAGAACGATGAGAGAGGTCTGTAATTTGTATCATATTTACATTTAAACTATGAGAGACAAAATGAGAATGCAACTAAGCATTCTTCTTCCTCCAAACACAACGAATTGAGTTTTAACCAAAAAGTTCTATTTTGGTTTCATCTGACGACATGATATTCTCCCACTCCTCTTCTGGATCATCCATATGCTCTCTGGCAAACTTCAGATGGGCCTGAACATGGGATTTTTGCTCACGATTCTCATGATCATTTTGAACCCACAAGCTGAGATCTTGCGTGGGTACCCAGATCAAGGGAGATTATCAATGGTCTTGTATGTCTTCCATTTTCTTACAATTGCTCCCACAGTTGATTCATTCACACCAACCTCCTTGATTATTATAGATTCACTCTTCCCAGCCTGGTGCAGGTCTACAATTTTCTTCCTGGTGTCCATCAACAGCTCTTTGGTCTTGGCCATAGTTGAGTTTGGAGTTTGACTTTTTGAGGCTGTGGACAGGTGTCTTTTATACAGATAACAAGGTCAAACAGGTGCCATTAATACAGGTAACAAGTGGAGGACAGAAGAGTTAAAAAAAAAAAAAAAGTTGCAGGTCTGTGAGAGCCAGAAATCTTGCTTGATTGTGGGTGATCAAATACTTATTTTCCACCACAATTAACAATTAAATTCTTTAAAAATCCTACAATGTGTTTTCCTGTCTCTTATAGTTTGTAACGCTAGGAGGCGCGAGGAACGAGGAGACGAACGCAGGTTGAAAAAAGGGGTGATTTATTAAACAAAAGGCAACACAGCGAAAATAACAGGCGAGGACCGAAAACGGGTGGACAACGGAAAAGGGCCGAAGCCGGGAAACTGGCATGAAAAAAACACAAAAACGGGTAGGAAACAAGCAACGCAAAACGGGTGTGAAACAAACAGAACAAGGAAGTGAAAGAAAGCAAACTACAACTCACTGTAGAATAGGGCAAGGACAGCGAGAGAGAGAGCACGGCGGAACGCGTAGGGACGCGAGACGAAGGGCGGCGTGTAGAGGCACAACCGACATGGAAACATCAATAATCCGCGCCGGCGTCTCTCACGGGCACGCTTTTATGGGAAGCCTCACAGCTGATCGCAATCAGAGCGACTGGGATCTGTCAAAGTCTGCTTTTCACATCACTTGTTTCTGGAAGTGCATCGGCACAAACAAAGGAGATTTCAGAGGACATCAGAGTTGTTGATGCCCATCAGGCTGGAAAAGTTTACAAAACCATTTCTAAAGAGTTTGGACTCCACCAATCCACAGTCAGACAGATTGTGTAAAAATGGAGGAAATACAAGACCATTGTTACCTTCCCCAGGAGTGGTCGACCAACAAAGATCACTCCAAAAGCAAAGTGTGTAATAGTTGGCGAGGTCACAAAGGACCCCAGTGTAAATTCTAAGACAATGGTGTGCATGGCAGGGTTGCAAGGAGAAAGCCACTGCTATCCAAAAAGAACATTGCTGCTCATCTGCAGTTTGCTAAAGATCACGTGGACAAGCCAGAAGGCTATTGGAAGAATGTTTCGTGGACAGATGAAACCAAACGATGGAGCTGATGTCAGTCAGCAAGAATGAACGGTCAGAAAAACAAAAAGACCAGCACTGGTAAAGGTGCAGCGTCTGAAACCCAGCATACTGGAACGCAATACAACACCCAGTTGTTAATATAAACTCACGAGCACAGAGTATAATCAAGTAATATATGGAAGGGAGAAATGAAGGCTAGCTGACAGCTGACATCTGAAGGATAGCTGACATGATAGCTGACATCGCTAAACAGGTCGGAGGATCAAAGCATGCCGAAATAAAGAGCCAGACGCACCAGAATCTGACCCTAACAAGTCTTATTATGTCTGGCCTTACGACCATATGTCACTTCTTCTCTGCAAAGAAGGAGAGATAACCATCTTTTCCTAGTACCTCATGGCAGAACCACTACAAAATACCAAAGCTGAAGCCGACGGTGCAAAGTTGCATCAAAGTAGGTCAAGGGTACGACAAAATACACTGCTCACAAATGGCCTTAAATACCTGAATGAGCAGGTGTCTCTAGTCAGGTGTAATGAGAGCTAATTGTTGTCAGCGCATGTGTGCTAGGGATTGCAATGGCAATCCCAGCATGTTTACCACGCTGAAGCTGAACTCTAGCATCAGGCCGCAGAACTGCATGGTTTTTAATAGGATATTCATGTGAACATTAATTTGACACCTACCTAAACAGTGTAATACACCAGATGTTTTGAAGGTTTTGTCTGTTTGGTGTCTATGCATTTAGACTTATTTTCAAGTAATATACCTTCATATGCATTAGCAAAGGTGCCTGGAACTCACAACTTCTGGACTCTTGGTGCAAGGAACCACTTCTGACTTTGGGTACAGTTAACATATACACTCCTGAACATCTATGGCTGTAGAAATCTAATACAACTCTGTAAAGGTCTGGTTTCATTATTCTTATAACTGCTGGTCAGCTGGAATTTGCACTGAACTGTGTCTAGATTTACTCAGAGTGGTGCAATTAAACAAACAAACAAACAAAAATCTAGTAAACAGCATGTCAGAAATGCCTTGTTGATGAGAGAAGTCAACAGATAATAGTCAGACTGATTTGAGCTGACAGAAAGGTTATGAGTACTCAGATAACCACTCTGAACAATTGTGATGAGCAAAAAATGCACAATGTGTCAAATGTTGAGGTGGATGGACAAAAACAACAGAAAGCCACATCAGAAAGCTGAGGCTGCAGTGGGCACAGGCTCACCAAAACTGGACAGGTGAAAATGTATCCTGGTATGATCTCAATGGTAGGATCAGAATTTGCTGACAACAACAAGAATCTGTGGACCAACCAGTCGTGTCAACATTCCAGGTTGCTAGAAGTGGTGTATTCATGTGGGCAATATTTATAGTCAGGCTTTTGGCCCATTAATACTATTCAATCATTGCTTGAATGCCATTGCCTATTCGAGTATTGAGCTCTGACACAATACGGTGGCACCATTCACACTCTCAAGGAGAGTTCCTGGTGCCAGTATGCAATTTGCAGCTTGATGGTCCAGTTATTTTGGGCCTATTATTGTATGTGTTTTATTGTCCATGTGCTCATGTGTGTTTACGCGTGTCCTTTTTATAAGCTTATAATGTGTTTTTATGTGTGACAGGCAAGTGACTTACCATTTTGGTGAATGCTGTATAAACGTGTGATCTGAGTCAGCTGAGCTGCAAAGCATCCTTACCTTCACACTTACTGATCTATAGCCCTTATCAAAATGCTTCTTCTTCCACACTGAAACTACACTGGTGTCAGAAGTGGCACTGTGAGCATCCAATGTTGGCAAAGTGGTTGGAAGACATGCTGGAGGATATCGAGCAGCAGATCTGGGAAGAGTAGTGGCAGCTCAGCTAGTGTGAGGGTCTCCTGTGGAGGCTTGGTGCTGAGTGTGCTGGGAGTGATATGAGGCACAACCTCAGTTGGTAGTGTGACACCTCGGCTGGAGTGAGGAGATGATGGCAGTGCAGCTCACTCTGGAATTGATAGGGCCAGAGCTCTAGATCCTACTCCACATGCCATCATCACAGCACGGCAGTTTGACGGCACTTTGCAGCATTCTTTGATGGTGGTTCTTCAAGATATTTACTGCCACCGTTGTACATCAACAGCTACAACAGCGGTGCAGTCAGTCTGGGGAAATCGTCTCCATGCTAGCAGGGGACATGTCAACATTTGGGCACTCAATTACTCAATTACCCAACTGGGGCACAGAATGAGTTGGGGCTGGATGCATTCCAGATGACAGAGATCTGTGAGCCCTGCTTTGTGGGTCTGAATCTTATGTCATTGTTGAGTATGACTGTGGATACTAGATGTGACCATTTCATTGGCATGGCCACTCCACCCATCTGCATTTGCATTGGTTGCCATAGATGAAGAAACAGGTCACAGCAGACATGATATGGGAAGGTGCAAACAATGACACTTCATTCGCAAAGTGGTGGCCCAGCAGAGAAGTTCAGCTGAACTCTCAGCTTGCCATCGTGACAAGTCAGCACTGGGTGAGACTGCTGGCCACCTACTGGCTGGTAAGGCTAACTGGCTGGTGCAATCCAGGAAACCACCAGCCCAACTGCTGTTTGGGCACTTATATGTTGGAGTACATACAAGGCCTGTGTTTCCAGCTATTCTATCACTGATATAACTAATGGACTTTGAAAGAGAGACAGGTAGAGAGGTCAACTGTATAATCTGCGCACAGAGAAAAGTGATAGGTCTACTTAGCACAAAGTAATCACCCGGTCTCTCTCTTTCCCTCTCTCTCATTATCTTTCCCTTTCACTTGTTTTCTCTCAAAAAAAATCCATCTCGGGATATTGTGTATAATTTCCGGGTCTCATGGAGCCGCTATCAATATGTGGGAGACTCCTTTTCGCATGTTTGCCTAGGTGCTTAAACATTCCACTTATAATAAGCCTTCTACTGTACCTAGCAAAAATTACCTGCTCAGGGCGATTTGGAAGCAAAATTGCAGTGATATGGAAATAAACTATGGAATTTGTGACAAATTTATATATTCCAACTTTCATGTCTGCAAACCTGTCAAGCGAAGGTCAGAAAAGGAGAGTCTGGAGAAGGCGTTAAGCCAAGTTTAGCAGTGCTTATTTATCTGTTGCTACTCCATCTGTGGTTGCTGTTGTGTGAATTTCATCTCCACATCACCACCATTTTCATCCAAAGGCCCTAAATCAGGCTGTCTAAGAGGAGCTCTAAGGTCTAGGGTACACGGATAGTGTTTGGAATTGATAGAATCACACCTCCCTGTCAGAGAACATGGGTGTTACAGTGAAGTGAAGTGAAGTGTGAATCAATGGAATATTGTCCTTTACTGAGATCTATCATTGTTGAAGTACAAAAGATTTGCATATCTTTATTGTATTAGCCTGAAGTTGTTTTTTCTTTTTAGAGGTATTCAATTTCATAATGCAGTATTAGGTTTCTTACACACACATATGTACACTACATACACTGTGTGTGTATGTATGTGTTATACACATATAAGGCTACATTAAGTATATAGACATGTTTGCATCCTATACTATACTTTCTGTGACTCTTAAAAGCTTGCAAGTCACTACCGATACACAATCACAAACTCAATTATCTCTGATTCTCTTATTTTCACTTAATATCTTCCTTGGCAATTTAATTAGTCTGAATTCTCCATTACACCCAGGTTCAATCACATGGATGAACCTAGAAAGTCACTAATTGATTCAGAGAGTGCAGTTTGCTCAGCTTGCTGATAGTCCAGAAGGTTCTTGCGATTGTCTAGAGACTCAGATCAGAATAATTTGGTCAAAAACTGTTTTCGTATTAGATTAGGCCAATGAATCTCATTTAGAATCAGCGGAGTTGCATTGTCTGGATCCCCAGGGTCTTGTGAGTGTGTGCCAGCATTGCCCCCCCACACACATACTCTCTCACACGCACGCACACAAACACACACATACAAACCAGGAGGACGATGCAGCAGCAAGATGGTCTTTTTGTCAGCACACTGTCTCGCCCTGCTGCTTGTGCAAAAATATATGTCAATTAGGCGCTACCACAGATGGTAGTCTGATGTTTCATCCTGAATTAGCTTAGCTGCATGATTGATAACTTCGTACCCCCTGTCTGAACTGCCACCATAACACTTGTTTTTGCCGATGACATAATGAAGGGTGTTGAGAGAAATTCATTATCAATTTTATGATCTTTAAATAGTTCAAACATGCCCTTTTCAAAATGTGCTATATACGCAGGGGTGAAAATGGTATGAAACCGTGTACTGCTAAAAGATTTAATGGCGGTACGCCATACCGGCAAAAGGGGTCACGGTCGGGCTTTCATCTACAAACATTATCTTCGTATTAATTACTAAGTTGTTCTGAATTGCTTCTGAATTTTCTGTGCTCTGTTTTGATCCATGCCGGACCAAGCCCAGCTGCTATACATTACTGAAAGTTAAGTTTAGCGCTAGCTTACATGTGCTGCATCTGGCTGATATACAGTGTTATGGAGTTTTGGCAGGCAGAATCTGCCAAGTAGGATAAATAGTGATATTCCATTATATTCTGTTCTATTCCAATAACTAGGAAGTGCCAAGAAAACACAAAGAATCATACAAAGAACAACGATTCAACCATTTAAGAGAAATGTGCTAAAACTGTACGCAATGTCAAGAGCTTCAATTTAATTGTTTAATTGTTTTTTCAAGGCTGTATTAAGCCGATGGGTGGTGAACAATATGAAACGATGAAGGTTGTGGTAGCAGTACCGGCAAGAATTTAAAACTACTTTCATCCCTGTACATAAGCATTTTAATGCACACTGTGCCTGTCCCTACACAGCTGCCCGCAATATGCATCTTTAAAATGGCTACACTCCAGACTGCATAGGTTTTACCAATCTTCAGAAATATTTTTATTTGACCAATTTCTGATCTAAAGAATTTCAGCTATTTCACCAATCTGTTCTAGCAACCTTCCAAACCTTGTCTCTTTTGTCCATTTTCCTCATCTTTCCTTATCAGGTTATCCAATCATATTTCCGAACCATGGGGTTTTCTACCAGTCACCCAAACCCTGGCTATTTTACCAATCTCCAAAGCCTTTGCTATTTTACTGATATACTGTATAAGGATTGTGCATCCTTATCTTAGACTAAGGGCAGAACTGGGGATTCATAGGCAGAGTTTTATGATGATCTGGGATGTTGGGTTACTGTCTTCTTGCCTCCCATGGGGAGGTGATTTGCTGATGTCTCATGTGATCCCTCTTGGCTTTGTTACCTTTTGGTTCTCCTCTTTCTAGCTATGCTGCTATAGCTAATGCTGCTGGAGTCTCATGCCACACATGGGATCATTAATTGTTAATAGACTCTAATCAATAACTAACTACATTTTCTGTTTTCTCTCCGCTCTTGTGTTCCTGTACCAGTTCCAGCCCCAAACAGTAACATGTTCTTCTGCTTCAGCTCCACTCAAGTTGTTTCCATCATCAGCTCCAGCTTCACCATACCTGGGCTACACCAAAGGACAATAACTTTCTGCCTTATCCGGTTGTCCAGGGATGAAGTGCCACCAAGGACTTTCTGGCCGAGGACTTGAGATCAGGGAGTGAATCTGTGTATCGGACTACATAATGCATATATGCATTTTTTAATGTTATTTTATTTGAACTATTACTATATGTATTTGATTAGATAAATTAGTTTCCATCTTACATTTATCATCTATGCCACCCAAGGAGGTTGGGTCCCTTTTTGAGTCTTGGTCCTCCCAAGGTTTCTTCCTCATAACGTTTAGGAAGTTTTTCCTTGCCACTGTCACCCTAGTCTTGCTCAATTTGGGATTGGCCATAGATATTAGGAGATAATCTAAAATTGTAAAGTTGCTTTGAGACAATGCTCCATTGTAAAAATAAATATACTAATATAAATAAATCTGACTTGACTTGACTTGAATATAAACCATGATTATTTGTCCAATCTCCCCAAACATGGACTATTGTACTCATTTGCAGAAACCAGGTAATTTTACACAGTAGCTGTTACAGAATAATACTTCTTTAGTTGATTAGGATATCTCTAATTCTCTCTAGTATATTCATTGACAAAAAAAGCTCCCAGATAGAAATGTCAGATTGCTGCAAAACTCAGTTGTCTTAGGCAGATGATTACAGGTATGGTTTGATTAGACACTGGGTCTTGCAACATGAGGACATACAAGTGCTGCCCTATAATAGGTTCTCAGAAGTTACTTTTGTGAAGTGTACCTCTTGGTCAGAGATCATTTACTTCTAGACATGCCTCTATGACTCGAAGACATTTTGCCCAGTTAACATACATTGACGGGGTGCATCATTGGACTGAGAGAAATCTATGCCATTCTGACTTAGCTGTTAAGCGGTGTTAAAAGCAGTGGCTCCATGAGGGCACGCACACATCACAAACTAGCTCTGGACAGCCCAGACAGACCATCAGTAGAGAGGATTATTTTATTCAGTGACAAGCACGAACAGCTCCCACAGTTTCATTGTCCACCATCCAGACACAGGTGGCACCTTCACCACACACCACTGTCTCTTCCCAAACCATTTCCAGGCATTTAGCAGAAGGAAATTTGTTGTCATGGAACATATTGGGTGCCCTGCCAGTGACAGCCAGTCACCATCGCCTTCATTTGCAATGGTGTCGTGATTGAGAAACTTTGGCTGCTTTGGACTGGGACCGTATCAACTTTATTCATATATCTAAAGTTTCATTCGATTCCAACAACTCACCATTTTGGTGAGCTATTTTTCTTGTCAGTGAGTGTATCTTTACTCTACTGAACATTATAACCATGACTGTTTTACCGATTCCCCCAAACCTGTCTATATTAAATTCAACCAAACCCAAGCTGTAGCTGTATTAGCAGATATCCAAACCATAAATACTTTTTTTAACCAACCTCTAACCACCCCCCAACATGTGCACCAATCTTAGAAATCATGGATATTTTAATGAGCTTATGACTTACAAGTCCAGAACCCTAACTATTTTAGGGTCTTAAATCTTACACTTCCTGTCTTCTCCCAAGCTCTGGCTGTTGTTTCAGTCTCTCAGACCCTGTCAGTTTCTGGGACCCACACTATTGATACTACAGCTGTTACAGAATGTAGCTACTTATCTTAACCCAGTACCCTGGATGTTTTACATATTTTAAACCATGGGTATTTTAATCATTTTCCCATCTCTGGTTATTCTACCCAACTTTCAGACAATTTTTTCCCCAATTCCTATCAATCCCTGTTATATCACAACTCTTCCAAACAATGGCTATTGTATTGATCTATCTACATCACCAATCACCCCACCGTGGCTTTTAAAAAAAAACAGCATCTTAAATCTACACAATGTTACTAATCTAGTGAAACTCAATTCATATCACAGCATCTAAATTGAAGTAAATCCAACCATGTTGCATTTGCTCATTGTGATTTTTGATGAGATCATGTTTGTTGGTCTATGGTCATTTATGGTCATTTATTCTGACTGCATTAATCCTTCACATACAGTACAGAAAGCATCTGTCTAATTATATCATATGGATATTGAGTGCAATGTTGCTTACATGCCATGAAGGTCCATTTAATTTACACCATATTTATATTTAGTCATTCTGTATTTGAAATTCAGCACCTTATCTTATGGTGCATACCAAACTTTATGAACATACCCTTTAAACACAACCAATGAGAATTCTTTTAGGTAAATCTAGCTACATTTATTTTATGTTGACTGTGGTGATTTAATGCCATTCATTATAATAAATGTAATTTTGCAGAAATTCTTCAGGTACTCTGTCACTTGTCAAAGTTTCTGCTTGTGAGTGCTGAGTTAGCTTTCTTATAATCTGACAACTCATAGGTAGGCAAGTGAATGCTGACCATGATAGAATATGGTGAATAAGTGAATTAAAGTCAGACTTTGAACAATCTGCACAGTGTACAGTGCATGATGACTGAAGATCAATGTAGATACAATAAACAGCCAAAAGTTTGTGGACACCCAAAATTTCATTTAAAAATTAGTAATATACCAACAAAGTACATTTACTTTAATTACCATTTTTAAGTTTTTCTACTTCATGAGTGTTTTTATTATTTGAGACAGGATCCTGCAGTGACTCTGTGTATTGGACTACATAATGCCAATATGCGTATTTTTATGTTATTTTATTTGAACTACTACTATAAGACTTGATTTGATTTGATTAGATAAATTAGTTTCCATCTTACATTTATCATGTATCATGTCACCCAAAAAGGTTGGGTCCATTTTTGAGTCTTGGTCCTCCCAAGGTTTCTTCCTCATAACGTTTAGGAAGGGAGTTTTTCCTTCCCACTGTCACCCTAGTCTTGCTCAATTTGGGATTGACCATAGCTATTAGAAGATACCGTATTTTTCGGACCATAAGGCGCACTTAAAATCCTTTAACTTTCTCAAAAATCGACATTGTGTCACGCCCGCCTCCGGCGCCGCTCCACCCGCTCGCACCTTGCCTCGCTCTGCCTCACCATCATACTAATCACTCCCACCTGGATCCCGTTTTCATCTCCTGCATAAATACACCAGATCACTCCTCAAGTCTCCGCTATACGACAAGGTTTTCTAGCCTAGTCACCTAGCTCTCCAAACACCGCCTCGTAAACCTTTGTCAGTTTCAATAAAGCCTGCCTTACCTCCATCCTCGGCCTGCGTTTGAGTCCTTCCTCTCCACGGCGTAACAGTTCGTGTAGCCGGTAACATGGAGGCAGCGGCCGCTGGTTCCCACCCCGACGCTTCCACAGCTGAACAGCTAGCCGAACTCCGTGCTCAAATCCAGGAAGTGGTTCAAGCGGTCTCCGTGCTCGCAGACAATCAGCGCTCGCTCAACGCGCTGGTCCCCTCCGTCAGCGAGTTAACACAACGTGTGTCCCAGCTAACGCCTTTCCCCGCTGCGGAGGCCCCCACGTCAGTTCCACTTCCTCCCAGCCCTCCTCGGCCGCCTTCAGCGGCTTACCACATCGCTCTGCCGGAAAAGTATGATGGCAACCCAGAATGCTGCGAGGGCTTCCTCCTCCAATGCCAGTTGTACTTCGCCAGCTCACCACCAGAGTCCGATGCGGCCCGTATCGCCCTGATAGTGTCCCTCCTCACCGGACGAGCCCTCGATTGGGCCATCTGGGCGCAACAAGCCGAGGAGGCGAGACTCTACGATAGCTTTTTGACGGCCTTCCGCGCCGTCTTCCAGCACCCCCGGGAGGGGCGGTCCTCAGGGGAGGTACTCCTCACTCTACGGCAGGGTCGCCGCTCCGCTGCCAACTACGCCTTGCACTTCTGCACCCTGGTGGCTCAGAGCGGATGGAACACACCTGCCCTTCTTGCCGCTTTCCACCAGGGTCTGCGTCCCGACCGCCGAAGAGAACTGGCCGGGCGGGACCTGAACCTGTCACTGGAGGAGCTCATCACCATCACCATCCGCCTGGACCAGCTCCTCGCTCCATGCTCCACCCCCGCTCCTCGACCCATTCCTTCTCCTCCTCGCGAGCCTTCGCCTCCCCCCGAGCCTATGGAACTCGCTTGCGCCCACCTGCACTCAGAGGAGCGCTGGCATCGTTTCGAGCAGGGTCTGTGCTGTTACTGTGGCTCGGACCGCCACCTGCGGCCCGCCTGCGATCTCACTCCAGATCCCCAGGCATGCACGCCCCGGGTGAGTCAAACCTCGCTTGAGACTTCTTTTACTCTGCCTGTGGTTTTACGACTCGCAGATTTACCTCTTACAGCCTTGATCGACTCCGGCGCGCAGGGGAACTTCATCGCCGATCACATCATCTCCCAATGGAAGATACCCTGCACTACACTACCCCATAAGCGCCGCATCACCTCTGCTGATGGCCGACCTCTCGGCTCGGGCTTCCTTACCCGTGTCACGACTCCTCTCTGCCTGCTTACCAGCGCGGTGCACCAGGAAACCCTCTCTCTCTACCCGGTCGGATCTCTGATGTATCCTCTCATCCTGGGACTCCCATGGCTTCGTGACCACGACCCACTCATCTCCTGGTCAGCCCACGAGCTCATCCGCTGGTCGTCTCGTTGCCAAGAACGCTGCATCCTCCAACCTGCCTTACAAGTAAACTCCCTCCCGGTCACCCAGCCTATTCCTCTTCCTCCCAACGTGCCCGATCAGTACGCAGACTTGGCTCCAGTCTTCGGATCGGCCTCTCCTCCCTCTCTTCCTCCACACCGTCCTTACGACTGCGCCATCGATCTCCTCTCTACCCAAGGCGCGCCTGTATCCGCTGTCTGCCACCAAAGAGAAGTTCATGTCGGAATATATAATGGAGTACCTGGACCTTGGCTTCATCCGACCATCCACCTCACCCGTCTCGGCAGGCTTCTTCTTCATGCCCAAACGTGATGGCGGCCTCAGGCCGTGCATCGACTACCGGGGACTGAATCGGATCACTCGCAGCTATGCCTACCACTGGTGCCCTCGACCCTGGAGCACCTCCGTGCGGCGCACTGGTACACCAAGCTCGACCTTCGGAATGCCTATAACCTTATCCGGATGAAAGAAGGCGATGAATGGAAAACGGCCTTCAGCACCAGCAGCGGACACTACGAGTACCTGGTGATGCCCTTCGGGCTGGCCAACGCTCCGTCTGTCTTTCAGGCATTTATAAACGATGTGCTCCGGGACATGCTCGGCCGATTTGTCATGGTCTATCTCGACGACATCCTCGTATACTCCCTGGACTTCGACACCCACGTCAAACAGGTGCGCCAGGTGCTCGAACGGCTTCTCTCCCATCATCTCCGCGTGAAGGCGGAGAAGTGTGACTTCCACACTCAGTCGGTCCGCTACCTGGGCTACGTGATCTCTCCCTCAGGCGTCGCCATGGACACTGCCAAACTGACCGCCGTCTTGGACTGGCCAACACCGGGATCCATCAAGCAACTACAGCGCTTTCTGGGGTTTGCGAATTTCTACCGGCGTTTCATCAGGGACTTCAGCCGCACGGTGGCGCCCCTCACCGCGCTTCTGCAGGGTAAGCCGCGCTCCCTCCGCTGGTCCTCCGAAGCCGAGCGAGCTTTCAGCACACTCAAGGTCGCCTTCACCCGAGCTCCCGTCCTGGGCCATCCGAATCCGGACCTTCCCTTCGTCCTGGAGGTGGACGCATCTTCTACCGGCGTGGGTGCTGTCCTGTCCCAACGGCTCGGCGATCCGCCCAAACTGCGTCCCGTCACCTACTTCTTGCACAAACTGACCCCCGCCGAACGCAATTACGACGTGGGCGACCGAGAACTGCTGGCGATCAAACTGTCCCTGGAGGAGTGGAGGCATTGGTTGGAAGGTTCCAAACACCGCTTCACCGTGCTAACCGACCACAAGAACCTGGAGTACCTCAGATCAGCTAAGCGCCTCAACGCCCGCCAGGCCCGTTGGTCCCTTTTTTTCTCCAGGTTTCTTTTTTCCATCACCTACCACCCAGGAACAAAGAACGCCAAGGCCGACGCTCTCTCCCGAAGTCTCGCTCTCGGACCGGCCTCCGAAGAACCACCTGCACTCGTCCTCCCGTCCTCATGCACTATTGGAGCGATCCAGTGGGACTTCGAGCAGGAGCTGGAGGAAAGACTCTCCCAGATGCGCATTCCACCATCCTGCCCGCCGGACAGAAAATTCGTGCCCCAGGAACTTCGCGAGTGCCTCCTTGCCTGGGCTCATCTCTTTCCCTGATCTGGTCACCCCGGAGAGATGCACACCCATCAACTGCTCTCCGCGCACTTCTGGTGGGAAAACATGCGCAGGGACGTCCACTGCTTCATCGCCTCCTGCAGTACCTGCACCCAAGCAAAGACCCCTCGCACTCTCCCCTCCGGTCTGCTCCGTCCCTTGCCCGTGCCGCAAAGACCCTGGTCCCACATCGCCCTAGACTTCATCACGGACCTCCCTTCATCTCACGGATTCACCGCCATTCTCTCCATCATAGACCGCTTCTCCGTGCAGTCCGCTTCATCCCTCTTCCCAAGATCCCTTCCGCGCTCCAGACAGCCGAGCATCACTTCGTGCACGTCTTCCGTTGTTTCGGCATCCCTGAAAACGTCCTCACCGACCGGGGGCCCCAGTTCACCTCTGCGGTGTGGCGCGCATTCCTGGAAAAGCTGGGTTCCACCGTCAGCCTCTCCTCTGAGTACCATCCCCAGACCAACGGGCAATGCGAGCGCTCTAACCAGGAGCTCAAGAAATTCCTGCAGTGCTACTGCCTCCATAACCCGCTCGACTGGCCACAGTTCCTTCCATGGGCCGAGATAGCCCAAAACTCCCTCCGGCACTCATCCACCGGCCTCACGCCCTTCCAATGCGTCCTAGGATACCAGCCTCCCTTCGTGCCCTGGGACTCCACACCATCGGACGCCCCGGCCGTTGACCAGTGGTTTCGCCGCAGTGAGGACGTTTGGTTCCAGGTACACCTCCGCATCGACAAGGCCATCCGTCGGTACAAAAGGCACGCTGACCGCCGCCGCCGCTCCGCTCCCGACTTCCAGCCCGGGGACCATGTCTGGCTCTCCTCCCAAGGACTGCGCACCTCACAGGGAAGTACCCCTTTTTCTCCACGCTTTCTGGGTCTGTACAGCATCACCCATAAACTCAACGATGTCACATACCGTTTGCAACTGCCTTCACATTTCCGTGTCTCTCCCGTCTTCCATGTCTCCCTCCTGAAGCCCTGGGTTCACGGTCCGCTGGCCGAGTCTTCTCCCGCCGGAGGCTCCCACCTATACGGTCCGACGCCTCCTGGACTCTCGCCGACGGGTCACGCGCCTCCAGTACCTGGTCGAATGGGAGGGCTACGGTCCGGAGGAGAACAGCTGGGTCGATGACAAGGACGTTTTGGATCCCCTCCTCATCCGAGACTTCCACGACCGACAAGCTCCCAGGCCACGGGGCCGCCCGCGCAAGTCCTCGTCACTCCCCGACTCTTGCCGCACTCCCGCCTGCATGAGTCCTTCGAGGGGGGGCACTGTCACGCCCGCCTCCGGCGCCGCTCCACCCGCTCGCACCTTGCCTCGCTCTGCCTCACCATCATACTAATCACTCCCACCTGGATCCCATTTTCATCTCCTGCATAAATACACCAGCTCACTCCCCAAGTCTCCGCTACACGACAAGGTTCTCTAGCCTAGTCACCTAGCTCTCCAAACACCGCCTCGTAAACCTTTGTCAGTTTCAATAAAGCCTGCCTTACCTCCATCCTCGGCCTGCGTTTGCCTCCTTCCTCTCCACGGCGTAACACAGTGCACCTAAAAATGCGGTGCGTCTAATGTATGAATTAATTCTGGTTGTGCTTTCTGACCTAGAACCGATTGTAGATGGTACATGGCGCTCATAAATCTGTCAAAATGTTTTATCACGGCCTTGGTAAGTTATGAAGCTTATGGCAACTGTAGTGCGCAGCATCACGGAATACGGTAATACGGTATGTGCTTCAGCATTAGGGTACGTGCATTCATTCATTCATTTTCGAAGCGGATTTCAAACTCAACGCTATCAGTCACGCAGTACAACATGGAAATAGAGCAGCTGCGAGAGAATTCAACATTAACGAATCAATGGTACGGAAGTGGAGGAAGCAAGAAGACGCCCTTCGCCAGGTAAAGAAGATCAAACTGAGTTTCCGACGGAACTTAAGAGTTTTGTTTCATTTAATGCGTCTTATAACCCGGTGCGCTTTATGTATGAAAATATACCCGTTAGCAGCCGATCGTTGATATTGCGTCTTATAATCCGGTGTGCTTTATGGTCCAAAAAATACGGTAATCTAAAATTGTAAAGTTGCTTTGAGACTTGACTTGATTTGACTTGAATATAAACCATGATTATTTGTCCAATCTCCCAAAACATGGACTATTGTATTCATTTGCAGAAGCCTGGTAATTTTACACAGTAGCTGTTACAGAATAATACTTTTTAGTTAATTAGGATATCTCTAATTCTCTCTAGTATATTCACTGACAAAAAAATGTCCCCAGATAGAAATGTTAGATTACTGCAAAATTCGGCCTGCAGGCAGTCTCACTCAGGCAGGTGATTACAGGTGTGGTTTGATTAGACATTGGGCCTTGCAACATGAGGGCATAAAAGTGCTTCCCCTGGTGCCCTAAAAAGGTTCTCAGAAGTTACTTTTGGGAAGTGTACCTCTTGGTAAGAGATCATTTACTGCTAGACATGCCTCTATGACTCGAATAAATTTTGCCCAGTTAACATACATTGAGAGAGGATGCACCATTGGACTGAGAGAAATCTATGGCATTCTGACTTAGCTGTTAAGAGGTGTTAAAAGCAGTGGCTCCATGAGGGCACGCTTGCGTGATAAACAAGCCCTGGACAGCCCAGACAGACCATCAGTAGAGAGGATCATTTTATCCAATGACAAGCACGGACAGCTCCCACAGTTTCATTGTCCACCATCTAGACACAGGTGGCACCTGAGTTAGCTTTCTTATAATCTGACAACTAGTAGGTAGGCAAGTGAATGCTGACCATGATAGAAATATGGTGAATAGTGGATTAATGTCAGACTTTGAACAATCTGCACAGTGTACAGTGCCAAATGACTGAAGGTCAATGTAGATATGATAAACAGCCAAAAGTTTGTGGACACCCAAAATTTCATCTAAAAATTAGTAATATACCAACAAAGTATATTTATTTTAATTACCATTTTTAAGTTTTTCTACTTCATGAGTCTTTTTATTATTTGAGATGTTTTACTTTCATTCCACTACATTATCAGGTGAAAATGTGTCAGCTTTAACTACAATTGTGAAATTGTGTTGATTGGAGAAAAATGTCTAACTAACATAGAGTATAAAAGTGATGTTATAGCTTCTAAGCAAGTGTTGAGAATAGTGTAATTATAGTTGAAGCTCCATGCCTGAGCCTGTGTTGTTTCCTGAAATTATGTCATTGAAGATTACACAAAGTCTCATTTAGGGATTGCTTTGGGAAGGCAGGTTTTGGCTGGTTGTTTCTAAGTTGTCTGTAAATAGTTGTAAAACCCCATGTAACTCATAAGTTATGAATTGTGGTATTGTTATTGTCTAGTGTAGTTTTGGGGCTTTGTTTGTAGAGGGTGGACTGAAATTACTTGAGAAAAAACCAATAGGAAAATGTTGTTATTCCTTAGCATGGGAATAATTGAAAGAATATCTCAACTAGATAATGCATAACCAGGGATGGACGGTAAGATGACTATTTATGATATATTTGCAGTGTTTGTGTTCAATGGAAGGTTTATTTTGTAATAGCTGTATACAGAAAGGCTTGCCTCACTGTTGGCATTCCAATTCTTATCAAGGGTGTTTGATGTAGATAAGGTCATCCAAGTACTTCATCAAAGTTGTCAAACCATTTCATTATGGACTTTGTTTTAGGAGGGCAGTTGGGAAACCGACTTGTTATTGGCATAGAAACCTATGAAACTGTCAAATTGGTATTATGGGAAATGTAGTGACTATAGAGAATTTTCATAGTGTGTCCTGTAGTGCTGCTCAGCAAACCAGCACACAACTGACTGTAAATTGATTTTAGTGGGGCACAGCAACATATTACTGGGGCATGCTGGGACAGCCCAGTTTAGACATGGAGTTGATGGTGCCATACAGTGGTGCTTGAACGTTTGTGAACCTTTTAGAATTTTCTATATTTCTGGTTATATAGAAAAAACACTAAATCCATATTAAATATGACCTAAAACATCGTCAGATTTCTACACAAGTCCTAAAAGTAAATAAAGAGAACCCAGTTAAACAAATGAGACAAAAACATTATACAAAGAGAAAGACACGGCTCTCCAAAACGAACATTGCTGCTCATCTGCAAATTGCTAAAGATCATGTGGACAAGCCAGAAGGCTATTTTGGGGACAGATGAGACTTAAATAGAACTTTTTGGTTTAAAAGAAAAACGTTATGTTTGGAGAAAGGATAACACTGCATTCCCGCATAAGAACCTTACCCCATCTGTGAAACATGGTGGTGGTAGTATCATGAATTCGGCCTGTTTTGCTGCATCTGGGCCAGGACGGCTTGCCATCATTGATGGAACAATGAATTCTGAATTATATCAGAGAATTCCAAAGGAAAATGTCAGGACATCTGACCATGAACTGAATCTCAAGAGAAGGTGGGTCATGCAGCAAGACAACGACCCTAAGCACACATGTCGTTCTACCAAAGAATGGTTAAAGAAGAATAAAGTTAATGTTTTGGAATGGCCAAGTCAACGTCCTGACATTAATCCAATCTAAATGTTGTGGAAGGACCTGAATTGAGCAGCGTGAGGAAACAGACCAACATCCCAGAGTTGAAGCTGTTCTGTACGGAGGAATGGGCTAAAATTCCTCCAAGCCGGTGTGCAGGACTGATCAACAGTTACAGGAAACGTTTAGTTGCAGTTATTGCTGCACAGGGGAGTCACACCAGATATTGAAAGCAAAGGTTCACATACTTTTTCCACTCACTAATATGTAGTATTGGATCATTTTTCTCCATAAATAAATGACCGTATAATATTTTTGTCTCGTTTGTTTAACTGGGTTCTCTTTATATACTTTTAGGACTTGTGTGAAAATCTGATGATGTTTTAGGTCATATTTATGCAGAAATATAGAAAATTCTAAAGGGTTTACAAACTTTCAAGCACCACTGTATCAAATGTACAGTTTTCCCCAATTAACTTGTTCATTACAGTCATACAAATAAATTTTCATTTGATTCCAACAACTCCTTCTTGGTGAGTTACTGTATTTTTTGTTTGTAAATAAGTGTATGTTATGCTGACAGAATTGAAAGTAGGGTGATTGGAATATGTCAGGTCAAGGCAGGCATTTTTCCCTAAAGAAATACTGTGACTATTACTCCTGCTGTTTCAATATTTTCTACACAACTTGTAGCATAGTATAACTGTGGAGTTAAATTAAGATAATATATTATCAGTTATCAATTATCCAAACCAGGCATTCTACTAAGTATATATTGATAATTGATTCGACTTTTAGATCTGTATCTTCACCTTTATAGTATGTTGAGTGTTATACAGTGCAAATACAGATGTAAAAAGTTTAATTAATTTTTAAATGGTAAAAGGAAAAAAGGTATGGATTTTGACAGGGCATGCTGATTTTTTAAAATCCCTTTAAATATTGTAAGATTAGAAAACATTCAGTTATTTTTATTTATTCACATGCCCTTACAGAAAGGAACATAGAGATTAACATGTGGAACTCAATATGGACACACAATGGGAACAGACATGGGAATCAAGACACATGAGGTGGTAAAGAGACAAAATCTTACTCAATATGCAGATAATATTATCTGACAGAAATCCTGACTGACTTTAGGCTTCAAAACATATCCTTTTCATCATTGTCCATGTAATGCTCACTGACCAAAGCTTGGGTTTAAACCTGCCGGCTCTTTTCAATTTATCTTAACACTTCTTTTATGTCTGCATTTTGAAATAGGAGAAATGAAAAACAAAAGTTATCCATCTTTCTTTTATCTCACTGTCAATACCAATAGAAGGAAAAATATGATTATTCGTTTGGATTTAAAATGAAAATGCCGATTATTAAGTTATATTTTATCAAATGTCTTCTAGAGATTTCTGCCCATCCATCAGTTGGCTTAGAACACAATTAGTCAATATTACAGTAACTTCTAAATCAGAAAACACTGACAGTGTCAGTTATTATCTCATTCTGGCTATGACAGAATAATACATCATGAATACATTATCTTAATTTAACCCCAGAGTTATACTTTGCTACAAGTTGTGTAGAGAATATTGAAACATCAGGAGTAATAGTCACAGTATTTCTTTTGGGAAAAAGCCTCGATCTGACATGTTCCAATCACCCTACTTTCAATTCTGTCAGCATAACATACACTCATTGACAAACAAAAAAAAATACAGTAAGTCACCAAGAAGGAGTTGCTGGAATTAAATGAAACTTTATATGTATTAATGTAATAAACAAGTTTATTGGAGAAAACTGCACAATTGATACAGTGGTTCTTGAAAGTTTGTGAACCCTTTAGAATTTTCTATATTTCTGCATAAATATGACCTAAAACATCATCAGATTTTCACACAAGTCCTAAAAGTATATAAAGAGAACCCAGTTAAACAAACGAGACAAAAATATTATACGGCCATTTATTTATGTCCTAAAAGTATATAAAGAGAACCCAGTTAAACAAACGAGACAAAAATATTATACTTGGTCATTTATTATTAAGGAAAATGATTCAGCATTACATATTAGTGAGTGGCAAAAGTATGTGAACCTCTAGGATTAGCAGTGAATTTGAAGGTGAAATTGGAGTCAGGTGTTTTCAATCAATGGGATGACAGTCAGGTGTGAGTGGGCACCATGTTTTATTTAAAGAACAGGATCTATCAAAGTCTGCTCTTCACAACACGTTTGTGGAAGTGTGCATGAACAAATGAGATTTCTGAGGACCTCAGAAAAAGAGTTGTTGATGCTCATCAGGATGGAAAAGATCACAAAACCATCTCTAAAAAGTTTGGACTCCACTAATCCACAGTCAGACAGATTGTGTACAAATGGAGGAATTGAAGACCATTGTTACCCTCCCCAAGAGTGGTTGACTAACAAAGATCACTCCAAGAGTAAGGCGTGTAATAGTTGGCGAGGTCACAAAGGACCCCAGGGAAACTTCTAAGCAACTGAAGGCTTCTCTCACATTGTCTAATGTTAATGTTCATGAGTCCGCCATCAGAAGAACACTGAACAATGGTGTACATGACAGGGTTGCAAGGAGAAAGCCACTGCTCTCCAAAAAGAACATTTCTGCTCATCTGCAATCTGCTAAAGATCACATGGACAAGCTAGATAACTATTGGAAGAATGTTTTATGGAAAAATAGAACATTTTAGTTTAAAAGAAAAGCGTTATGTTTGGAGAAGGGAAAACATGGCATTACTGCATAAGAACCTTATCCCATCTGTGAAACATGGTGGTGTTAGTATCAGACTTTGCTTCAAACTTTCAAGCACTACTGCAGCCCTAGTAACCGGTTAGGCCACTTCAAGCTTGGATACAAGATGAGTTACGGTTGGACATTGGTGACAAAAAGGTTCCATATGGTATCCTGTGGCACATTTGCAGCTGGGCCTGTAGATCCTATATACTCATAGGTTGCCGTATCTCAGCTGGTCCCATAAATGCTTGATTGGTGATACATCTGGTGATGGTGTAGGCCAAGGAATTACAGTCTGGGGGAGACATTCCTGGGTAACTCTTGCTGTGTGTGGGCGAGCATTATCCTGATGAAAAATGCCATTTGGAAGCCCTGCTATGAGAGGTAACTTATGGTTGCAGGATGTCCTGCACATGCTGCTAAGTAGTTAGTGTTCCTCATATCACTACTAGGATGTTCCTGCCTTGCGCCCTACGTTTCTGGCTAGGCATCGGCTCTCCTTCAACCCTGACTAGGATAAGAGGATAAGACAATGAATGAACAAATGTATGAATTAGTTGTGACGGCTCAGATGTGATGACTCCCCAGATCATCACACCAGCAGTTGGCAAAGTGTTTTGCTCCACCGCAAAAGTGCCCACCACAAGGCCATTAAACTCATTGGACTCCAATCCATAGCAGGCCTGGTTTCTCATCCATGATACCACTGCAAACATAGGCAATGGTAGTTGGCTATCAATGGCAGGACATGTAATGGTCTCCGTGACAACAAATTTCCTTCTGATAAGCACTTGGAAATGGTCCAGGTGGAGATAGGCGTGTGTAGTGAAGGTGCCACCTATGTCTGGATGGTGGACAACAAAACTGTGGTAGCTGCTCATGCTTGTCAGTGGATCAAGCAATCTTTTCAATTGGTGGGCTGTCTGGGCCGTCCGGAGTCTGGTTGCTAAGTGTGTGTGCCCTCACAGAATCCCCTAAAGGCGCTTTTACATGATAAGCGTTTTCCGCGTCGCTTGCTGCGAGGCTCAGCGCATGCATGCCACTTTGCTCTCCGCTTGGCTGGAAGCAGTGTTTACGTCATCAGCACGTTTACTGTCGGCAGGTCTAATAAACAACCACAATTCAAATGTATTTTTTCATTAACTCAAATGTAAACTCTCATTGAGGGCATATGGAGAAGACATGAGAGGAATAATAACCAGAGAAAAAGAAAGTGAGTTCATAAAACGTTTGCAAATCGCAAATCAATCATCACATAAATGTGAAATTGGTATCTGGGGGCTAACCTGACAACGTTCTATCACTGCTGACAAGGTGCCATGCTGTGTTTTTCCTCACTATGTCCTGATATACATGTAAAGTAGAATTACAGAGCTCTGGGCACTACAAAACGATGATAATCCATTTCTCCTCCATATCTGTCAATCTGAGCTGCTTTTGGTATGTCATACACTCCAATATGTCTCATTGGCTGCGCTAAAGGTCAGCGATAAGTAGGTCAAAGTTCGAATTGGTTGAACTTTGAGCGCAGCGGCAGGGTTTCAAATAGAAAAATCAATGGCATTGCCAGTGCAAAGCGGTTTTGCTGCTTCTCATGTAAATGTGCCCTAACAGCTAGGTCAGAATTGCCTAGATGGCGGGCAATTAGCGGAAACGGCCATCCTGCTTCTCTTATTCCAATGACGCACCTCGTCTCAAAGTCTGTCAACTGGGCAAAATGTGTTTGAGTGCATTGTAGAGGTATGTCTAGCAGCCAACATTCTCTCATCAAGAAGGACACTACCCAAAAAAAGGAGCATCCGAGAGCCTTTTAATAGGGCAGTGGGGGAGCACTTTTATGCCATCTAATCAGACCACGCTTGTAATCATTTAAATATCTGACTGAGACATAACTGCATGCCGAGTTTTGCAGCAATCCAACATTTTCTGGGTGTATTACTTTTTGTCAGTGTGTATATTTCAACAGGTGAAAATGTACTACAGTGGTGTTAAAAAGTGTTTGTCTCCTTTCTGATTTAGTATTGTTTTCCATGTTTGTCACACTTAAGTGTTTCAGAACATCAAACCAATTTAAATATTAGTCACACAAGTAAACATAAAATGCAGTTTTTAAATGAAGGTGTTTATTATTAAGGGAGAAAAAAATCCAAACCTACATGGCCCTGTGTGAAAAAGTGATTGCCCCTAAACCTAATAATTGGTTGGGCCACCCTTACACCAACAACTGCAACCAAGCATTAGCGATAACTTACAATGAGTCTTTTACAGCATTGTGGAGGAATTTTGGCCACTCCTCTTTGCAGAATTGTTGTAATTCAGCCACATTAAAGGGGTTTCTAGCATGAACACACTTTTTAATGTTGAATTAAGGTTGGAATAGGATTCAGGTCAGGACTTTGACTAGGCCACTCCAAAGTCTTCATTCTGTTTTCTTCAGGCATTCAGAGGTGGACTTGCTGGTGTGTTTTGGATCATTGTCTTGCTGCAGAACCCAAGTTCGTTTCAGTTTGAGGTCACGAACAGATGACCAGACATTCTCCTTCAGAATTTTTTGGTAGACAGGAAAATTCATAGTTCCATTTGTCACAGCATGTCTCTCAGATCCTGAAACAGCAAAACAGCCCCAGACCATCACACTGCCACCACCATATTTTACTGTTGGTATAGTGTTCTTTTTCTAAAATGCTGTTTTACTCTATATTGTCTCACCCAGAGAGAGGGAGTTGCAATTCAATTTCGTTGTGCAAGTGTACAAGTACAATGAGCAATGACAATAAATTCATTCACACTTTTACGCCAGATGTAATGGGACACACACCTTCCAAAGAGTTCATCTTTTGTTTCGTCAATAAACAGAATGTTTTCCCAAAAGTCTTGGGGATCATCAAGATGTGTTCTTGAAAAACTGGGATGAGCTTTAATGTTCTTTTTGCTCAGCAGTGGTTTTCGTCTTGGAACTCTGCCATGCAGGCCATTTTTGCCCAGTCTCTTTCTTATGGGGGAGGCATTCAGATCTTTGGATGTTTTTGTGAGGTTTTTTGTGACCTCTTGGATGAGTCGTCACTGCGCTCTTGGGGTAATTTTAGTCGGCCGGCCGCTCCTGGGAAGGTTTACCACTGTTCCATGTCTTCGCCATTTGTGGATAATGGCTCTCACTGTGGTTCGCTGGAGTCCCAAAGCTTTAGAAATGGCTTTATAACCCTTTCCAAACTGATAGATCTCAATTACTTTCTTTCTCAATTGTTCCTGAATTTCTTTGGATCTCGGCATGATGTGTAGCTTTTAAGGAAGAAAAAAATCCAAACCTACATGGCCTTGTGGGAAAAAGAGACTGCCCCCCTTGTTAAAACATAACTTAACAATGGTTTATCACACCTGAGTTCACTGTCTTTAGCCACACCCAGGCCTGATTATTGCCACAACTGTTCTCAATCAGGACATCACTTCAATAGGACCTGCCTGACAAAGTGAACTACACTAAAAGATCCTTAATCTTAAAAATTTAATTTTGTGTTTACCTGTGTTGTCTTTAACTAATATTTCAATTGATCTGATGTTCTGAAACTCTTAGGTGTAACAAACATGGACAAAAATAGGAAATCAGGAAGGGGGCAAACACTTTTTCACACCACTGTATATAATTTGCTGCATAATACCTCACACACAATTTTAACATATCACTTTTTTAATATAATCCAGGATTTCTGTTACCCGATGAAATCCTACATTAAACAATATCAAGTATACAATATTAAATATCACTTTTCAGAGGCAATAATATTAAGACAGTCACAAACAGATGGCTAAAATTATGTGAACTTCTACTTCCATTGTAAATACAGTGGTGCTTGAAAGTTTGTCTATATTTCTGCATGAATATAACTTAAACATCATCAGATTTTCATACAAGTTCTAAAAGTAGATAAAGAGAACCCAGTTAAAAAATTAGACAAAAAATATTATACATGGTCATGTATTTATTGAGGAAAATTATCCAATATTACATATTAGTGAGTGGCAAAAGTATGTGAACCTTTGCTTTCAGTATCTGGTGTGACCCCCTTGTGCAGCAATAACTGTAACTAAAGTTCTAAACTGACACAGTGAAGACCAGTCTTTGTATTTGTACAAATGTGAACGGCCAACTGTAAAGTCTGGCAAAGGAGAATTAATTGTCTGGGCTTTTTTGAGGTTTGTGCCCTTTAGGCCTAGAGTTGCTGCTACTCAGACAGTAATGTGACTGTCTGATAGAATAAGATATATAGAAAAGATAGAAAAGTCTGATTGTTGGAGGTAGAAATTTTCTGACATTGTTCCTTAATGGGGTACAGATGTCATTTTCCAGTATGTTCAGTATGAGCAAAAGGACAGAGCTAGTTTGCAATGTCATTGTCCCAGAACACAACATCAAACATAAACATGCCCTTGCAGTACCACATTGGTAGAACAACAGGACTTCAGTCTTTTTAAGAGGTAGAGGTGGCTTTGGCCTTTCTTTTATTCTGCCTTAGCATAAGAATTCCATTCCAGTCTGTTACCCCAGTGAACCACCAGGTATTTATATGCTCTCAGCACCTCTATGTCTGTGCCCTCAATTAAGACAGGGGACAAGAGGGTCTTCTTTGACTTGTAAATGTTGAGTTGTTGTTAGGTTGCGGCATACGAAAGCAGACGAGGTTGCAGGTTCCAGAAAACTAGACAGTTTATTAACGTTAATGATAATATAAGTAAGTAATAAAAACAAAGGTATCCAAAAACAGATGAACAAAATAACCTGGTGTGATAGCCGGACTACAACAGAAAGGTAACCATGACTAGACTAACAAGACAATTGAACTGAATCCTGGCGTGGGATCCGAACGAAAACAGATCTAACCTTAATTTTGACTTGACGTGGTGAGACGAGGCTGAACATAACATAGCAAAGCATAACATTACATAACAAAACATACCTAAAATGGCGTGAAGTGCAAATGAACACCCAACTGTCGCCATGATAATGCTATCGCGAACTAGGAAAACAAGAAGCTTATATAGCCAATATCCCAGCTGCATGCGGTTAGCAATTAACATAAACAAAACAAAACAATGATCAGCCGCGAGGCAGGATCCGCGGCTATCTTAGTCCCGCAAGGGGTTATGGGCATTGTAGTCCTGATTGCCCACAACTGCAAAAACAAAACAAAAACCGGGGGCAGGGCATGGATCCTCACCATGCCCTCCCCTTTACGGAGTCCGTCCATGGACTCCCACCCCCCCCAAGAGGGCTTCCTTTCGAGGCGACCTCCGGGAGGGTCGTGGTCACAACCAGGCACTAGATCGTCAGGGTGGCAGGAGGCCAGAAGAAGGTCAAGGGTCCGGCTTGGAAACAAAGCAAGGCAGTGGGCTCTGGACATCCTCAAGGTGAGCCTCACAGGAGCAGGCGGCTTCTTGCAAGGCCTCACGGGAGCAGGCGGCCTCTGCACAGGCACCGAAACGAACGACCTCGGCACAGGCACTGGGACGGATGACCTCGGTACAAGCACTGGAATGGAGGACCTCTGGGAATTCCCCACTGGAACAGCCACACCTGGGAATGTCTCGCTGGCATGGACGGCCTCTGGGAAAGGCCTCACTAGAATGGGCGGCCTCTGGGAAGGCCTCTCTGGAGCAGAGGGCCTCTGGGAAGGCATCTCTGGAGCAGATGGCCTCTGGGAAGGTCTTAGTGTGAAGAAGCCATCCGGAAGAGTCGTTGCAAATGTCTGCCGGGGTGGGTGCAAACGTCCATGGTGCTGGAGTAGGTGCAAACGGTTCTGTCAAACAGCAGAGAGTAACATCTTGTTCAGATACGGAACTAGACAGCATGTTGTGCTCAGATACCAAACTGAATTCCCCTAGCAGCTCAGGTACAAAGCTATTTGGCGACGTTAATGGCTTAGATAAGGAGCTAAGCGGTGCAGCGTACACAGACACGGAACTAAGTGACTGAAATAACAGAACCAGGAGACACGGCATGCGCGGAAATGGAGCCAAGAATCTCGGACACAAAAACAACATGTTCAGATACGAGACTAAGGGGTGCTACAAACTCAGATATGGAACGAAGTTGTGCATCCAATGCAGGTACAAGGCTAAGTAGAGTGATGGGCGAGGAAACTGAGTGAACAAACTCAGATACGGAGCTAACATGCTCGGATACAAAACCAAAGAGTGCAGCGGGCTCAGATATGGAGCCAGGTGGCGCTAACATTTTTAACACAGAACTAACAAACTCAGGTACAAAATGAACATGCTCAGTTACACAACCAAAGGGCGTGGCGCACTCGGATACAGAACTATACGATGCCAACAACTCAGGCATGGAACCAATGAACTCAGTTACAGAGCCTACATACTTGGTTACAAAACTAAAGGGCGTGGTGGGCTCAGATACGAAGCCATGCGGCACTAACAATTAAGGCAGGAACCAACAAACTCAGGTATGGAACTAACATGCTCGACTATGGAACTAGAGGGCAGGGCATGCTGGGGAATAGAGCTAAGCCGCACTAACAGCTCAAAAACAGAATCAACCCGCTTCAGTGCAGAGCTAAATGATGTCAAAGGTTCAAAAACAGGGTCAATGGGTTCAGGTTCCAAGCTATGGGGCGCTAACAGTTCACATATGGAGCCTGCATGCTCTATCACAGGGCTACAGGGTGCTAGTGGCTCGAGTGCTGGGCTATGGGGTACTAACAACTCACTAACGGCGCTAACAGGCAAGGCATGGCCAGACGTGGGGCTACTATGCTCAAGTATGGGATTACAGGACACTAGCGGCTTGGGTACTGTGCTATGGTGTGCTAACAGCTCATGAACGGAGCTAACAGGCGCAGCATGCACAGATATGGAGCTAGCGTGCTCGGGTACAGGACTATGGGTCGCTAACGACTCATTTTTGGAGCTAACAGGCTCAGATAAGAAACTAGGTGGCGTTAACTGCTCGGTATTAGAGTTAATGGACGTGGCGAGCTCAGATACAAAGCTAACTTTCAGGGTCCTGGTGAGCGTACAGTTAGGGGGGTTTTCAGCGGCTGAAGAAGGGCTCAGGATGCCCTCTGAGAGAGAAGTGGTGCTCTGGACGTTTTCAGCGAGTGAAGTGGCACTCTGGACGTCCTCAGCACGTGGCTAGCTCCGGAAGATCTCCTGAGGGAGCAAAATGCTCAGGACGATCTCCAGAGGGAGCACATTCTGGACAGGCCTCGAGCTGGCAAGGATCCTCCAGCAGCCCATGAGTGGAGGGTCGAGGGTTGCTGACAGTTGACTTGACTGTAAACATTTGAATCACACTCTTCATAGACCTTTTTTGAGAATGTGCACAGGCAACTTGGTAAATAAATTCAGGACAGTTCTAGGGTATATGAATGTGAATTGATAACAGCAGTTTAATTCTGGCCTTCCTCCCACTTCCTCTGCCCCTGTCTTTTTTTCCAGACTGAAGTAGGCCATGTATTGTAATTAATTTAACTCCGAAGGGGACAGCCCACATTGTCATGGGCCCAAACCTCAGTGGGAACATGGGAAGCTGGGATGTTCTGAAAAACCTGTACAATGTGCAGCTTTTAATTAAAATACTCAAACTGGCTAATGCAGACTTTGTGTTTTTTCTGTGTTTGCTGGTTAGAAATGACAGGGTGAGAGAGGTTCAGAGAAAGAGAGAGCATCATTATCACCTTTGCTTCTGACTGAATCTGGCATGAGATGCAATTAAGCAATTTCTAACACTTATTAGGAATTAATTACCACTTGATTTGCATGGGTGGAATGTTAAGAAAGAAGACCAGGTGGGATAAGAACTGGAGCAATGAGAGATTCTGATTTTATTCATATTGATTTCTAAATCAGGTCATTAGGAGGTAATTGCTGGAATGACAGGTTTGCCAGGTCTTGTTACAGAATGAAAAATGTTTCTCCTCTGGCATCTAAACAAAAAGTACAAAATGCACAGAGGAAAATCCTCCACTGCCTTCTGACTGACATTAACCAGAGTTGGGTCAAAAACACAGGAAATCCTATTAAAGCTAAGGACGGAATGACAAAAGCCAATGATTTAAAATACTTTTATGATTGACCGTGCCATTATTTCAGTGTCAACCTCAAATTGGGGTCCTCTTCACCTAGTAATACTGCTTAAGGGAAGGTTCGAGTGATGCAGTGTTCTAATACTAGCCCATAAAACATTAAAAGATTCATGAAAATCCAAATATTATATAGTACATAATACAAACATATCTTTTGACAGCATGTGAAAAGATGATGTAATGTCATTTGACTACTAACAGATTCTAAACACATTTAATGCAAAAACATTTTTGATGAATTTAGTCCAATAGAGTATCATTTTCTATGTGCCTTGATGCTGTCTTCTAGACCAACCACATGTCTAGAGCTATTTTATTATCAGTGACAGAGGGTCCTTACTAAACATAATACAGCAGTCTAATGCTATCCCATCAGCAAGAATCAGTGGTGCCTCCACCCTGGATGGGCAAAACTGAGACAACTAGGCAAACCTGAGGAAGGGAAGGACAGATGAGGGTAACAGCAACAATGGCCCCTATGTATCAATGAAGACCCTGGAAATTTACAAGCCAACAGCCTTTGATCTGTTTAAGAGTTATGAATGTGGAAGGGGATTCATAACTAGGAGAAAAAAAAATCATACAAATACATATACAAACATACTTATATATATGTATATCAAAAATATCGGCAAACAAATAACGCTACAAAAGCCGACCTGGTGGCGTAAAGAGCGAGGAAGAAATGAAAGCACACGTTCAGACGTGTCAACACTAGAACGCTGAGTCGAGTGCCTGTATGGTTTGCGAATCAAAGCCGAGGCTTGCGCAATGGCACTGACCCCGGCTCGTGAAAACAAAAGGAAAGCACTGACAAAAATACAGATGTGTCGAACGGGAAGCAAAAGCAACACCCGATTGCTAGTGGAAACTCTGAGTAGTGCAAATACTAAGTAGATATACACTGCTCAAAAAATAAAGGGAACACTTAAACAACACAATATAACTCCAAGTAAATCAAACTTCTGTGAAATCAAACTGTCCACTTAGGAAGCAACACTGATTGACAATCAATTTCACATGCTGTTGTGCAAATGGAATAGACAACAGGTGGAAATTATTGGTAATTAGCAAGACACACTCAATGTGGTTCTGCAGGTGAGGATCACAGACCACTTCTCAGTACCTATGCTTTCTGGCTGATGTTTTGGTCACTTTTGAATGTTGGTGGTGCTTTCACACTCATGGTAGCTTGAGAGGGACTCTACAACCCACACAAGTGGCTCAGGTAGTTGCAGCTCATCCATGATGGCACTCAATGCGAGCTGTGGCAAGAAGGTTTGCTGTGTCTGTCAGCGTAGTGTCCCAGAGGCTGGAGGCGCTACCTACCAGGAGACAGGCCAGTACACCAGGAGATGTGGAGGAGGCTGTAGGAGGGCAACAACCCAGCAGCAGGACAGCTACCTCCGCCTTTGTGCAAGGAGGAACAGGAGGAGCACTGCCAGAGCCCTGCAAAATGACCTCCAGCAGGCCACAAATGTGCATGTGTCTGCACAAATGGTTAGAAACCCACTCCATGAGTATGGTATGAGGGCCCGATGTCCACAGATGGGGGTTGTGCTCACAGCCCAACACCGTGCAGGACGCTTGCCATTTGCCAGAGAACACCAGGATTGGCAAATTCGCCACTGGCGCCCTGTGCTCTTCACAGATGAAAGCAGGTTCACACTGAGCACATGTGACAGATGTGACAGAGTCTGGAGACACTGTGGAGAGCAATCTTCTGCCTGCAACAACCTTCAGCATGAATGGTTTGGCAGTGGAGGTAATGGTGTGGGGTGGCATTTCTTTGAAGGGCCGCACAGCCCTCCATGTGCTCACCAGAGGTAGGGTTAGGGTTAGGGTTACCCTAACCCTAACCCATCCACCAAAGTCACGTTGCACCACAGACTGTCCAGGAGGTGGCGGATGCTTTAGTCCAGGTCTGGGAGGAGATCCCTCAGGAGACCATCTGCCACCTCATCAGGAGCATGCCCAGGCATTGTAGGGAGGTCATACAGGCACGTGGAGGCCACACACAATACTGAGCCTCATATTGACTTGTTTTAAGGACATTACACCAAAGTTTGAGCAGCCTGTAGTGTGTTTTTCCACTTTAATTTTGTGTGTGACTCCAAATCCAGGCCTCCATTGGTTAATAAATTTGATTTCCATTGATGAGCTTTGTACAGAACAAAGTATTCAATGAGACTATTTCATTCATTCAGATGTAGGATGTGTCATTTGAGTGTTCCCTTTATTTTTTTGAGTAGTGTATTCAATGTATGCTTCATAGATCAAAGCAGAAGCTCGTGTCGCAGCGGAGCTGACATCAGAATGGAGCCGGCATCACTACGCAGGACAAAACATTCAAAAAGAGGCAAAAGTAAAAAGCCAGTCACACCGGAATCTGACGCAAACACCTGGTTACTTCATGGCTACCACTACACCCTCTACAATGAAATCAATGTTATAATCTTTCCCCAAATACCTCATGCCAGAGCACTACAAAATACCAATGGTACCAATACCCTAAATACCTCACACCAGAGAGCTCCAATATACCAGTGGCTAACCCACTAATACACATTTACATGCTTGGTAGGGAAAAAATTCCTTTGGTGCAAGACAGCCTGCTTTTAATAAACAGTTTAATTTAGATGACATGTACTTTATTGGATTCCTGTAGAGTCAAGTAGTTAAGAAGAGTGGTTGAGCCTCAGAGCGACCATCCTTTTCTTTCTCATGCTAAATGGAGCTTCACCTGGATTTGCAATCCTTTCTGTGTTTTGTCTGGAGTTCTCAGCTCTTCCAATAGTACTCCAGTTGGGCTGTTTGAAAGCTGGGGTAAGAAGAACTATTTTCCTCAAAAGACTATCTCTGTGAAAAATGGCAAGGACCCTCGTGACATGATTGCCCTGATTTTTGTGGAGAAAAAGGCAATCGTCAAATGTCTCAGACTGCAGCTCGCCAGCCAACATTCATCATGGGGCCCTCTGTAAAGAGATCTTTCAGATTAGAGCCAGAAAAACACGCACAGGATTCCTCTTTAGTGTGAAACATAATATGAAATGTGCTCAGAAGGCCTTATACTTTGTTTTATTTATTTATTTTGTTTTCTACGTCTGAGCTAAATCGATTATATTTCTTATGGAAAGCCAGACAGATGAGTTCATTATAACAAAGCCAATACCCATCCAGAATGTATAGACTATTTTTTCCTTTTCCCTTTTTAGAAGGATCAGGGAAGAAGCTGAGACAAACAACAAAAACAAACAAACAAACAAAAAAGTTTTACTGCATTTGCACAAACAAGTAAAGAATATATAAATGTATAATACAAAGTATTTTAGCACCATAATTAGGCAGGTTTCACAGTTTCTCATCCTAATACCTGTATTAAGATTTTACACAGGTTTTATGCCAGATGCCTTTCTTTACCCAATCCTCCTCATTTGTGCTTGAGACTGGCACCAGGAGCACCCCGTGTTTGTGTTGGCTGGGCTTTTTTCCCATAAACTTATCACCTGACCTTCACATTTCAAGTCTCACCTGCAACATAAGCCCAGGCCCTCGGACACTGCTGTTTCCAGCAGCTGGCTCTATCCATTAAACCACCAGATCTACCAGCTCCATAATTAGCATTGATTCTCTGTAGACATACCATGTGGGAGGATATAGCTTCAATACACTTATATAATGGGAAGCTTAACAAATGCTAACATTTTCAATGCCTTTTAACTTATTGAGGAAGTGTTAAAAATAGATACTCCGATACATTCATTTTTACCCCACATTTCAGATCCAGAGATGGTTCTTAAAACCAATCAGGACTCCAAGTGCATCATTTGGTTTCTGCCCTCTCGATCAAAACAATTTCAGACACTTGCACAAAGCAAGAGCAGCTGCAGCTTTAAACACAGCAACAACCACGGACTCTACTTTCCCTCACCATCATGTGGAGCCCAGTTCCCCGTAATTATGCCCCGTTTGGACTGAGAAGGAAGAAGTGTCTCATTTGAAAATGCGCTTCAGCTAGCCCACGCAGATGTTGTGTCTCTGAATAGAAGTCAATTAGGTATAAGATGCTTTGGGCTGATTGTGATTTCCTCTCGCAACATGAATTTAACGTAATTTAGTTTGGCTTTCTCGCTTCTGCTTCTTCATCAGCCTGCTGGGTGAAATTAAACTTACTTCTCCATACTTGGGATCCACCTGATGACAAGTCTATATGTGCCATGGTGTTTTTAGAAGAACAGGAAAGAGTTGATAGCAGTATACCCTATTTGTTTAAACAAGGACATTTGTCAGTGTCACATCCACCAGGGTTCTGGGTGTCACCACTGTTGGTTCATGAAGATTAACTTTTTGGGTACATAATTTTAAGACAGTGTGTAATCCCAGATGAACAGAAAAGACGTTCGCAGATTTCAAGATGGATGTCAGTAGTTTAATGTCACAGAACAGTGTAATCAGCAAGAGAGCTTCAAGGATAAGGCAAACAAGTCGTGAACAAACAGGCGAGGGTCGAGACCAGTAATAACACAATACACAATAACGTAGTCAAATCCAAAAACATGAGGCAAAGTTCGTAGTCCTGAAAGCAAAGCGGGATAGTAACCATAAGTAAACACGAATATACAGCAAGGCTTGTTACGCTCGGATAAACTGAGGCAATACTTCACGAGGATTAAGTCTGACAACATGGATAAATACAGTGGGGAACAGGTGAGTCCAATTAGTACTCTGGAGATTGTGGGCTGGAGGGGGATCCTGGATTGGTTGCGGGAGTCATGTGGTCTGCGATGGAATTGTGGGAGTTGTATTGCTGTGTGTTCTCAGCGGTAGTAGGATTGGTCGAGCCTGAGGTTGAGGATGGATCAGAACGGTGGTTGTGTGGCGTGACACAGTGACCTGCACTGCAAATTTCACGTTACCAATCAGAGGTGTTAAAACCACTGATGACACCATGTGATTAAGAAAAATAAGCTTAATTTATTGATAGATAAACACTGAATCATTACTTGGGAAATGGAAGACAAACTAGTAAAACTATATAAAAAAAACATACTAATCTCTTAAAGCAGTATGTCCCATCCCAAGTTCTTGTAAGTGGTCCGCAGCGAACGTCAACAAAACGTCAACATTGGGAAGCAATCGATCTCTGTGGAAGCAAACACAAGCACATACACCCTGCATTCGGGAGTAAGGGACAGACGGAAAATAGCAGAGCAGGACTAGAGCAAATCCTAACAGTTCTTTGTGTAGCCAATGCATGGCCTACATTAATCCTTAGGAGCAGTCACAGCTCATTTGATAAAAGATTTACTCTCATGCTTTAACATGTACAGGTACAAAATAATTTCAGCTTTGTTTTCTCTATAATGATCAATTCCAAAGAAACAATATAGCATTTGTGATATCACTATGACTGTCCTTATTTTATTGTATTTTTTGGCATAAGGCATTGCGCTGGAGAAAGAGGACACTATGTGGTCTGTTTTTATTGTGCACCCTGTATCACCCTGGTTGTTTTTGGGGGGGATCACCAGTACTTGCTTGGGTCTGGCATTGTAAAGTATTGAGTTGTACGTGCACTACGGAATGGCACTACATCAGATGGTAAAAACGATTAGTGGTATTTCCTGTCTTTGTGGGAATGTGTTTTTGACACAAATGCAGTGCACACTACTCTGATTGTTGTAGGGCTTGAGTGTGTTACAAGAACGAGAATCCAAAACACACCAGGCAAAAGAAGAATCCGGGAAAACAAGCAGGGTTCATACACAAGTCAGTATCAAGAGTGAAGGAAAGACGCTCTGTAACAAAGTCATGCAGAGTGCAGGGATGATGAAACTTCACAAAGGAGTGAGTGCAAGAGTGGCGTTTAAATGTCTGTTATAATGATGACCCGGCTGTAAGCTGCTGTTGTGATCAGTAGACAGGCGAATGAGAATGAGGGGGTGAATGGCGTAGCATTAGTGAAACTTGCTGGGAAGTGTGGTCCGGATGTGACATGGTCATGACATGATCATGTGAGAACATGTGTGTTTCACCGATGTGATGTTCATCTATTTCATCAATCCCCTTAAGCTACTGCTGTATAAGAGAATAATTTATATTCTATGTCATGGTACTCTAAAATCAAGTGTCACCTGGGAACGGTGCTTATTATAAAATGATTACTTCATTTCTGCATTACTTAAGCTTACAATTGCACCACATTCTCTTTCAATACTTTCCTTGGATGCTACTAGGCTTAGTCAGCTTGAAATATGTGCTGATGCATCTAGTCTTATGCATTAATTCCAATAAAATAACCCTGAGGTCATTTTATTATCTGAAACATATGTCATATTGCTGAATTATTGAATTGGCATTAAATATCCCCATCAGTTTTGTGCTGACTCTTGTAGACAATATCAGCATACACAGAGATGCAGGTGTGTGGTGTTCATTGCAAGCCACGTGGAAAGAGTTTGTCTAGCTGGGCTTTCACTCTGTTTTCCGCTAAATTAAATCATCACCAAGGGAAGTAGTCAGAATTTCGGTCTGCTGCTTCTTCTACTGTTTTAGCAGGATGTGTCTCAGGATGTGTCAGTCATATCAACAGAGGAAAAAGGGTAGCTTCAGAAGACTTTCATTTAAAAAAATACAAACACCTGCAAAACCAGTTATCTAACTTTCTCTGAAATGAAAAAGTACCACAATACTTCTTTAGGTTCTTTAAACCACAGGTTTGGTAAAAATTTGGAAAAACATATTGACTCACAACCTTCCAAGTACGTTACTAAATAAGTAGTCAGATACAGTACATTGACATTTAAAGCATTTAGCAGACACCACTTTCAAGTCCAAGGGTTCTTCAAATAGACATGGTTCCACATAGATCTGTGAACCTGTTAAAGATCTGTGACTGAAATTTTATATAGATTGTAGGTAATGTTAACATAAAGAAATGAAGGTCAGATAAGATTAAACACTGAAATGATATGTGAAAGAAATATGAAGATAAAGCAAATACACTTGTGGAGAGGAGATAAAGTGAGAGAAGAAGAGTGGAAATGAGAGATTTGAATCTGATTAGAATAAGATGACGAATAAAAAAATGATAAGAGGATATGAGAAGAAATGGAGATGCTAAGGAGAAGACTGAAGATGAGATGAAAAAATGAGTCACACAATATGAAGAAATGAGATGACAGGAGAAAATGCAGCGGAAATAATAGGAAAAGAATTGAAGGGGATGAAAGCATAATTAAAGAGAAGACAGAAGAAGGGACATTTAACGTTCATTCATTCATTCATTCATACATTCATGCTTATCCACTTAATCCTGAACAGGGTCACGGGAGAGCTGGTGCCTAGCCGGCATAGGCATTAAGAAACCCTAGACAAGGCGCCAATCCATCGTGGGGCACATACGCTCACATGCTCATACACCCACTAGGGACACTTTAGAGACATCAATGAACTTAACACTCATGTCTTTGGACTATGGGAGGAAACTGGAGTACCCGGAGTAAACCTACTCTGACACGGGAAGGACATGCAGACTCCACACAGAAATAACCCAGACCACTCCACCTGGGGATTGAACCCAGGACCTTCAGAAAATTTAACATGCAATATAAAAAAGAGAGGAGTAAATGGAAGAAGAGAGAAGTCTAGATGTAAGGAAATGAGAAAAAAAGATTAAGAATGAAGAGCCAGAGAGGAGAAAGGAAGAAAAGAGAATGAAAGGTGAAGAATAAGAGTGGAGAAAAGAGCAGAATAAGACAGAAAGTGAGAATAGGAGAAAAAGAAGAAGAGACAAAATGAGAGAAGAAGGGAAGAGAAAAGAGAAGATAAAATAAGTATAAAAAATTAAAGAAACACATGAGAACAAGAAGAGAGAAAAGGTGAGACAAAAATTTGAATAAATAGAGATGATAAATAGAGATGAAATGATTTAGTATAATGAACAGCAGAATAAGAAAAGATAGAATGAGGAAATAGTAGAGGGGATAGCAATAATACGCGAAAGGGAGTGCGAGAGAGCGAGGGCATAGGTCGAGTGCCGGAGATCAGAACACCCATGACAATATTCCACATTAAAGCATGACATCAAGTGTATTTTTGCAATGGTGTTTAATGAAAGACGACATCTTTGTGAGTGATTAAGCTCATTCATTTCATTTTTGTTGATGGTAATAAAACTGATCTTCACTTTCGTTGCTCTTTAGTTGAGCTGTGAATCCATTAAGAGCCCAACGTTTGATTTAAAGTAGTGACTTCGTTTCGGTTTTCCAGCTTCCAAATCCATAAGTGACAAACTTTTGGCTCAGGTTGGTCATTAATAGCTTCATTTTCCAAATTTAAATCGTTTTCAAAACCAATAGATTTTATAAACTACTTATAGCTTTCATTATGGCAATGTATAATTATAACTTAGCTGCTTTAACTGCATTCGTCGTTGCTAGGTTACGTGTGTAAGTTGGGGAATAACGCTTATAGAACATCAGTCAGATACAATAATGTCATGGCTAGAACATGTTTCAGATTGCGGGGTCGGAACTAACTGTAGTATAATAGAGGATACGAGATGAGAGTAGGTTAGAAAAGACGACAGCAGAGACGAAGAGCAGATATGAGAAGAGAGGAGAAGTAGAAAAGAGAACAGAGGATAACTTTGGATAAGAGAAGATGCCAGTGGAGAAGAAAGGAGAAAATAAGGAAACAAGGATGAGAGCAAACGATAAATTGAGAAGACTGATATAAGAGGAGAAGAATTGAGGGGAGTAAACAAGGAAGAAAATGAAGATAAGATATGATGAAAAAAGGAAGAGAGAGAAGAGGAGAAGAAATAAGAGGAGATCAGACATGAAAAGAGGCAAAGAGAAATGAAGATAGCATAAGAAAGACAAAGAAAAGAGAAACTGAAAAGAGAATACAGGAAAGTAGAAATGAAAGAAGAAAGAGAGAGAGGAGAAGAAGTTGAGAATGGAGAAGAATAAAATAATAAAATAGATAGCAGAATGAAGAGAGGAGAGGAGGAGAGAAAAGAAGGGTAAAGAAAGAAGAGATTAGAGGAGATTAAATTAATAAAAGAGAGGGAAACTTAAAAGAGATGGGAATCAAAAGCAGATAAGTTAACATGAGGCAAATGAGCAGGAGATGAAATGTGAGAAGAGACATACCATACAAGGTATAACAAAATCAATCAAAGAAAAACATGTATAATATTTATATTAGGCAAAATTGTATTTAAATTATATTGATTTAAATGATATTATATTATATTGAGCAATTAAGCAAAGTATAAATGGGTGCAGACGTGAACACCCACAAAACAATGAATGTCTGGTGTGGACATTGGAAAGTCATAAATTATTTATAATTTGCACAGCATATTGTGTGCCAACATTAATGTAATTAAAAAGCAATTACATATTTAGCTTCCCTGGAACGTTCGATAAAACATGTGGTGCTACTGCACATTTTTGTTTAACTTGACATTCGTAAATTTTCATCATGCCCACTTACAGTACTTTTCTTGTTAAAACCAATAATGTATTCTACAGAGTCACATCACAACCGCATTTACAAAGCATACAAAAGTCGAGCATGCAACAGCACTAAGTCAGAACACAAATTCAGTGGTGCTTGAAAGTTTGTGAAACCTTTAGAATAGAATTTTCTATAGTTCTGAATAAATATGATCTAAAACATCATCAGATTATCATATACGTCCTAAAAGTAGATAAAGAGCAAAGAACCCAGTTAAACAAATTAGACAAAAACTTTTATGGCACAGAATGGTTACTTCTTTAAATATATGGCTAATTTGTCTAATTAAACAGTGCAGTGTGTCCACACAATAGGGTTTCACTATGATTTAACAGTATTTTGTTTATAATCAGTGAAACTCCAGTTGCATAACTGGTTACAAGGACAACAATATATTCAACAAAGTGGCTACACTGCTGTCAATGTTAAATCTGCATACCGGTACTTAAAAACAGAGCCAATGCAGTTAATGTTTATTCACTAACATTTAGAATAGCAGTACCAAATAGAAAACAAATTGTACAAATGTAGAAGACACACAGTGGTGCTTGAAAGTTTGTGAACCCTTTAGAATTTTCTATATTTCTGAATAAATATGATCTAAAACATCATCAGATGTTCACATAAGTCCTAAAAGTAGATAAAGAGAACCCAGTTAAACAAATTAGACAAAAATTTTACTTGGTCATTTATTTATTGAGGAAAATTATCCAATATTACATACTAGTGAGTGGCAAAAGTATGTGAACCCCTAGGATTAGCAGTTAATTTGAATGTGAAATTAGAGTCAGGTGTTTTCAACCAATGGGATGACAATCAGGTGTGAGTGGGCAGCCTGTTTTATTTAAAGAACAGGGATCTATCAAAGTCTGCTCTTCACAACATGTTCGTGTAAGTGTATCATGGCACGAACAAAACAGAAGTCTTTTTACCAAAGACTGGTTAAAGAAGAATAAAGTTAATGTTTTGGAATGGCAGAGTCAAAGTCCTGACATTAATACAATCGAAATGTTGTGGAAGGACCTCAAGCAAGCAGTTAATGTGAGGAAACCCACCAACATCCCAGAGTTGAAGCTGTTCTGTATGGATGAATGGGATAAAATTCTCCAAGCCGGTGTGCAGGACTGATCAACAGTTACAGGAAATGTTTAGTTGCAGTTATTGCTGCACAGAGGAGTCACAACAGATACTGAAAGCAAAGATTCACATACTTTTGCCACTCACAAATATGTAATATTGGATCATTTCCCTCAATAAATAAATGACCAAGTATGATATTTTTGTTATGATATCAAGAATGATATCTGGGTTCTCTTTATCTACATTTAGGACTTGTGTGAAAATCTGATGATGTTTTAGATCATATTTATGCAGAAATACAGAAACTTCTAAAGGACTGTAGACTCATGCATACTGGATATGAGACTCTTTGTGTTCTAGCTCTGATTGACTACAGTACCCAGAGCAACTTCCTGGGAAGTGGTGCCTCCCCATGACATCTCTGCCTTCCCCCCTTCATGAGCTGGCAGTGGATGCATGTCTGGTGGGGGAAAATACTTTATCCATGTAATCCATAAATACCCCATCCATGAATGTCTACAGCAGTGCTCTGTTTTCAGAGAGAGCATACTTTTTCCTGCTCTAAATGTTGGGAGTCCAGCTCACTTTGGTCTATCTTCTACCTTCAGTGCAACCCACCCATCTCCTGAACAGCAAATGAGATTACTTCCTGATCACTCGCTGTATAGATTAGTCCCATTTACAGCTAATAGACATCTCATCCTCCAGCTCTCCATTCCCATTGCCCAGCAATGTTCTGTTTCTCTATGCTGACTGGGCAGAGTTATTTAGTACACAAAGAACTGTCAAAAACTGAACTGTCGACCCCACCAGTTGACCCTGCAACTGTGCCATAGAATTGAGCTCCTGGAAGGAGCCACCTGTCCTTATCCTCATGTTTACCCTCTCTCATCATTGGTAATTCAGGCTATGCATGGTTATGTCATGGAAGCCCTTGCCAACATATTTACCTGTCCTTCTTTTCTAAAAGAGGGATAAGTGTTTGTGGCTTTGTTTATATAGGAGTCTCAATCCCATCACCTGAAGATACTCATATCGACTTCCTCTGGTCCCAGCCACCCTAGAGCAACTCAAGTCAGCCCAGTTCTTCACAAAGCTTGATCTCTGCCACAGCTATAACCTGAGAGGGGAACGAGTGAAAAACAGCTTTCCTCACTGAAGCCAACCACTACACTTGTATCATTACACCTGTTGATTGTGAATGACATTTCCTGGGACATGCTGGACTACTTCATCATCAACCTACATTGATAATATCTTACTCTCCATCTTTTGAATCTCACATCTCCCATGTCTGTTAGGTCATCTGGCACCTCTTTAAGCACACATTAAGGTATGTGCAGTCCATACCCTACCACTGTTAAGGTGCTCCAGAAATTCTTGGGATTTGCCAAATGCTATAGGTACTTACTTCAGGTATTTAGCTCCACTGTCACACCACTCATTGCCTTACCAAAGGAGAAGCCCCTATCCTTACATTTCACTCCCCAAGCGGTCTACAGAGTTATACGTCTTGTTGATTGCACAGGACTGTAGGAATGAGGTGCTGATGCATTCAAGCTGCTTTTGGGAACCAGACTCCAGAACTCCAGCATGCATTGGCCCTTCTCCAAACTTAGCAGCATCTCTCTGCTACTGCACCTGCAACATGGGTGGTTAAGCATGCTACAGAACACGTGTTGGAACTGTCCGACTGGTTTGTAAAATATAATGAACATTGGAGAAACTTGGGAAACTTGCAGAGAATGTGGGTGGGAGGGGTGGGGGTGGGGTACTTGAGGCTCCAGCTGAGGTCATAGAAGCAGGTGCAGGTGGTGAGGTAAGACGACTTTGGAGATGGTGGTCCAGCAGCTGTCCATGGGTGTACAAATGGCACTGGCCTAAGCAAGCAAGCACAGTGCCATGTTGGAACTGTGCGACTGGTTTGTAAAATATAATGAACATTGGCGAAACATGGGAAACTTGCAGAGAATGTGGGTGGGGGTGGGCGGGATTGCTTGAGGCTCCAGCTGAGGTCATAGGAGCAGGTGCAGGTGGTGAGGTAAGAAGACTTTGGAGATGGTGGTCCAATAGTGTCCATGAGTGGCGACAACTTCAGGGAGTGTGAGAGCTTCCAGGTTGAGTTTAAAATGAAGGTGAATCAGAATATAGTGTGGGAGTGCACATAAAGCTGTCGAATGGGGTCTGGTACATTGGAGCGACAGTTAGTTGTTTTGCCTTATACAAAGCTGTTTTACATAATAACACATCTTATTGTAACAAGTTATTGTAACTTTGTACATTTTAAATTTTGTATATAACTGTAAGACTTATTGGTACTCACTTATTAAACTTTGAGAGTCATTTTTGTGATTCTGATTTACTTTGAGAGGTCAACAAATTATCAGGCATCAGGACAAGACCAAAAAAAAAAATTGCCCAGCAAACATGTTGGCGTGGCTCAAAATGGCAAAGTTATTTGTCCAATTAGTGTAAATCTTTTGTGTTATCTGTTTAATGTATACACATTTGCTTCATTCCTAGATTCCCAGAGACACACATGCGTTAATGAATGTTTACAAGGTCTGTATCTGGGGCTTCAAAAAGATATTGCATTCTGTACTGCACTTTTCTCCAGGTAAGGTTTGAGTTTAATGAATGAACAGTTTGATAGTGCAGTGAGGTATCTGAACTTTTGATTCACTACAGTATTGAATTCGACCAAGATGAAGTAATTGTATAGACACTTTGATAAATATTTTAATCACATTAAAGAGAAGTATTCTTAGAGCATTCACTTGTAATTTATATAGAGATAAATCCATATAGTCCAGCGGCAGGCTTCTGATCCAGTAACTGATGGTTTATAATACAACTATCAATATTTTTTTACCTTGACATGGCAACAAACTAAATTTCCATTGTTATGTAATGACAATGAAATGTCAGGAATATTGTCAGAATTACAATTTGTATTTATTATCACAGCGATATGTTCATATATCCATTTTTATTTATTTTTTTAGGTCTGAAAATGTTTCATTTAATTTGAATTCTGTCCTCAAACTACCTAAGGTGCCATATCTTTGAAAATAAGACTCTCTGGCACGTTAAGAGTTTTTTGCATCAGTCTTGGTCTCCCAGGTTTCTCAATTGGTAAATATTTTGATGAAAAAGGAGTAGCAAAATTTCAGCTAGGCTTCTCTGTCACACCGGGACAAATCAGAGTACAGCCGTGGTACAGGGACTCAGAAGTGATCAGCATGAGGAAAAAAGTCATAAAGAAGTTAGAAGTAGTCAGAGCAGCAGCAGTTATAAAACTAAAATAATGATTATCTACTGTCCTTCTTTCTCATTTACAATTGTCATATTTCAGACACATTAAACCCTCTGTATCCAGGGGGAGGGGTTTGTTCCAGGACCAACTGCTGTCTTCTATTAGCTTGAACCAGTCTGGTCATTCTTCTTTGATTTCTGGCAGAAGAGAATTACAACGAAATCTATGACAAAAAATATTCACTGACGACCTATTTTTCACAACAAAAACAAGACGGGAGCTGAATAAAAAGTAAGATTTCAAAACGAGTACTATGACGAAATGTATTACACTTTTTGTGGACAAATCAAAACTAAACGATAATGTGAAAGACTGATAAATCGACCTAGAGTGGCACTGAGGGGGTTTAAGCCTCTAATGCTTGTAGCAAAGCCAAAAATCTTTATTTCACCAGCACTTTATAACGCATGTAGATTATGTAGCACTGCTGCTCACTCAATGCAAGTCTGTATTAATGTTTGCATCCTCTTTTAGGTTACCATAGCCCAGTCTCAAATTGCACCCTATGCTCTACAGACCCTGTACCCAGGGTAAGTCAGAGAAAATACTGTTTTAGGTGCATGCAGGTTTAGAACAATAGCAGTATTTCTAGTAATAGAGCTATAGTTGCATACCATAATATTACAGTTAACATTAATGTTAGACTGATGTCAGGTTGCTAGCCAACTAGCTACATACTATAGCAATGTTGACATTACATGTAGTTTGATGGTTCATGTTTAGTTTATAGCATTATTTAATGTTGATAAGGTGTATGTGCAGCCCATTATCATTAGCTTACAGTGGTGCTTGAATGTTTGTGAACCCTTTAGAATTTTCTATATTTCTGCATAAATATGACCTAAAACATCATCGGATTTTCACACAAGTCCTAAAAGTAGAGAAAGAGAACCCAGTTAAACAAATGAGACAAAAAATATTATACTTGGTCATTTATTTATTAGTAAAATTATCCAATATTACATATTAGTGAGTGGCAAAAGAATGTGAACCTTTGCTTTCAGTATCTGGTGTGACCCACCTGTGCAGCAATAACTGCTACTAAACGTTTCCTGTAACTGTTGATCAGTCCTGCACACCGGCTTGGAGGAATTTTAGCCCATTCCTCCGTACAGAACAGCTTCAACTCTGGGATGTTGGTGGGTTTCCTCACATTAGCTGCTCGCTTCAGGTCCTTCCACAACATTTAGATTGGATTAAGGTCAGGACTTTGACTTGGCCACTCCAAAACATTAACTTTATTCTTCTTTATTCTTCTGGCTTGTCCATGTGATCTTTAGCAAACTGCAGACGAGCAGCAATGTTCATTTTAGAGAGCAGTGGCTTTCTCCTTGCAGCCCTGCCATGCACACCGTTGTTGTTCAGTGTTCTTCTGATAGTAGACTCTTGAAACTTAACATTAGCCAATGTGAGAGAGGCCTTCCCTATGTTGCTTAGAAGTTACCCTGGGGTCCTTTGTAACCCACCAACTATTACACACCTTCCTCTTGGAGTGATCTTTGTTGGTCCATCGCTCCTGGGGAGGGTAACAATGGTCTTGAATTTCCTCCATTTGCACACAATCTGTCTGACTGTGGATTGGTGGAGTCCAAACTCTTTAGAGATGGTTTTGCAACCTTTTTCAGCCTGATGAGCATCAACAACTCTTTTTCTGAGGTCCTCAGAAATCTCCTTTATTTGTGCCATGATACACTTCCACAAACGAGTTGTGAAGAGCAGACTTTGATAGATCCCTGTTCTTTAAATAAAACAGGGCACCCACTCACACCTGATTGTCATCCCATTGATTGAAAACACCTGACTTTCACCTTCAAATAAACTGCTAATCCTAGAGGTTCACATACTTTTGCCACTCACTAGTATGCAATATTGGATAATTTTCCTCAATAAATAAATGACCAAGTATAATATTTTTCTCTCATTTGTTTAACTGGGTTCTCTTTATCTACTTTTAGGACTTGTGTGAAAATCTCATGATGTTTAAGGTCATATTTATGCAGAAATATAGAAAATTCTAAAGGGTTCACAAACTTTCAACTGTATGTCTTCTACATTTGTACAACTTGTTTTCTATTTTTTTTGCTATTTTTTTGTTATTCTAAATGTTAGTGAATAAACATTAACTGCATTGGCTCTGTTTTTAAGTATGCAGATTTAACATTGACAGCAGTGTAGCCACTTTGTTGAATATATTGTTCTCCTTGTAACCAGTTATGCAACTGGAGTTTCACTGATTATAAACAAAATATTGTTAAATCACAGTGAAACCCTATTGTGTGGACATACTGCACTGTTTAATTAGACAAGGTAGCCATATATTTGAAAAAGTAACCATATTGCTTCCATAATTTTGAATGTTAACAAGTGAAAGAGCATTTAAGCTATTGTTTTTGTAAGTTAGTAATAAGTAATATTCATCTAACACAGTAAAACCTTTAAAATGCATTCTGATGCTTGGTTCGAACTTCAGTAGCTCATCTTGATCATGTCTGCATGCCTAAATGCAGTGAGTTTCTGCCATGTGATTAGCTGATTAGATATTTTGCATTAACAAGTGGGTGAACAGGTGTACCTAATGAAGTGGCCAGAGAGGGTATTATGCAAACCACATCTCTCTCGGAGACAAAGGTGTGATGAGCCCAGACAGGACTTGCAGCACCGAGAAGCAGCAATCTCCCTGCGGGGAATAAAAAGTAAACACATCGAGAACCACATGCATAGGGAAGGCATGGTGGGAGGGTGGAATACGTACAAAAATGAAAAAGAGAGAAAGTTAGGAAAAAACTGCAGGTGTTACTAAAATTTAGGTGAAGCAGCTTGCTTCTTCTGCTCAATGGCATCAGACGATGTGGTGGCCGGCCTAGAAACAGGTGAATGAATTTGGAATAAGGTGTGAACAACAAGTGCTGTGAAATAGCAGGAGACTATAGCAGGTACACATTACTTTGTTCACATGGAGTCAGCATAGTACTTTGCATGTGGCAAATTCAAGTTTTGCCTTTTGGAACTTTATGTACTTATGAATGTGGGTAGCTTAAAGTACTAGTGGTTGATAAAGTATCTGAAAGCTGCACTGAAGTAAAAGTATGAATATCTTACCAGAAAGTAACTTTTGTAGAAGTCACCTCTTGGAATATTTGTTGAGTAAAAATCTTAAAGTGTCTGCTATTTACTGTACATTACAATTTAATCTTCTGATATTAAATGTACTTAAGTATTGAAAGTAAAAGTACAAATAAATGCTATTAATAAAAAGCAAATAGTCAGATTTTTTTTTGAGAATTATGAAAATTTGATCATACCTTACAAGTAAAGAAAAAAACGTTTTCATAACAGACTTAAAGCTAATTCATGTAAATAGCAGTGATATTATGGCTTTAATTTCTTAATCTTAACTTACCTCAATGTGTTTCTTGAAGTTGGATGGGGATTTTAAATGCCATCATTTCCATACATTTGGGTACGCATAATGGACACTTCATCTGGTATGCAAAGCATTTCAAGCATTCATTAATTAATTCACTCATTCATCCATTTTCACACAGGAAGGGTTTCCTAAGAACACCATATTGCCTGCCCGGTCACCAATCGGGTATTTACAGACATGTCTAGCACTCTCTCACCAAGAGGTATACTACCCAAAAGAAGCCTCCTAGAGCCTTTTTATAGAGCAGCAGGGAGAACTTTCACTGTATGTCCTCTTGAATTGTCTTGAATGTTTACTCCATTTGTTCACAATCTGTCTGACTGTGGATTGGTGGAGTCCAAACTCTTTAGAGATGGTTTTGTAATATTTTCCAGCCTGATGAGAATCAATAACTCTTTTTCTGAGGTCCTCAGAAATCTCCGTTGTCCGTGCCATGATACACTTCCACAAACCTGTGTTGTGAAAAGCAGACTTTGATAGATCCCTGTTCTTTAAATACAACAGGGTGTCCCTAAGACCTGATTGTCATTTCATTGATTGAAAACACATGACTCTAATTTCACCTTCAACTGCTAATCCTAGAGGTTCACATACTTTTGCCACTAATTTGTTTATAATATTAGTGAGTGGCAAAAGTATGTATATAATATATAGAAATATAGAAAATTCTAACAAACTTTCAAGCACCACCGTAACTGCATGCCGAGTTTTGCAGCAGTCATTTCTTTCTATTTTTTTTTGCCAATGAGTGTATTAATACTTCATTATATTACATCACTGTACAGTACATGGTCAGGACAAAGAGTGCTCCCTTCCACCCCCATGCTTGTAGAAGAGCAATTGAATTGCTCACATAATCAAGTCAAGTCAAGTCAGATCTATTTATATAGCGCTTTTTACAATGGAGCATTGTCTCAAAGCAACTTTACAAGTTTAGATTATCTCCTAATAACTACGTCCAATCCCAAATTGAGCAAGCCTAGGGCGACAGTGGCAAGGAAAAACTCCCTGAGTGTTATAGGAAGAAACCTTGGGAGAACCAAGACTCAAAAAGGGACCCAACCTCCTTGGGCGGCATAAATCTAAGAGCGAAACTAAAGTCATGTAGTCAAAGTTCGAATAAAATGTGAAGTATGCACATCGGCATTAAGTGGCCCAGGTATGATGATGCTGGAGCTGATGACGGAAGCAGCTTGGGTGGAGCTACAGCAGATGAACATCATGTGTGGGGCTGGAACTGCCGGAACACAGCTCGGAGAGAAAACAGAAAATGTAATTAGTTATTGATTAAGAGCACAGTGTCTATTAACAATCACTGATGCCATGTCAATCACTGTTGCCACGTGTAGCATGAGACCCCGGCAGCATTAGCTATAGCAGCATAGCTAGAAAGAGGAGAACTGGTAGGAAACACAGCCAAGAGGGATCACATGAGACATTGGCAACCCCACCGGAGGCAGAAGACAGCATCCCAACGTCTCTGATCACCAAAGACTCTTTGACTATGAACCCTCAGCTCTGCCCTTATTCTAAGGCAAGGATGCACGAGTCAAGATCACAAGGACCGAAGCCCAGCCACATAACTAATATACAAATTGTACCCAAACCAAAAGTGAATATTACGTATGACTACTAGATGCTGCAGTCTTAATTATGGATGAGGAATTGCAAACATTGCTGTTTGTTGAACTTCAGTACACCTATTGTTCTATGCACAAAAGAGTTCCAACTGCCCAGTGCCCCAGTATTACTCCTTGATGTGCAAATTAAATAAACTTGCAACTAGACAAAAAGTAAACGCCTTTGATGCGTAAGGGAGTATGCAGACAATGACTATTGTTCCCTAGATTCTGTAGATTGTATTTCCTTCATTTTTTCCTTGTCCAGCACAGGACTGGCAATAGAGAGAGGAAGTACCTGATCAAGAGTTTTGTATATATTTATGTAGTAAATGGGCATTTCATCTCTTCTTTTTGTTTTCACATTGTATAGTTTTGGAAGCAATTTTCTGAAACTTATATGTCTACTCTGCACACATTAATTATTCATTTGCAACCCATGTTTAGGTTATATAATATTCTGTGCTGCCAACACTCGGGTGATTAATGATATAATGAGAATGTCAAGGTAGTGGTCAATCACAGTTCAGCTCAACAACAGAATGGTTTAAAAATATATTTTTGATTAGCTATACCATTCTAGAATCCAGACCTAAAGCATGAAATGATCTAAAATTCCTGTTCATAGTTGATGGATCAGGAAGAATTATTGTTATATCAGTTATTAACTACAAGGTTAAGATACATTTAAAGCTTGAATTGTGAATTATCATTAAATGTGTTACAATACATAAAAACGTATGTTGCTCTGAACATATTTCTCTAGCATTACAACTTTTTATGTTTATTTATTTGGTCTATTTAATGTCACTATCTTCATCAATGGCCATTTCAGCAACAGACACAAGGTTACATAGAGACTAGTTGGGTCCTTGAGTCATTTAAGAGACACTCTTATCCACAGAGACTTACAACTGATACAATCTTACAATCCATGAAATTGTGGCTTAAAGGCCTTGCTCAAGGACCCAAGAGTGGTATCAGTGAGATTGGAATCCTGGACCTTCTGGTCCACAGTCCTGTACCTCAACCACTGGGCCACCTCTGTCTACTTGCAGCTTTGTGTATAGCACATTACAGATTACCAAAATCACTCCCAAGGGACCAGTAAAATGACCAGAAATCAGCAATTTTCATAGTTATACTTTTCCGGATGAAGTATCATCATTGGCCTGCATCATCCTGCATAACCAATTACTCATTTGAATCTTGCCACCTTTCATAATCATCTGCTCAATTGTAGACAGTTTCACTGCATATATACCCTGCTGTTTCCCTGTTTCTTTGTTGGGTTGATGGTGGTCCAGGATTCAAAACCCACCTTTGCCAAGTTGCCATTATTGCATCAAGGGCCTTTACCCTGTATATTGTATGTATGTCCAAGTTGGATGTATGGCAGTGTATGTGACCTCAGTATGTGCCACAGGAATACACTCATCAATTGCGTTATTAGGTACACCTGCTTGTTAATACACTCATTATCCATTTTATCAGTTCCACTCACCATATAGAAGCACTTTGTAGTTCTACAATTACAGACAGTAGTCCATTTGGTTCTCCATGTACTTTTTTAGTTCCCTTTACTCTGTTCTCTAATGTTCATGACCCACAAGGGACTACCACGTTCTCAGCACTGCAGTCACAGTGGTCCACAGTGGTGGTTATGAGTTAATGTGTGTTTTGCTGGTACGATTGGATCCGACACAGCTGCTGGAGTTTTTAAACACCTTGTCCTATTGCTCTACCTTGTAGATATGAAGGCAGACAGTAGCTCATCTGTTATTGCACAGTTTGGTATTGCACAGTTTGTTTTACAATGTGGAACATTGTTTGAAAAATAGGAATTCTGTTAAAAACAAAAAAGTTAGAAACAAAGAAATCCCTTATTGATTCCAAAGTTTTGGACTGTAGTTTGTATAAAGAAGAAGTAGTAATGGCAGAGAATCTGGCATTGCCACTGTTACTGCAAGTCAGCTTTCCTTAAATTGGATATTGGACACTGTTGTGATGTATGCACTCTTTCTCTGATGTAAATAAAAAAAGTGTCTGAGTGACGTTTACAGAGTCTTGCATTAAATGCTCTGCTCTGATTAATGAAGAAGCATGCTGTTGTGGGAGAACAGTGTGTTGGGGAGGAGGCTGCCACAAAGCAATAGCTGTTTAATTAAATATCGAGCACACCAGTGACCCAAACTCCAGGCTGATGCTGATTAAAATTTCAGGTAAGTACGTTGAAAAGACTTGTGCTAGAATGTTAGTAACAACCTGCAAACAAAGAAACAGAAGTGAGAAGTTTATATTGATGGTCCGGAAGCTTAATAAACTTTGCTTCATCAAACCTGTAGCTGGACCTTCCTCTGTGCATTTCAGTTTATTTTACTCATTAATTCATCTTGAATAAATTCACGAATCTCCTGTCGGTGTCTCCCACCTTCGATCATGCAAACACAGACATGCACACACACAGACACACACATTCTTCTATGAGTAATGAAGATGTCTGAGAAGGAAACTTTGTGGTATGTGCAGGGAAAAGACTGCTAGAGAGAAGGAAAACATCAGCCATTTTATTTTTGACCATGCGAAGCCAAAGTGACAGTCGTTGTCGAGCTGAAAAAAAATAATGAGGATGGAAGGGAAGGTTTCAGCTTCAGCTCATACAGAGGAAAAGATGGAGAAAGAGAGGAAATAAGAGTGGTGAAGAAGGTTTCTGTAATTCAGAGAACTCTTTATCTGTCTGCATCTTTCTCATTCTGTCTCCATTCGGTCTCTTTCCACCCATATCCTATGTCTTAATTGGGGGTCCTATGTTTCCTCCATGTCTATGTCTTTCTAAGTTTCTCTCACATTTCTCTCTCCTCTGCCCATGCAACTGTCTCCTTAGTTTGAGAATATACTTATACCTGATGGAAAATGTTCATGTTGGATATGAACTTGGAGAGACTTGACAAAAGAAAAACTTCACTGATCTGACATATCGGAGGTCATAAGCACACATACAATCAAGTTGCCTGAGCATATCAACATCACAATAAAGTTTTTAGTAGTGCAAAAATAACGTATGTTAAAAAACAGAAAGCCAGGACACACCCAGTAAAAGCAACCCATATAAAATGACAATGTTGTACACCCACAAGATATTAAACATGAGATATTAAAGTACCAGTAGTACCAATAGGGCAGTTATCTGTCACAGGGGCAATACATGGGACTCTCACCTCACCAGAGACGGTAGAAGAACCAGCGAGGCTTGGTTAATTAACAGTTTAGCAGTGGATTAGCAGTTAATTTGAAGGTGAAAATAGAGTCAGGTGTTTTCAATCAATGGGATGACAATCAGGTGTGAGTGGGCACCCTGTTTTATTTAAAGAACAGGGATCTATCAAAGTCTGCTCTTCACAACACATGTGTAAAAGTGTATCATTGCATGAACAAAGGAGATTTCTGAGGGCCTCAGAAAAAGAGTTGTTGATGCTCATCAGGCTGGAAAACGTTACAAAACCATCTCTAAAAAGTTTGGACTCCACCAATCCACAGTCAGACAGATTGTGTACAAATGGAGGCAACTCAAGACCATTGTTACCCTCCCCAGGAGTAGTTGACCAACAAAGATCACTCCAAGAACAAGGCGTGCAATAGTTGGCGAGGTCACAAAGGACCCCAGGGTAACTTCTAAGCAACTGAAGGCCTCTCTCACATTGGCTAATGTTCATGAGTCCACCATCAGAAGAACACAGAGCAACAATGGTGAGCATGGCAGGGTTGCAAGGAGAAAGCCACTGCTCTCCAAAAAGAACATTACTGCTTGTTGGCAGTTTGCTAAAGATCACGTGGACAAGCCGGAAGGCTACTGGAAGAATATTTTGTGAGTGGATGAGACCAAAATAGAACTTTTTGGTTTAAAAGAAAAGCGTTCTGTTTGGAGAAAGGAAAACACTGCATTCCAGCATAAGAACCTTATCCCATCTGTGAAACATGGTAGTGGTAGTATCATGGTTTGGGCCTGTTTTGCTGCATCTGGACCAGGACGGCTTGCCATCACTGATGGAACAATGAATTCTGAATTATATCAGAGAATTCTAAAGGACAATGTCAGGACATCTGTCCATGAACTGTCTCAAGAGAAGGTGGGTCATGCAGCAAGACAACGACCCTAAGCACACAAGTCGTTCTACCAAAGAATGGTTAAAGAAGAATAAAGTTAATGTTTTGGAATGGGCAAGTCAAAATCTTAATCCAATCAAAATGTTGTGGAAGGACCTGAAGCGAGCAGTTAATGTGAGGAAACCCACCAACATCCCAGAGTTGAAGCTGTTCTGTACGGAGGAATGGACTGAAATTCCTCCAAACCGGTGTGCAGAACTGATCAACAGTTACAGGAAACGTTTAGTTGCAGTTATTGCTGCAAATGGGTGGGGGTCACACAAGATACTGAAACCAAAAATTCACATACGTTGTTACTCACTAATTTGTAATATTGGATCATTTTCCTCAACAAATACATGACCAAGTATAATATTTTAATCACATTTGTTTAACTGGGTTCTCTTTATCTACTTTTAGGACTTGTGTGAAAATCTGATGATGTTTTAGGTCATATTTATGAAGAAATATAGAACATTCTAAAGGGTTCACAAACTTTCAAGCACCACTGTATGCCAGTCTTGTTTGTATCCTGCCTCCGGGTGAGGTAAGGTTTCAGTTGTGTTTTGAGGGTGCGTTCGGATTCCAAGCACAGCAAAATCCAGTATGGCTCTGCGTTATACAGCCACGTGGCGCCTGAGGTTGTGCTTTGTGTTGGTTTTCAGATTTGTTTCCTGGCTCATTCTGTATCGACCAAGGTTCCTGTGTTTCATCACTCCACATGGTGGGTTTTAGGTATTTGTGATGTATGTCACAGACTAGAAGTGCCCTAATAATACATATTGCTTGTTAGTAGCCACCTTGACTAGACTTAACCCAATATACAAAAACCTGGCTATGATTTAATTCCCGGAATTATAGTCTGGGAAAAAACAGACTGTGTTAGTGTGTGAAGCCTTAAGAGCCCTAGTCAATTCGTTTAAAACCAAGCATAAAATGCTGGTTTATGGTGTTACACCATTCCATAATTCTTTATTAACCTTCAGTGTTTCAATTTATACCACTACTTAAGGTCCCAACCTGCTAAAGAACCTGAGGCCTTGTCTTAAACCCAGTGAGCATATTATCTGTGCTGATTAACTCACCAACATGTGGGAAGGGCAGTCGTCGCCTGCAGCATTACACACTGAAGAAAGTGACGAATGAGGTGGAGTGGCTATTCTCAGGATGTCAGTCAAATCGTCACCTTCAAATAAAGGAGAGGCCATTAGCGGTGAATTATCTTATTAGTGAACGGCTCTGGAGAACTCCAGGGACTCGTTGAGCTAGCGACTGAGCCTGATATATGGGCAAGGTTTTAGTGCACACTATAAAAACCAAGAGGCTCTGCTTTAGTTCAGGACTATAAAGTCTAGACCATAACAACGCCTCCTTAGCCTAACACATGAAAAGCTTTAGTGGACTGACTCAATAAAAGTGTCCCATTAGCTTTAATCTAAGTTAAGCTATTAGCACTAAATGCTAAACTAAATTACTCGAATGGGGGGCTCTTGAATTGTGTGGTACATTTCTGCTGAAGCTGATGAAGTTCAGTGTGCTGTTAGGAGTTGACTTCCTTACACAGAATTTGCTTGGAGTGAACAATTCAGCATTGTTAAGTGCCATCTAATATGCTTCATACATATGTTGTGGACAGAAAAGCATTGAGTACAGCAAGTTCAGAAATGGATAATGTGATATGTTTTCATTCCAGCTCTTGTGCACCACCAAATGAGGTCTGTGTATAGTGTGGTGAGAATAAATGTGGATGTCTCTTCTGTGGGTAAGATCCTCAGCTAGAAAATTGCAAAAAATCCAATTGTAATAAAGTTTGCTTTCTTCAAACTGAGTTGAAGTTCCATTTATTTTATTCTTTAGCCTTTCTTATAAGTACCGGTCAGATCTTCCTGTTTTCCCACTTTGAGAGTTGTGCTGAATGCATTTGCATATGGATTGTGATATGGTGCAGCAATATCTGATTCATTTGAGATGTGAAAACCATTCTGATCAAGTTCTGACATAACAATGGCTTGTTTATAAGCGTAGAAATTGCTCATTAGGACAGTGAGATGCTTTGGTACATCAGCTCTTTAACATTATTAAAAGCCTTGATGCAATCTCCGTGTTTACTGGTGGGTGGGTGAAACAATGAAACACAAAATTAACACAAAATAAACCCCAAATTGAGATCTTATGATGGCACACGGGTAGCACAGCAGTCACTAGCTCACCACTGCAGTAACTTGGGTTCAAGTACTGGTTGGTCACCACATACAGGCATGATTGGCTATTAAAGGAGGGGAATCCAGTTAGGGAATCTATTGGTGCAACAGTGATTCCTGCAGATCCTGCCCACTTATGACTGCTTTGGGATAGGGCCCAGACAGGTCAAGTAGGGATAAAAAAAAAAAACAGAATGAGAATTCAGTTTGCAAAGCTGAATTACCAAATCTGAGTTACCAAATCTATTGGTAAGCATACATAACTGTCCTGTACATGTCTTGTAAAAGTTATGAGCTGTTCTTTCTTCAGTTTCAAACTTTGTTTAGTTCATTTTGTGATAGTCAGCATGTTTGCCATTGAGTCTTATATATTGCTTTTTGACACTTTCTTCACAACTGGCAGAAAGCTATGGTGGTATTAGTTACTGTATTGATCCAAAGCAATTTAATAATTCATCTAACTGGTTAGAGCCCATCATTTATATTGTGCACAGAGGTTTTATTTTGTCAGCACAGCAAACTGATCTGAGAGACAGAAGGGGAATTGATGTTCATGACATACAGTCCAGATGTTTAAAGCCATGCAGCTTCACTCAGCTGTCTCCAGGGAGAGACATGTTGGTCAATTACATCCATTAAATCTGGGTTTGTTGTCAGACTGGCAATTACAAGCTGATACTACTTGTGCATGCGTACATGGGAAGGGAGAATGGGATATGCTCAGGGCATGGCATTGCCTGAAAGTTCTGCTTATGACTCCAAGTGACTGATGTAGCTTACTTTTAAAGTTAAATAGCAAACCACATTCTAGAACAAAAATAAACCCATATCTGATGCACAATTCTGAGGTGACAGCATTCCTACACCTACAGTAAGCATAAGATGTGATGCTGCACCACAGCATGAGAATGAATAACATAATCTGCTGAGTTACAGTCTAATGCAAAAAGTAGGGAACCCAAACTTTTAGGTGAAGGTGAGACCATATAACGGAAAATAAAAAAATGTTACTAATCAAGTCTATATTTACTGTACTGAACTGTTTATATTTGCTGGTTTGTGTGTCATGCTTTCCGTCTTGTAACCATATGTTTAGGTAGGTCCAATGGGTCTGTTAGCTTTTCTGTTTTTTAGGTTAAGTTTATTGTTCCCTGTTTGTTGTACTCTACTTTGGGCCTCTGTCTGTGACTATGGTTGTGAATTCTGATGATTATACCTTGGGTTCCGATATCTCCCTCCCATGTGCCCCCCCATGTGCCATGTGTCCCCCCATGTGCTGTGTGCATTTCCTAGTTTTCAAGCTGCACTACAGCTTCTGTGCATCTCCCTCTCCCTCCCATCTCCCTCTACATGGGTGCTCGACTGGACAGCTCCCCCTATGTTGGCCCACTGCATGGGCCTCCTCTCAAACTGTTGCCTTCACTTTCAGGCCCCTCCCTCTAGTGCCACCAGACTAGCCACACCACAGTCAGTGTTTTTTTTTCTTTGTTCATTCTCTGTTTTGTAAAAGAAATATCCCTTCATTCTTATGTCATTGTCATGTACTATTCCTGAGTCAGACTGATAAGGATCCGGTTGAAAAATTAATGGGTTCATTTTCTGTGAACCATAACACCATATGACTATCCTGTTTTACATTGATATTACAACCCCAAATCAGACAAAAGTTTGGATGGTATGGAAAACTAAAACAAAAAACAAGCAAATTTTATTTTGACTTTTATGTCATTGCAGATAGTATATACACAAGACAGGTTAAGAAAATATAAGATAAGAAAAGTTGTGATGGGGCACTGTATAACCACATGGACAATGGATTACTTTGGCAAACCTTTGTCAAGCACTATAATATGGAGTTACAGAAGAAGCGCCAACTTTTCTGGGCTTTTGGAAAAAATGCTCACTGTTGCTACTCTGAATTTACCAGTCTAAAAGCCAGAGTTTGCCATGCTATGGGATTGGGTCAGTGCCCTTGGCAAAGGTCATATGCACTTCTGTGATGGCAGCATTAATACACAAAAGTACAATGAGATTTTAGAGCAACATAAGCTGCCTTCAATAAGACATCTTTTCCAGGGATGCTAGTGCATTTTTCAACAAAGCAATACAAAACAAGCCAAAGTTAGGACTGAAATATGTAAATTCCTTGTAAGAACATTGTTTTTAAACATTTCAAGATTTTTCTCACACATTTGTTGATAAACTGGAGATGCTCTGTCTAGCTTTGCTCCTCAAAGACTCGTCAAAGCCTTTTGTGGATACTGCTTTTGTGCCAAAAAATTATTATTATAACCTCTTGATGTCACCGGTTTGAAATCACATCACATCAATTTTTTTTTGACTGCGTTGCAGGCTTGAATGCACGAAAGAACTGACGAGACAAAACATTAACTATCTTGGGTTTATACTGTCTGCAATGAAATAAAAGTCAAAGTAAATGTAAGGAGCACTTACATACAAGTTTGTTCTTGAAGTCATCTCAGCTGTGTCTGATGGATGTAATTAATGCTAGCTGTAATGCTTATTGTTTAAACTCCAACATGATTACATCCAGGTGGATCAGTTTAAAGGTGCATATGCCAAATGATTAAATGTAAAAAAAAATCATACTGGGTAAAAATGTACTGAAGTGACTGAAGTACATTAATTTATTTTATGGTCTCTGAACTTGACTCACTTGTAAATAATTAATTAGAGAATTGACACCACACAATATTGTTCTAAGAAGAAATGGGACTAGAGGACAAGATAGAAACATCATTGCAGGGATCATTTACAAAAATCACCAAAAACACCTGAACAACATGAATATGGTGATCAACAAAATAAGTCCATTGTCTAATCCCAAGGTAACATATTTGACAGAACCAGAGTTGATAGAATATAAGAGCTAATACTAATCCAAATACTAATATACTGTATACTATGGCCAATAACTAAGCAAAATAGTGAGACCATATGGATGGTGCATGGCTTCACAGAGCATGTCAGTGGGAATAAACATTTTCCTTGATCAATTGGGAATGAGTCGCAGGTTTGTGTACTCAGATGAGACAGGACATTGTGAATGTGTCACGCTACCCGGCCGTGCCTACCGTATCTGCCGTCCCCCGGACCAATCAGGGGACCTCACGGCGAATGCACTGATCGCCTCCAGCTGTGAGATCCCCTACTTAAACACGGACGGTTGAGACGGTAGACGCGGATCATTGACGTCATCGTCGCGTCCCAAACGCTCGTCGTCACCGCTCCCGGGCGCTTCTCGTCCGTCCTCGCGTTCCTAACGCACCTAGAAAGTTTGGGTACTGCCTAGTAAGTTTGGTTCCTGCCTTGTTTCGTTCCCTCTTTAGTATTTCCTTCAATAAATTATGTTTTGTTCAGTTAAACCTGCGTTTGTCTCCTCCCCTCGCCCTCGGCCGTTACAGAATGTGTGTGTGAGGACAGATTAGTGTTGGGGCTTGGTTGAGGCAGGGAGTCATTCTATGAAGTGGAACTAATTTCTTGCCCAGCTTTTAATCCATTCACTAAATAATATGTCACATTTTAAAAATCTCTACAGTTATCATAGGCAGTGCAGTGGCTCGGTGGGTCCCAGGTGAAGTGGCCTGTGTCCTTTTTGTGTTTAGTCTGCATGTCCTCCCCGTGTCCATGTAGATTTATTCCGTTTCCTCCCACAGTCCAAAGACTATGTTAAGTTAGATGAATTGGAGATATTAACTTGCATGCGAGTGTTTGATATTAAACTTGTACTGATGAAATGTGTGTATCGATGTAACCTTGTGCCTGTCATGAATATAGCCAATGGGCAGATACTACGTTAATAAACCAAGCCAACCATACCTATCACAGTAATACACTGCATACTTTTGAATACAATGCTCTCATTTTGTAGAACACCTAATCTTGAATCTCACATTAACCCATTTGGTATATAAAGTGCCTTTTACGTCTAAAATGTCAGGGTAATCACTAAGTATTCTCTCTTTCTGTCTGTGTTTGCAGGTAACCATGTCCCTGTTTGAGTGAGCAGTGGCTATAGAGGTGCTGCAGAAAGCTGGAGGGTCAGAACGTTAATCAATGAACAACTCACTTGGCACCTGCAGTGAGGGGATCCTTCAATAGTACACACAGCACTAATTTATTAACTACCAAGAAGACAGATGGCTTGGAGACTGGAAACTCTTCTAGCCCTCTAGTTTTTTTCTCTCCTTCCACTCCTCGATGTAAAGTGACCTTAGATATTACACTAAATAAAGAAGTTGCTAAATAAATGCAACTTATTATTATTATTATTATTATTATTATTGCTAACAATATCTAACAATGCTTTAATGTGTGATCATAAAACCTTTCTACTTAAACTACTTAAACAACTTTGCATAAGATATTGAAATTATTTTTGTTTATTAATATTATATAAAGTTTAAAAAGTTTTATTAAAAGAATATGATATGAAAATATATTATCCTAAGGCTATAAGATATTTTATTATAAGGATGAATATTAAATAAGAATTTAATAATGCTTAAGTAATTTAAAACCATATATTTACTAATATTTAATTATTGTATTTCTTTATTGTGTTTCATATTTAAAATCTGCTTTTCACTGATTAGGATTACAGGAGCCTTAGCACTTCCCCAGATAAAGCAGGTTATGGGTGTAGGCATGCCCTGGATGTGACTCCACGCCATTGCAGCACTGGGTAGGAGTTGCAGCTACAAGTGTTGATCTCTCCACCAACCTTTCATTCCTCAGACAATCAATGTGCATGTTATGTCATACACGGTAGTGTTGTAGTTTGAGACCATAAAGGAGTGGTCTCTCTATTTCAAACTCATTTGGACTCTGTCTCTTCTTGTCAGGGATGGTGGACTTGGAAATTGTTGTTAAGACCAGTCGAGTCCAATGCGTCTGTCTGAGGTAACGTTAATTATAAACCTTTATTGAATATCAACAAGATTAAATCACACCTTTCTTACATGTCTAAATCTATAATCTATAATCTGCTCTCAGACTGGCTAACAGGGTAAACAAGTTATTGCTCTTCTTATTCAGTTTCCAATCAATGATCATAATTTATTTTGAACTATCTTTAGGTTAAAGATTTAAAGTGAGCATTTTCACCTGATTTCTTCACTTTACCATATCGCAAAATTTGGGATTATTATTATGTTTTCACATTTAATAATAAAAACAGGATGGATGCTGTCTGCTATATTCAATTGACGTTATGTAGTGACTTCTGATTAAGTTTAAGAAAGAAGAAGGGAAACATAATCATTATCTGGTTCCAAAAGTTACATTGCCGTGGTTTAACTAAGACTATAATATAATAATGATTAATAATAATTTTAGGCTATATATAATTTAATGTTATATTTTACAAAGTTTCAGATGAAACATAATATTACCTGTTAATAATTACAATTATATTACATAATATACTGTATAATTAATCTAAAGTGAATTACAAACTTTTCCATTTTAACTATTAACTATTCCAAAAATTAGAAACTTTTCCATTTTCTACTTTTTATTCTTGTATGATGAAAAAACTTGACTCCCGGTCTTGGTCTTGATTCAGACTCAGCTCTAGCGGTCTTGACTACAATACTACTACCCGGTCAGAAGGCACCTCCAGGTCTTAGGAAACTGTGTTGGTGGGCTAGCATAATAGACTGCTGTGTCACCCAAGCACCTATTATTTTTTTTGTTTTTTATTCACTAGGGTGACTTGGGAAGGCATCATCAAGACTTGAATCCTTAGTGAACCCTTCTCTCATCCTTTGCCACTCATCAAAGGAGAGCTATAAACAGAGGAAGTGCCCTAGGTATGGAGCTGGGGGTTAGGCTGGTGCTCCCTCTGCCAGGTTGACAAGTGAGCAGACAGCCTCATCCTGAACTGTTTATCTGCTGCAGTATCATATCTTCTGCTGCTCTGCCATGTTGATTTGGCATTGTGTGGTGAAACGTTGGGTGGCAGGCTGCTCATTTCTGCCCTTGAAGCCTCGTCCACTCCAGCCTTCACTTGCTCTTGCAGACAAGATGTAGATTCCTTATGACTGCTGACAATTGAGTCCATGTGAAACTCTGCTGCAACATTGTTTTGAGTCCACTACACCCACCCACTGCCTCTGTCGCTCTGACGCACACTCTTCTTTATCTCAGTCTTCAGTCTCGTACTTTGTGCTCTCAGTACATCACCTTCTTCCTTTATTCCCTGCCGCTCTCTTCAGTGGAACAGTGGAAGTTCTCCTAAAAGCTAAAAAAACAATTGTGAATAACTGGTAAAACTTTGCTTAGTCTTGCTTTATGTTCAGATAATTGATTTTATCTGTCTTATGTATAGAGGCAAACACACTGGAGTAGCAGTACTGAGCCCACACAGCTTCAGTGATACTCACTTACAGTTAATGTCTATTGGTTTTCTGCAGGAAACTCTCGCTTCCTCCCACCTTCAAAACTTGCCAGTAGGTGGAACTAGATGCTCTGTATTTTTATATTGTGTAGACCAATTAATATGGTGATGCTCTGTAATGGATTAGTGCTCTGTCCAGGGTATATTCCAATTAGTGTTTGCTGAGAGGACCCAATACCATCTGTATCCTCAGTTATGATAAAGAACTGTGAATTAAACCAATTGATGCTTTTTTCCAGGGACTTATCAGGGGCTTAGCAGATGGAAATTTGTTGTGCTCATTACATGTCCTGCCATTGACAGCCAGCCACTGTTGCCTTCGTTTGCAGTGGTGTCATGAACAAGAAAGCTGGACTGCAATGGATTGGAACTGGATCATCTTTAGGGATGGAACCAGGTTCAGTTTGGGATCTAACAATGGCAGGTACAAATATGGAGGCTTCTTGGTGAGCGCTTCAATCCTGTCTTTGCTGTAGAGTGACACACTGCTCAAACTGCTGGTGTTTTGATCTGAGGAGCGATTGCATATGATAGTCGATCACCATTAGTAGTGATATGAGGAACACCAACAGATCATCAATATGTTCAGGACATCCTGCACATAAGTGATTAAAATGATTGCAATATTAGAGCAAAAGCATAAGTTTATTGGGGAAAACTACGATTGAAAGGCAGCACTAGTAACCTGTTGGGCTGCCCCTAACCTGCATAGTTTCGGTGAGTTACGGTTGGACATGGAGACATACAAGTTCTGTATGGTACCCTGCGGCACATTTGCCCACTGATGTTGTAGCTCAGTCTGTAGATCCTGCACACTTGTAGATTGCCAAAGCTGGTCTCCCAGGAATGCTCAATTGGTGATAAATCTGGTGATGGCATAGATCAAGGAATTGTTGCAATCTGGTGGAAACATTCCTGGGAAACCCTTGCTCTGTGTGTGGCGAGCATTATTCTGCTGAAAAATGGAAAAAAGGACAGATGGAAGTCCTACCATGAGAGTAAACACATGTGGCCGCAGAATGAGTTTTGGTGTCCCTGGAATCACTACTAGGGGTGACCGATTGTCATTGTAATGGCTCCCCAGATCATCACAACATAACTGGGGCAGTGTGTTGCTCCACGTCAAAGGCAGGATTGAAGTGCTCACCACAAGGCCTTCATTCTCAAACTTGACCATTGTTGGATCCCAAGCATAACCTAGATTTGTTGCTAAAGACAACACGGTTCCAGTCCATAGCAGTCCAGGTTTCTTGTTCACGACACCACTGCAAATGTTGGTGATGTTGGCTGACTGTCAATAGCAGGACACGTAATGGGTGATATGACAACAAATTTCTTTCTGCTAAGCACCTGGAAATGGGTCAGACAGAGACAGGGGTATGTATGAAGTGCCACCTATGTCTGGGTGATGGACAATAAAACTGTGAGACCTATTCGTGCTTGTCAGTGGATCAACCGATCCTCTCTACTGATGGTATGTCTGGGCCTCCCAGAGCCTGTTCACTGTGTGTGTGCCCTCACGAAACCACTGCTCCCAACATCAACTAAAAGCTAGATCAGAACGGTCTAGATGGTAGAATTCGTCAAAATGACTATCCTGCTTCTCTCAGTCCAGTGAGACCCTCTCTGAAAGTCTGTCAACTGAGTAAAAATTTCTTCAAATGCATTGTCGAGATACGTCTAGCATTCAATGATCTGTCATCTAGAGGTACACTACCCAAAAGTAGTCACTGGGAAGCTTTTTTACAGGACAACAGGGAAAGCACTTTTACGCCCTCTGTAGCAAGATGCAGTGTCTAATCACACCACGTCTGTTAATCATTCATTTTCACTTTGGTGCTTTACTGCTCAGCTATTGGTTGTCGGCGATGTTCTTATCACTTTTTGCGCGAGTTCAGGGCTTACAACTTATGATAACATTAAAAATGGTTAATTTTATAGAAAAATCAAGAGTGGAAAGTCTGACTTTAGACAGCTATCCAGACCACCTTACAGGGAAATGATCAGTTTATCAAGCGAGCGCATGCCTCAATTTATCCCAATTTCATCCCAACTTTAAAACTATGTCAGTGACTGTAAAATCGCTTGAAAATCATTTGGTGTAAGGATGGCATAAACTGGCCCAGTGTGAGTGCCTGACTAATGTACTCCTGTTGTGAATAGCCATTAATGCTGATGTAATGTTAAATAAACAAATAAGTCCAAATCCATACTTGCTGAAGAGTCCAACCATGGTAGCTTGGCAGTGCTCAGACTAGATCTCTGTACCTTCTGCTCAATATCTTATAGCTTACCAACTGTGTCGGGCAGCGTGGTGACTCAGTGGGAAAGCACCAAGCCTTCCTGTCATGAATATAGACAAGTCTGCTGACGTGACATTATATAAACCAAATAAACCAAACCAAATCAGCTGTGCCACCAAAGTTAACATTATATTAGAAATACAGATTTAAAAAAGCTATTCCTACTGTAGCTCTTGGATCTTTTAATCTCATTAAACATAAATCTTTGAATGATTGAGGACTGTTTGAATGTCTTTTGTAATAGGCTCTGCTAAAAGTCTTTCCGTATTTAAAGCACTTCTAGGGTTTTGGGCCCCTTTAAAATTCTATATAAATGAAAGTGGTTATTGGTTAATTTCAGTGTCCTATCTCTCTCCAGTTATAGTCCTTTTAATGAACCCATCACCAACCAACCATTTTTTGATATTGTTCTTGTCTTCTCTGTCAGTTTCTGTCCCCCTCCGTATGGCCCATGGACAGATCTAGGAGCCCTCCTCCATCCTGTAAATGTGGGATGGTGCTGTTACGATGTGATGATTAGTTGCTTCTGAGTTGTGACAGTGTCGGCTCTGCTAAAGACGCCAGCTGCTTTTGTTCGCTCCTAACGGAGGAGCGTGGATCTTCACCGTGACCTCAAGTCTGACATCCAGCTACGAACATCTGCTCATAATTTGATCCAACAGCACGAGCTCTTCTGCATTCCTAAACCTCCCATCCGGCAGTCTGATCATTGTTCAGAGCATCTGCTACTAGGAATGTGGGCCTGATTAAAAAAATTCCACAATGATGTAGCACTGTTAGAAAAGTGAATGAATTCTAAAAGTTTTTTCTCCCCTGAACTCACTCATGCACATTGTGTGCATTCATCGTTTAAATTCTCATTAACAGGAAAGTAGCATTGGTTTACTTATCGTTCACAAATTAAATTGACTCCTATGGATAAGACAGCAAGTCAGTGAATGCTGTGATGCAATCAAATCAGTCTGCTGTCACGGTAACAACTGCCATTGTGTCTAACACCAGCACTACCTGTACCAATCAGAAAATGGATGGCTTAAACGAACACAGTTAAAAAGGAGACACAGATTTGATTGGCTGTCAGCAGGGGGCTATTGAGCCCTGTTTTAACAGCTAACTGATTGAACCCTCAATAAGAGGGGGTTAGGAATATGCTGGGAAACTATTGTCATAGGACAAATTAATAATGGATTTACAGGCCAACTGGTATAGGGACCCTCATTTAGAAACAGGATTAGAGTAGCGCCCTACTGAACAAGCGCTTCACGGCTCAGAAAATTTTCCCCGCTGCTTCATTTTGGAGACTTTTAATTAATTTGACACAATGGTCATAGTGGGTGATACAATAAGTCCTGCACATCAGACAGCAAACCACCCCTTAAAAAGAGGAGCTATTAAAGAAGGAGGAATGCACATTTGTGAGGTGACATACAATGACTTTATGACATTTAATTTAACATTTGAGGTCCAGCTTTTCAAATTACCCATTGAAATTTTCACTCTAGCATAGCATTTAAATACCAATTGCAAACCTAGGTAATATACAGAAAATTGTCAAAATAAAGCAAACTGTAAGAAGAAGAATTAGGGCAATCATCTGCCTCCAGAACAGATTGCGTACCCCTTTGAATTTTGTTGAAATAGTTTTAAATGATCTGTTTGTAACTTTACATAAAGGCCCAGGCTTTTTAAAATTTGATAATTGGGGATTTCGTGTAGGGCATTTTAAATCATCCTGGTGTTCATCAAACTAGTCAGGAATCATATACAGTACTAAACACAACTGGCTTTGTCTGTAGGATGGAACTGAATTGGACTGATGTCTCATCCTAGGCATGCTTATGTCTGCGCTCGATATTCTCCAAGTTGGATTTCGGACATCTGTGAAAAATGTGAAAAACATAAATAAAAAATCATCCTGGATTCTATCAAAAGGAAAGTGTTTGCACCATAAAGGGCAACTGGTCCTTGTAAAAATGTATACTGGCTGTTATATGACCATGAAAAGTAATCACTGGGTCTGATGGTTCCCACATGTTGTTTCTCTCTTCAGAACCCCTGCCATATTCACAGGAGATGTTAATGCTTGCAAGAAGACAAAGGATGCCTTCAACCCAGAATAAATGTGAACTAAATGTGACTTCTGTCCCATTTTTGTGTTCCTTATACCAAGCTGTTTGTCTTCACTTAATACCTTATGATACAAAAGGTTCACAAATGGTAAAGATAGTGGGCTATTGAGAAGAAGATGTGGGTTCTTGATGCCACAGCTGAACCCATGCTAGTTTGCCTGAGAAGTTCAATTGCAAGTTGTTCTGGATAAGAGTGTCTTATAAATGGTGTAAATGTAAATTTAAATGTAGAGGTATTAGAAGAACTGAAGGTAGCTGTTACCATTATCTTCTATTAATTTTAGTGGGGTTTGTTCACAGGTGCACTACCCATGTTGATGTATGTTTCCTCCACATAAAGGCATCTGTAGTTCATGTAGGATTCATTTTTTGGGAGTTTAGCTTGAGTTAGCAACCTAAGCTGCAAACATTAGTTTGCCAGGCTCTAGAAATTTGGGTGATCCAGCAACCATGGAACTGTGATGCATCAATACTACCTGCTGTACCACCATGCAACCACAGTTGTTTCATTCAAACTGAAATAAGTGCTTAGATTTTACAGGGTTTCATTTGATCTGTTGTTCATTCTGATTTGTGGTGGTCTTCGTAGTTGGTGTAAGGTGGAAATATACCACAAAGTATGCAAAACTACTGTAAGCCATCACACATCTACACACAAAAGCTTACTGGCAAGTACCAAGCCAACATTCATCTAGACAGTAATCTGTCAAAGAGTACTCAGGATTCTGTCGGTGCCACTATGGTTATGATTATGATTTACCTTGGATCATTCATACGGTCATTTGGTAAACTATCTCTTATTGATTGCAACATAATTTCTGATAAAAAAAATAAATCTGACCTTCATTGTTTTCTCTCTCTAATAAGCTTGTTATTATTCATTTGGTATGATTTTTAATGACTGTTTAATGAATGAGAAGTGTGCAATAATGCTTCCTCCATCCATAACTTTCACTACTTGGCAAAGCACTCAGGTTTGGAACGAAGCCACTTCACATTATTGTGGGAGAACGTTCGTGTTATTAGCAGTGGGTTGGAGGGAACACTGTGCCATCACTGAGCATGGAAAGCACACCGGTTCGGTGCTGCTGCTCTCAACATCTTGTATGTATATCAATTATAGTGTGCTCTACTAAAATGTAAAGGACACAGAGGTACTGGCTGCCTGCTTAGATCAAACTGTGGCAAGAGCAATTATGCCTAGGATGGGTGGGACATTTCTCGAAGAACATTTTGGTTTCCCTCAGACACAGCACAGTATATGCAAGGTAAGCAAAAATGGTTTTGCAGCAGCAAGTCCTCAAGCAGCAGTTTTGCCTGAGAATATAAGCAAAAATATTGACCTATTAACTTACAGGCTCTGCATGTACAAATTACTTGGGTTAGTAATTAGGTTGCATTCGCAATGAATTTTCATTGTACTTAAGAAAACACATTAATACAGTACATTAATACAATGTTTTCCCCACATGATTTGTGTTCATATGAGCAGGAAGTTCACACGTGTACTCACAAGCATGCTGCTAAGAAAAACTTTTCACATAGAACCATGTCCAAGAACCTTCAAGTAAAATTGACACAAATCAATAATGTTGTTCTCATTGGAAAAACAATGGTAGAACTACATTTTTAATAGACGCTTAATATATCCTTGTGACATGGATTAAAATGGAAAATAAACAGATTATATGAATTGATGGATGGAAATTCTTCATTGATCCCCAGGGGAAAATTTGGTGTCACAGTAGCAAACGTTATTGATAATAGGCATAACCATTAAATCGAGATTTTTGTTTACACTGTGCAAATTCACAAGGCAAAATGAAGACAACATTGAACAAGCATTTACACCTTTTTAATTTGTATATGTATGGTGCAGTGTTTCAGAGAGAATGCTGGTATATTGTCTGTTGTTCATGCTGTGAGACTAGGAAAAAAGTGACACATTGGTTTAAAAAATGGAAGGTGGTGGAACTGTATGTGAAAAGGGGGAACTTGTCTTATTCAGGACCGGTGCCACAACTAAATAATGAGCAATAAAAAACACAGGGACAGCATATCTATGCAGCAGAAAGAAAGAAAAATAAGAAAGTGGTTTAAGACTACTTTTTAAGAAATATCTGTGTACAGAGTACCATGATATGGTTAGAACCACTCTTTACTTTGATTACAGTCAACTTGTGATGTTCACAAAACTGATTTGAGATTATTTGAGCTTTGTGACATGAAGCTTTATCCTGCTGGAACTATCCATCATAAGATGGATGCACTGTGGTTGTAAAGGAATGGACATACTCAAGTATGCTATGCCATTTAAATGATGCTCAATTGATAATACAGAGCCCAAAGTGTACCATGAAAATATCTCACCATTACTCCACCACCTGAATTATTGATACAAGGCAGGATGGATCCATACTTCATGTTGTTTATTCCAAATTCTGACCCTACCATCCAAGCATTGCAGCAGAAATAAAGCCTCATCAGACCAAACAATGCATTTCCAATCTTCTTTGTCCAATTTTGGTGAGCCCATGCAAATTGTAGCCTCAGTTGCCTGTTCTTAGCTGACAGGAGTGACACCTGGTGTGATCTTCTGCTGTTGAAGGTCTTCTGCTACAAGGTTCAATGTGTTGTCTGTTCAGAGATTCTCTTGAGTGGTTATTTGACTTGCTGTTGCCTTTCTATCAAATCGAACCAGTCTGGCCATTCTCCTCTGACCTCTGGCATCAACAAGGCATTTTCACTCAGAGAACTGTCACTCACTGGATGTTTTCTCTTTTTCAGACCATTCTCTGTAAACCCTAGAGATGGCTGTGCATGAAAATCCAGTTGATCAGCATTTTCTGAAATGGAGCACCAACAACCATGCCACATTCAAAGTCACTTAGATCAATAAATTTTCTGTTGTCGCTTTCTTCCCCATTCTGATGTTGGTTTGAACTTAGCAGGTCATCTTGACCACATCTTGACTACATGCCTAAATACATTGCTGTCATGTGAAGACTGATGATACTTGCATTAAAGGGTAGTTGAAGAGGTGCACCAAAGAAAGTGGCCAGTGAGTGTATACATGTCCTCCATCTTTTATTTATATGAATTGCATCCCTCAAAGAAAAGGCGAGAGGAAACTAAGACTGGGAAATTATTTACTGGCAAATCTGAACGCTACAAGGAAGCATATTTGTCAACTTCTGCTAGCTGGCAAGATGGAATTTTATCTATTTTGATCACCAAGAGGGGCTAAAAAGCACAGCCATAGTCTGTACCCTGTCGCACTGCTGATTTTTAAAGTACTTTTGTACCATGTAAGAAGTGCATTAAGCATTTTAGTTCATGAATAGTTTTTGTGGACTTTTTGGTTTGGATTTTGCAGCCAATCAAAATGAAAAACACACAAGGAATCATTATATCATTCTAAAATATCCAGGTATCCCTAGAGCATATAGCTTCCTGTTTTATATGAATTCCCTCATTGTCTTATTCTAGTCACGGTCGTGGGAAAGTCAGTGCCTAGCTGGTGACACAAGGTGCAACCCCTAGACAGGGTGCAAATCCATCGTAGGCCACATACACTCACACTCTCATACAGAAACTGACACACTAAGGCCTCTTTGGAAGCACCAACTAACCTAACACATGTCTTTGGACTGTGGGAGGAACCAGAGCACCTGGAGAAAACCCACACAGACACAGAGAACATGCAGACTCCACACAGGCAAAGCTCAAGATGGGGATCGAACTGGAGTTGTGAGGTGACAGTGCTAACCACTTCACCACCATGATGCCCTGATTTATATGCAGTGCAGTGTAAATGGTGTCAGTATTATTGTTCCAACTGCATATAGTGCACTACATAGGGAGTAATGAGTCATTTGTCATTCAGACCTATTGTCAAGTCAAGTCAAGTCAGATTTATTTATATAGCGCTTTTTACAATGGAGCATTGTCTGAAAGCAACTTTACAGGTTTAGATTATCTCCTAATAACTACGTCCAATCTCAAATTGAGCAAGCCTAGGGCGACAGTGGCAAGGAAAAACTCCCTAGTTCTAGGAAGAAACCTTGGGAGGACCAAGACTCAAAAAGGGACCCAACCTCCTTGGGCGGCGTAGATGTACTTTATCTTTTGGTTATGCGGTCTTGAAGCTTAGCTGCCAGAGCTCAGTTTAGAGTAGACCTGGCACCAAAAATTAAATAATGATTGGGGCATCCAAAAACTACAGATGCTAAAAACTACTCATGCACTTTCTCGTCAACACAGCAACACACAGTAGACGTCTCTGTGTGTGTGTGTGTGTGTGTGTGTGTGTACTTCTATGGTCATGTTTATGCAAAATCATGGAGAATTCTAAAGGGTTCACCACTGTAGATATACAGTCGTGCTTGAAAGTTTGTAAACGCTTTAGGATTTTCTACAACCCCAAATCAGAAACAGATGGGACATTATGGAAAATGCAATACATAAATAAATAAACAAACATTGTGTCTGACATTTTTTTTTGCATTGCAGACCATATCAACCAAAGATGTTTCATGTTAATATAATGATTCATTTTGATATCATGATATATCTTGTTAATACACAGTACATCCATATCTGTATTTCAGGCCTGCAACACATTCCAAAAAAAATTGGAATGGTTCAACATTTACCAGTCGTGTTGTAGTATTCTAGTCCTGTCTCAAGAACATAAACAAGCAGTCTCAGTCTCATCTCGTCTGTCTTGTCTCAGTAAGGTGGACTGAAATTGTTGCTGAGACTAGCTGAGTCCAATGTGTCTGTCTGAGGTAACGTTTATTATAAACTTTTTTCTAAAATCAACAATCCATGCAAACAGAATAAATGAGTCCTTTCCCTACATACCTAAATAAAATCTGTACTCAGATTGGCTATCACGGAAAAACAAGTTACTGCTTTTCTCATTCAGTGTCCAATCAGTGAACATATTTTATTTTGAATCGTCTGACAATCGTCTGTACATTTTCACACGTTAGTTTACCATATCAACAAACTCTGGAATTGTTATTATTACGTTTTCATGTTTAATAATAAAAGTTTATAGAATCGATGCTGTTGGCTATATTCAGTTGACTTTATGTAGTGACTTCTGATTACGTTTGACAGAAGAAGGGAAAAAGAATCATCATTCGCTTCCAAAAGTTACATTGCCTTAGACTGACTTAAGGCCTTTTCACACCGAGTCTGATGTTTATGCATGAAAGAAATGGACGCGTTTTTTAACATACTTTCACACCAAGTTCAATGCACAAGAGAAGATTAGTGCAGGAAGCTATAGTTTGTGTGGTACTGTGGGCATGAACAGATTAGGATTCACTTAAATAAACAAGAAAACGGTTCTATACAGTCTCTGTGAGGTTTAACACCATCATTCTCCAGCCTTTCAGCTATATTCCACCAGATATTTTCCGTAAAATCCATGTTTTTGTAGTCAGCGTGTTGCTTGTCCTTAAACTCGTGATCTGCTGCTACCACGATGAGCTGTTCCGCCTGACAACCTCGCTCTAATTGGTCAGCCTGATTTTTACGCATCCAAAAAAACCGCAGAAATTAGAACAGACTCCGATTAAATATTTTACGCAGCATCACATTCAGTCAGTTTCGGACTCGGTGTGAAGGACTGCACTGATATACAGGTGTTCTTTTTTAAAACTTGATGTGCATTTTTATCGTCTGTAAAAACTGTAATTGGTTTCCTCACATTAACTGCTCACTTCAGGTCCTTCCACAACATTTCGATTGGATTAAGGTCAGGACTTTGACTTGGCCATTCCAAAACATTAACTTTATTCTTCTTTAACCATTCTTTGGTAGAACGACTTGTGTGCTTAGGGTCGTTGTCTTGCTGCATGAGCCACCTTCTCATGAGATTCAGTTCATGGACAGATGTCCTGACATTTTCCTTTCTTTGATATAATTTAGAATTCATTGTTCCATCAATGATGGCAAGCCGTCCTGGCCCAGATGCAGCAAAACAGGTCCAAACCATGATACTAAGGTTCTTATGCTGGAATGCAGTGTTTTCCTTTCTCCAAACATAATGCTTTTCTGTTAAACCAAAAAGTTCTATTTTGGTCTTATCCGTCCACAACACATTCTTCCAATAGCCTTCTGGCTTGTCCACATGATCTTTAGCAAACTGCAGACGAGCAGCAATGTTCTTTTTGGAGAGCAGTGGCTTTCTCCTTGGAACCCTGCCATGCACACCATTGTTGTTCAGTGTTCTACTGATGGTGGACTAATGAACATTAACAGTAGCTAATGTGAGAGAGGCCTTCGGTTGCTTAGAAGTTATCCTGTGGTCCTTTGTGACCTCGCCAACTATTACATGCCTTGCTCTTGGAGTGATCTTTGTTGGTCGACCACTCCTGGGGAGGGTAACAATGGTCTTGAATTTCCTCCATTTGTACACAATCTGACTGTGAATTGGTGGAGTCCAAACTCTTTAGAGATGGTTTTGTAACCTTTTTCAGCCTCATGAGCATCAACAACCCTTTTTCTGAGGTCCTTGGAAATCTCATTTGTTCATGCCATGATACACTTCCACACCGTGTGACTTTGATAGATCCCTTTTCTTTAAATAAAACAGGGTGCCCACTCACACCTGACTGTCATCTCATTGATTGAAAATACCTGATCTAATTTCACCTGCAAATTAACTGCTAAACCTAGAGGTTCACATACTTTTGCCAATCACTAATATGTAATATTGGATCATTTTCCTCAATAAATAAATGACCAAGTATAATATTTTTGTCTCATTTGTTTAACTGGGTTCTCTTTATCTACTTTTAGGACTTGTGTGAAAATCTGATGATGTTTTAGGTCATATTTATGCAGAGATACAGAAAATTCTAAAGGATTCACACACTTTCAAGCACCACTGTATATGCTGTGTCATTGCTGCTGTGGAAACATGCAGAAATAAACAGAAACAAGTCCAAGACCATTATGTACATTGCACAGTGAAAAAAAAAAAAAAAAAAACTGTCAGTGCTGATGTTTTGGGCATTTGTCCTTCAGTCAGATACCTGAGGTGGCTACGCGCCTTTGTGGACACCAATTTTCCACAAAATAATATGTGTTTATGTCTGTCCTCAAATAGTATCTCATATTTTATATGTTATAGGTGTGACCTCTAGCAAAATTACCCAACAACAAGTGTAGTACACGAGCAAGTATGTGAACAACTACATTGATGACACAGCCGGTTGTCGAAACAAGACGTTTCTAAGACGTTTTAGCACTGAGGTTACCAAGCGATGGAGTGTTTCAGGTGCTACTTTGTCCCATTCTTCCTGCATAGACATCATGAAATGAATTTTCCCATAGGAAACAATGGCTTTTTGCTATCCATGTATTCACTATCCAAATTATTTTCTGAAATGAGGAACACTGGGATAAGTGGGTTTTTCTATAATATAAAAACAGCTGGAGTATATTTTGATTGATTTTCAGGTACCATAGGGACAAGCAGTGTTGGTCAGATAAGAAACCAGACCGAAATCCCTGTAATCACTCTTGAGTGATCACAAAACCAGATAAACTGTTCTACCAGGGCCAAAGCAAATGCATGAAGTTCACTAAATGTCCTGTGGAGGGCACAATGAAACAAGGAACCCTATTGGAAGGTAGATGGGGCAGGTTGAGACAGATGTGGATGTTCATTGATAATATAGCCCTCAGTATGGCCCTAAATAAAGCCTATTAGGCTGGGGGTAAAGGAGCATTGCTCATCCCATTAAATCATTTAGCCATTCTGACAAAATGGATGATATGGGTGTGAGTGAATCACTGGACTGTACCTCCTAGTGCTCTTTGATGTGTTTGAGGAGGTCAAGTAGTGTCACTCTGAGGCCGATTATCTGAAATGAACAAAAACCTGTAGGACTGGCAAAGCCAGTCACAGACCTGCTTGCCAATCCAATCTAATTGAACCCGAAAGCGACTCATCTGTCCAGGCACGATGACATCCCATGCACACATAACACAGCATGCTGCTGTCTCGTGAAACGTCAAGATCTCAGCTCTAGGCGATCCAAATTACTGTCCTTTCTTCACAGGTAATTTGCTTCCCATTTCCATATTAAGACAATGATGTCAAGTCTACACATGTAGGATGAAATACAACAGCCTGTTTCACCCTGCAGGGGGGCTTCTATCCGCACCAGACTCTCATCATCCCAGTCACTCGGAATTATCAAACATTTCAAATCTCTACAGCGCAATTAGCCCATCTCTTAGACGGTGCGATTCAGCACCTGCACTTAGTCTCAGAAGAGTAGGGCTTTCCTAGTTTCACGTAAATGCTCCCTATTCGGTAATCTGTTTGTTAATTACTGGATTGCATTTACATTCATATTTACTTGTTTGCCAGAGCCTTAAATTGGCTGAAGCTTTGATCCAAAGTGGTACACACGCATAAAGCTGTTTAATGAGTCAACTGTGTTAAATCTGCAACACAGAGAAACAACTGGGTAAGCTATGACTGAACACATATAGGAACCACGCAAGGGTTTAAGCTGTTACGTTCTTATGGAAGACTGCAGCACTGTTCCTAAATGAAAGTAGTTAACACAAACCCCTGCAGCCAACAAATAAAATATGACATATTTCTGCAAATGTTAATGAACTATTAATAAGTCAATTAAGGTGACACTGTTATGTGTATATATATATATATATATATATATATATATATATATATATATATATCCCAACAGTGTCACCTTAATTGACTTAATATACAGTAGGTTTAGGATATTTAATTATTATTTCATGTTTTAACGGTGCTTTTCCTGGTCAGGGTCTAAAGTGAAAGAGAACACAGGATGCAAGTGTAAGCATGGCCTGGACAAGACACCAGTGCCACCTGCTAAGAAGGCCTTCCACTACAATATGAAACATGACTGTGAGTTCAAGAACTAGCAAAGGTTCACATACTTTTGTTACTCACTAATATGTAATATTGGATAATTTTCCTCAATAAATAAATGACCAAGTATAATATTTCTGTCTCATTTGTTTAACTGGATTCTCTTCATCTACTTTTAGGACTGATCTGCTGATGTTTTAGGTCATATTTATGCAGAAATACAGAAAATTCTAAAGGGTTTACAAACTTTCAAACACCACTGTACTTGGTCATTTATTTATTAAAGGAAATGATCCAGCATTACATATTAGTGAGTGGCAAAAGTATGTGAACCTCAGGTGTTTTCAATCAATGGGATGAGTTCAGGTGTGAGTGGTGCACCCAGTTTTATGTAAAGAACAGGGATCTATCAAAGTCTGCTCTTCGCAACACATGTTTGTGGAAGTGTATCACGGCACAAACAAAGGAGATTTCTGAGGACTTCAGAAAAAAAGTTGTTGATGCTCATCAGGATAGAAAAGGTTATAAAACCATCTCCAAAGAGGTTGTACTCTACCAATCCACAGTCAGACAGATTGTGTACAAATGGAGGAAATTCAAGACCATTGTTACCCTCCCCAAGAGTAATCGACCAACAAAGATCACTCCAAAAGCAAGGTGTGTAATAGTTGACGAGGTCCATGAGTCCACCATCAGAAGCATCACCATTGCTGCACAGGGGGGTCACACCAGATACTGAAAGCAAAGGTTCACATACTTTTGTCACTTACTAATATGTAATATTGGATAATTTCCCTCAATAAATAAATTACCAAGTATAATATTTTTGTCTCATCTGTTTAACTGGGTTCTCTTTATATACATTTAGGACTTGTGTGACAATCTGATGATGTTTAAGTCATTTTCATACAGAAATGTAGAAAATTCTAAAAGGTTCACAAACTTTCAAGCACCACTGTAGACTTAAAAGGTTTATATGCATACAAATAATTTAAAGTAAAGTAGAACTTACAGGAAAAGACCATTACATTTCATAAAATCCCAAGTTGAGTGGTATTTACTAAAGAAGTGAGACTTTTTTTCCTTCATGCTACACCCTAGCTTGAAACCAAATCCTCCTTATCCAAACCCAAAGCTGATGCCTTCTGATAAAATTCCACAACACTGCATGTAAAACTCATCATTTCAAACATGATACTTTAATGTAAAATCAATTAGAAGAAATTCATGCCACATGCCTTAGAGTTACAGTAGCTGGACTGGACTCCACATATAGTGTTTATATTATGTCTGTTTGTTGTACATTTGTCATGAAACCTGAAGCATGCAAGTTATAATCAAACCAAACCGTGCACCATGCACTAAGAAGTGATGTGTGCATTTCAAACTTGATCCAAACTCCTTCAGGCCTCTATATTTATTTTATGACTGACAGCATTCATGTATCATTTCAAGTTTGCCAGCAATTTGCAGAGCTTAAATCAGCTGCGCAGAACCTTGTGAAAGGCTAAATCCCCCTGATCTGCTGGATTCATGATTGGGAAGCATTAGTGAAATGTGGATCTGGCGTGTAACAGCCTTGCATGTTCTGAAAATTATTAGCATACTTCAATTAATGAACATAAAGATGTATCAATACAAGATTGTTCATGTGAAGCACACTGTAATGGATCGATGCAATTTCCAATCTGATTTATTCATTTCCTTTATGCTGGGAACATGTGTAAATGATGACTGATACAGCAACAGGTTCATCCATCTGAACTAGACAGATATTTGTAGCACTTACACTCAGAGCTTCATTACCGGTATCATACATAGTAAAAATGATAGTAAAACATACTTTTTAGATAGTAAAAAGTGATATTTAATGGTTTTTGGTGGTTAAATAATTCATTATTCATCTTCAACAACTGGTTTGTCCTGATGAGGTTTATGACAAAATAGCAGTGTTGACAATCCTTAATATCCTCCTTAAGAAGTTGTTATCCCCCACATGTAGGATCATTAAAACTTATACTCATCATCATTTCATTCCCTGGGGAGTCTGCTTCAAATCCCTTTGCACATTGAATTCCAGCAAGTGTTTCTGTTATGCAGATATAGGGTTAGGTTCATCATCTTTTTGATAGATATACAAATAAAAGTTTAAATATCTTGATGCGATTATTGGTACCTCGCCCCTTAAAACAGCCCCTGGATCACTAGCCGAGGAACAATGAAGCGTCAATGATCAACCAATGATCAATGATCAACCTTGTTTGAGGTCCCTGTTTTCTTAGAAATCACTTTAATGCAACTTTAGCACTCCCACACTACCATACTCACTGTGTGCATTGTGCTCATGTGGTGCAAACTATGGAGTCTACCAGGGGCCTCTATATACTGTAACTCCTGATCACTGACCACATCTTTTCACTGCTGCACCTTTTACAATAAGAATGAATCCACACAGAGGACAGGATCTTAGCCTGTGCTTACACTGTTTTGACAGGGCAGCTGTTGTAACAGCGGGGAGATGGTCCCTTTTCTCAGCCAAGGCCAATTGTGCCTGTGCAGTCCCTGATCAGGCCAGAGTCTCAAACACTACAAACATCTTTGCTACATACATGATTCAAAGGAAAACTATTTATAAATGATTTCACTGTAAGTGAAAGTGGGTACTAACAATGGATGATTTACTTGATCATGCTGAAGCTTGGGCTGCAGTTGATTCCTAGTGAGAATTAAATAGAGAGGTAAATAAATGAAATTATTTAAAACTACAACCAATGTGTTAGCTTTGCCGTTATGCATCAGGCGATGCATTATGAGACTATATGCTGGTGATGGTATTGATTACTTCATGGATTTTTCTCTTTCCTGCATTAGCAAGCAGTGGGGAAAAAGTTTACAAATGGTGATGTTTGTTTGTCTGCTGACTTGTAGTGCTGTAGCCCTCTATGGGGTGAAAGAGGGAGAATTGAAAGAACATATCAAATGGCATTACAGGCAAATAAAAGGTCCGTAGAGATATGGCACCCACAATGGTTGCCATTAAAGCTTTTGAGATGAATCATTCAATCGATTCTAGACACTACACACATGGCTTCGAGCAAGCACTCATCAAGGGTCGATACTGGGATCCCCACATTTGTACCAACTTACATGACAAGAAAAAAACATTTTGATTGATCTGAAAATATCTCCCCTATCCCTCCTGCCATGTTACATTATGTAGGCTCTTGAGGTCCAGTCAGACAGAGGATCTTGTCCTGGTATTATTTATGATTTTTGACACCCATGGGCAGTGATTAATTCAGAGCTAATTGCCGCCTGAGCGAGAAATATTGATTTCACATGACATAACACTTACCTTAGGCTGAAAAAAAAAGAATAATTGTGCTAAGACAAATGAGTCTAAAACCTGATCTGAAAGCTTGAAAATGTATGGCCATCATTCTGTAATAATTCAGAGAGGTAAATATTGCATTTCTGTCTACCATGCTTTCAAAAGGCAGCTTCTGAGAAGTGGTAGCAAGAGTACTGTAAGCCCGACGAGACCTCGTTTTCACCTGAATTTACAAGCCCTGAAGTGTCTGGAGTTCTCTCTCCCATGAGAACCACATGGCAATATTAAACAGAAATACTGCAAGCCTCACACACAGCCAGCAGCAACATTTTCACACCAGCAGTGAAGGCAGTATTACCAGCAGTATTAATAATGCAGTACGAATACATAACCTTCTCCGTAAATTATTGCATAAGGGCTTCAAATGACAACTTTTCTAAGTGAGATATGAAAAATAGTGTCGAATCATAAAAATGAGGTTATGCTTTGCAGAATATAAAGTTTCACGCTTTATAAAGTAGGTCACACTATAACGCCTGACTCAGAAACAATCAGAAAAGGTGGAGCTAAATGAAAAACTAAATAAAAATTATACTGTACGTATATACATATATATATCTATATAAAATATATATATATATTATATATATATATATATACACATATATCTATATATATATATTATATATATATATATATTATATATATATATATATATATATCTATATACCCACCCGTGGACAAAAAAGTATTTAGGTCCAGTCACTTTTTGTGCAAAGTTTCTCCTACTAGAAGATGACAGGGTCTGAAATTTTCATCATAGGTACACCTCAACTATGAAAGACAAAATGAGAAAAAAAATCCAGGAAATCACATTGTAGCATTTTTTTAAATTAATTGTAAATCATGGTCGAAAATAAGTACTTGGTCACTAACAAAAGTTCAACTCAATACTTTGTAACATAAGCTTTGTTGGCAATAACAGAGGTCAAACGTTTCCTGTAAGTCTTCACCAAGTTTGCGCACACTGTAGCTGGTATTTTGGCGCAATCCTCCATGCAGATCTCCTCTAGAGCAGTGATGTTTTGGGGCAACACGAACTTTCAACTCCCTCCACATATTCTCTATGGGGTTGAGGTCTGGAGACTGACTAGGCCACTTCAGGACCTTGAAATGCTTTTTATGGAGCCACTCCTTTGTTTCCTGCAGAAACACAGCCCCAAAGCATGATGTTTCCACCCCATGTTTCATAGTAGGTATGGTGTTCTAGGATGCAACTCAGCATTCAAACATGACAGGTTGAGTTTTTACCAAAAAGTTCAATTTTGGTTTTATCTGACCACATGATATTCTCCCAATCCTCTTCTGGATCATCCATATGCTCTCTGGCAAACTTCAGATGGGCCTGGACATGTCCTGGCTTAAGCAGGGGGACACGCCTGGCAGTGCAGGATCTGAGTCCCTCTCGGTGTAGTATGTTACTGATGGTAGCCTTTGTTACTTTGGTCCCAGCTCTCTGCAGGTCATTCCTCAGGTCCCTCCGTGTAGTTCTGGGATTTTTGCTCACCGTTCTCATGATCATTTTGACCCCAGGTGTTGAGGTGCCCCAGATCAAGGGAGATTATCAATGGTCTTGTATGTCTTCCATTTTCTTACAATTGTTCCCACTGTTGATTTATTCACACCAACCTGCTTGCCTATTGTAGATTCACTCTTTCCAGCCTGGTGCAGATCTACAATTTTCCTCCTGGTGTCCTTCAACAGCTGTTTGGTCTTGAGTTTGGAGTTTGGAGTTTGGAGACTGTTTGAAGCTGTTTACAGGTGTCTTTTATAATGCAGGTAACGAGTGGAGGACAGAAAACCTTTTTAAAGAAGAAGTTACAGGTCTGTGAGAGCCAGAAATGTTGCTTGTTTGTGGGTGACCAAATAGTTATTTTCCACCATGATTTACAATTAAATTGTTTGTAAATCCTACAATGTGATTTCCTGGATTTTATTTTCTCATTTTGTCTCTCATAGTTGAAGTGTACCTATGATGAAAATTACAGACCTCTCTCATCTTTCTAAGTAGGAACTTGCACAATCACTTCCTGACTAAATACTTTTTACCCCACTGTATATATATATATATATATATATATATATATATACTATATTATATATATTATATATATTATAATATATATATTATATACACACATACATACATACATCATACATTGGGGCATTTAATTCAGCCACTGATTGTGCAAGTTCTCCGACTTAAAAGATGAGATGGTCTGTAATTTCATCATATTTTACTTTCCACTATGAGAGACAAAATATGTGAACCTTTGCTTTCAGTATCTGGTTTGACCCCACTGTGCAGCAATAACTGCCACTAAACATTTTCCTGTAACAGTTGATCGTCCCTGCACACCATCTTGGAGGAATTTTAGCCCATTCCTCCTACATAACAGCTCAACTCAGGACTGTTAATGGGTTTTCTTACATTAATATTTTGATTGGATTAAGGTTAGGACTTTGACTTTGCCATTCCAAAACATTAACTTTATTCTTCTTTAACCATTCTTTGGAAGAACGACTTGTGTGTTTAGGGTCGTTGTCTTGCTGCATGACCCACCTTCCCTTGAGATTCAGTTCATGGACAGATGTCCTGACAGTTACCTTTAGAATTCTTTGATATCATTTAGAATTGTTTCATCAATGATTGCAAGCTGTCCTGGCCCAGATGCAGCAAAACAGGCCCAAACCATGATACCATCACCATATTTCACAAATGGGAAAAGATTCTTATGCTGGAATATGTAGTGTTTCCTTTTCTCCAAACATAACGCTTTTCGGTTAAACCAAAAAGTTTTGTTTCGGTCTCATCTGTCCACAAAACATTCTTCCAGTAGCGTTCTGGCTTGTCCACGTGATTTTTAGCAAACTGCAGACGAGCAGCAATGTTCTTTTTGGAAAACTGGCTTTCTCCTTGCAACCCTGCCATGCACACCATTGTTGTTCAGTGTTCTTCTGATGGTGGACTCATGAACATTGACATCAGCTAATGTGAGAGAAGCCTTCAGTTGCTTAGAAGTTACCCTATGGTCCTCTGTGACCTTGCCAACTGTTACTCGCCTTGCTTTTGGAGTGGTCTTTGTTGGTCGACCACTCCTAGGGAGGGTAACAATGGTCTTGAATTTTCTCCATCTGTTTGACTGTGGAGTCCAAACTCTTTCGAGATGGTTTTGTAACCTTTTCCAGCCTGAGGAGCATCAACAACTCTTTTTCTGAGGTTCTCAGAAATCTCATTCGCTCGTGCCATGATACACTTAAACAAATATGTGTTGTCAAGAGCAGACTTTGATAGATCCCTATTCTTTAAATAAAACAGGGTGCCCACTCACACCTGATTGTCATCCCATTGATTGAAAACACCTGACTCTACTTTCACCTTCAAATTAACTGCTAATCCTAGACGTTCACAAACCTTTGCCACTCACTAATATGTAATATTGGATCATTATCCTCAATAATTAAATGACAAAGTATAATGTTTTAGTCTAATTTGTTTAACTGGGTTCACTTTATCTATTTTTAGGACTGTGAAAAGCTGATGATGTTTTCGGTCATAGTTATGCAGAAATATAGAACATTCTAAAGGGTTCACAAACTTTCAAGCACCACTGTACATACTTTGCCAATTTAGATCGACCAGTTAACCTAAAGCATGTCATTGGAATGTAGAGGGTAACTGGAGTACCTGGAGTAAGTCCACACGGACATGCAAACTCCACACAGCTGGAGTCAGAAGCTGGGGTTGAACTGGGGATCTCTGGAGCTGTGAGGCAACTTCGCTAACCACTTGCACCACCGTACTGCACTGTGTGAGTCCCAAGATGCATGAGTGAGAAAATACACTAAAAAAAGCTAAATATCATGCAGGAGTTGCTTTTGGCTGGTCAGGCCAACTGCAGCTATTCTGGAATTTACAAGATCCTAAGCTCTCACCAAATCCCCATTTCACTGTCAGCTAATAAAATAATAGGTATAAATTTTGAAACAACAGTTGTTCACTCAGTCATCAGTTTCAGTCCCCATACCATTATTCAGACCTCATTACAATATCCCCACCCCTCCTCCAGTTGACTGAGCATGTCATGCCAACAAAACTTCCCTCTTAAGACACAAGAAACTACACTGATTCTTTAACATGACTGAATAAAGCTGATATACTATTGTCTTATATTTTACAGTTGTATATTTTATTATACTCTTTAATATTACATTATATTTATTTTATCACAGTCTATAAATTACGATATTTTACTGAAATATGTTCCCTCTTTTACTTTTTATATTTAGCTTTTGTTTATTTAAACTATTATAAGAAACATATTAATTACGTAATATAGTTAATTTTCTTCATATATCATCTGGGCTGCTCAATGAGGTTGGGTCCCTTGGACAGGAAGGATTTTATTTTATTTTATTTTATTTTATTTATTTATTTACTTATTTATTTTTTGCCACTGTTGGACTAGGCTTGCTCAGTTAGGGCTTTGGGTCTAGATATTTGTACAGCTACTTTGTGACAAGCTCAGCTGTAAAAATGCTACCTAAATAAATGTGATAGAAATATGGGAGCTTGATAGAAATATTGCAGAATGTTTTCCAAAGAGGAATGATCACATTTTATTTATCAACAAGACAATGCATGTGTCAGAGTCCAGATTTGAACTCTATACAGAATATTTGGTCTGACAATAAACACAAACTAAATGAGAAGTATTTTTCAACTACTCATCACAAGTTTGAAGCTATTAACATTGAGTGGAACAAGACTGACTCTTCTTTCTGTAAAAAAAAAGTTTACTCACAAACTTTAAATATTTCTATTAATCAAAAGGAAAGGCTATCCCATACTTAGTAAATTTATGTTTACTAATTTAACTTATTAAGTCTTGCTTAATTCATGGCCAATTATTTGATGTTTAGACAATTAAATACATTTTTAAATTTTGGGTTTTTATGCCCATGGTATGAGGTATGAATATGCGGTATGTGGGAAAATATGTGGTAGTGGTCCTGGTGCATGTCAATCAAACAAGGGCATTGAGCTGGGCAAAAAGATCTCACCATAAGCTGTGTAAACAAAGCAGCGTTCTAAAACAGTTCAGAAAATGTCTTTGCCTAGGATTTTTGAGGTCAGAACACTTTTTGGAAATGAAACCAAGTCATCGGTTCTAAACTAATAAAATATGCTAATTACTGAATCCTTCAAACAAGGATATGCAAAATCCTCTTTCACTTGGAACTGTCAACCCATCTATCTTAAATTAAAAAAAAAAAAAACAACAACAAAAAACCAGCAAAACATGTTTATTATATTATTTAACCTTTATTTTACCATTCAACCCTAGCTTGGTAAGTGCACTTGTATGTCGCTGTATGTAGCTCATCAAACAGTAGCAAAACATGTACAAGTATCATTAAAATATCCACAAGTAGGCCCTTGAAAGCAGTGATTGAGATATCTGCAATGAGTTAGACTGTGGTGTGTTTTGAGGTGGGCATTCCTAGAAAATCAAATTGCAGAATGATAAATAGCATCAAGCCTTTGCAGATCAATCTACAAGCTGTATCTCCATAATCATACAAGGGAAGTATGGTTATTTGAATCACTTTCACTGCAACATGATACCATGGTGAGAGAAGGACAATACGCTATCTAGCTAGATTCCTAAGTATTTATATACCATAACCTGCTTTAGGATGGTTCCTTTTGTCCAAGAGACACAGTGCCCTGAACCAAATCACCTTAGAATTGCCAGTATTTAATGATAAATTGATGTTAGTAAAATCTGTATTTTAAGGAAACTATCCTGGAGTGATTTTAACACTGCATCAGGGGATGGACTAGTGGCATACAAAATTGTGTCATCAGCATCTAAATATATATGAGAGTTCATGAATATGGGTTTATTGATATATGATAATCTGACACATGATAAATTACCTGATTTGGGCTGAGGTCAAATTCCACTTTGTCCTGCAGACCTGGTTTTGTTTGAAAGTTTTTTTTTGTCAGTGGATGCCACATTCCTGCAGCCAGCTGCACCATATCCAATGAGGGGTTTAAATCTAAATAACAAAACATCAGTATGGAGTCACATCTGTCATTGCTATCATAGTAGTGTTGACATACACTGTGTGCAGTGGAAAGAATGTCAGGGTTTTTTTTTGAAAATGAAATTAATACTAAATCCAGATTAACACAACTTTGCTGCTTTTTGTGATTTTATACTTTTACTTTCAGGATTTCACTTGCAATTAAATCACTTGAAAAACAAAAAAAGAAGGCATTTTATTTGAAAATGAGAAAGTATGTGTTCGACAACATGTTTCGGTGATAATCAATGCAGGAACTAAATGATTTTATGCTAGGATTTCTCTACAAAGCATGAAATATAGTGTTTTTAATAAATGCTAACAATGAAGTTTTATATAACCTAAAAAAATACAGTTGCTTGTGTTAAACCACAGAAGTGCCAGTCTTATCAAATATGGATTCCATTAGTGATGATAGGTTTGTCTTTTAGCCACTCCTCCAGTAATTGATTGAGGTGAGCAATTCATTTACAGGTTGTGGGTGCCTATTACGTTGTTCCCTCTGATATTCCAAAACATCCAGCAAGGTCTGGCAATTCAGCTTAGCAGTCAGTTTATCATTGCCCTACATGCTTTGGTCCTTTTGTCATCTTGGATTGTGCGAGTATATATGTTGTGTTGGTTTTTATGTGTTCCAGAATGACTGAATATAAAATGGATGGTACTGAAACCATTATAGTCCCAAAACATGAGTAACTTGCCTCCTGGTGGAGGAAACATTTCATGAGACTTTCAGTGAAGCATTACTATTCACCATTAAAACAGAGGTCATGGAAGTCGTGGCTTACCTAACCATATCAACTTACCTACGTAACTGTTAAGCACACTTTAGCTGTGTTGTTTTGTGTGTAGTGTTTACAAAGGTTTTTTTCTGGACCAGTCTGATACAAAAGTTTAGGGCATTCCTGTATTAAGTAATCACATTAAGTGCTGACTTGTTTGGAATCCCAATGACTTTGGTTGCAATAAGTGGAATTAAGCAATGTCTTCCGTCTGCAGTTATTTGTAAGAATTCCTATTGATTTGGATGAAGACCATATATATATATATATATATATATATATATATATATATATATATATATATATATATATATATAGTGGTGCTTGAAAGTTTGTGAACTCCTCAGAATTTTTTATATTTCTGCACAAATATAAACTAAAACATCTTATACTTGATCATTTATTTATTGAGGACAATGATTCAATATTACATATTAGTGAGTGGCAAAAGTATGTGAACCTCTAGGATTAGCAGTTAATTTGAAGGTGAAATTAGAGTCAGGTGTTTTCAATCAATGGAATGACAGTCAGGTGTGAGTGGGCACCCTGTTTTATTTAAAGAACAGGGATCTATCAAAGTCTGCTCTTCACAGCTCGTTTGTGGAAGTGTATCATGGCACAAGATTTCTGAGGACATCAGAAAAAGGGATGTTGATGCTCATCAGGCTGGAAAAGGATACAAAAAGAGTTTGGACTCCACCAATCCACAGTCAAACAGATAGAGGAAAGTGCACAGACAGATGTGCACAAATGGAGGAAATTTAAGACCATTGTTACACTATCCAGGAGTGGTCAACCAACAAAGATCACTCCAAGAGCAAGGTGTGTAATAATTTGAGAGGTCACAAAGGACCTCAGGGTAACTTCTAAGCAACTGAAGCCCTCTTTCACATTGGCTAATGTTAATGTTCATGAGTCCACCATCAGAATAACACTGAACAACAATGGTGTGCATGGCAGGGTTGCAAAGAGAAAGCCACTGCTCTCTAAAAAGAACATTGCCGCTCATCTGCAGTTTGCTAAAGATCATGTGGACAAGCCAGAAGGCTATTGGATGAATGTTTTGTGGACGGCTGAAACCAAAATAGAAAGTTTTGTTTTAAAAAAAAAGCATTATGTTTGGAGAAAGGGCAACACTGCATTCCAGCATAAAAACCTTTTCCCATCTGTGAAACATGGTGGTGGTAATATCATGGTTTGGGTCTGTTTTGCTGCATCTGAGCCAGGACAGCTTGCCATCATTGATGGAACAATGAATTCATAATTATATGAGAGAATTCTAAAGGAAAATGTCAGGACATCTGTCCATTAACTGAATCTCAAGAGAAGGTGGGTCATGCATCCAGTAAGTACAGCATTACCTTGAGGTTATAAACGCATGAACCAGTGTCTCCCCATCATTAAAAGAGAGGATATTTCTATGTTCAGCAATATTATGTAACTGAAAGAAAGCAATTCAAGTGATGTTGCTAATGTGTGCATCAAAGGACAGATCTGAATCAAATATGACACCTAGTGTTTTACAGATGGACTGTGAAAAACTGAACAGAGATCTAAATTTTGGACAGATGTATCCAACCTGTCTCTCACAGCCTTGGGTCCCACTAAGAAAAACCTCAGTTTATCTGAGTTAAATGAGAGAAATATTAAATGACAATAAAAGTAAATTAATTTCCTTTACACAATTCTCAGTTTTGCTGATTGTAAGGTCATCATTTGGTTTGGCTGATATGTACAGCTGTGTATCTTTGGCATAGAAGAGGAAACTAATACCATGTTTACGAATAATTGAGCCTAGTGGCATGTACGGAGAGAATAATAGCAGGCCAAGCACAGACCACTGAGACATGCCATATTTTACTTTTGAGAGTTTAGACTGTAGATTATTTACATAAACAAACTGGTACCAGTTGGTCAAGTAGTATTTAAACCAAGAAATTGCCAAACACCTACAGGATTTTCTAATCTATTCAGTAAAACGTTGTCTATACTGTCAAATGCTGCACTTAAATCTAACAGAACGAGAAAAGAAACACATCCATTATCTGAGGACATTAATAAATCATTTAGTACCCTAATTAATGCTGTTTCAGCACTATGATGGGGCCTGAATCCAGACTGAAATGTTTAATAAGTACCATTACTTTGAAGGTAACTACAGAGCTGCTGATAGATGGCTTTTTTAAGATTGGAGAGAAATGGTAGATTTGAAATTGGTCTGTAATTAGATATCACACAAGGGTCAAGATTGGCTTTTTTAATCAGTGGTTTAATAACGGCTCACTTAAATAATTTGGGCACATAACCAAAGGTAAGGGATAAATTTTAAATAAATAGCAGTGGCTCTACAATAATAAGTATCAATTATTTGAGTTAATGTATAGGAATTACATCTAATAAAAGGTGACACAACTATCAGTGCGGATAGTTCAGTATTAACAACTGAGGTAAAAGGGCTACTTAAAAAGACATCTACACTAGTGCTGCATCTGGAAAGATGCTAAATAGTTTAGTGATGTGATGAGCATCGAGTTAATACCTAATTTTTTCTGTCTTATTATTAAGAAGGTCATGAAATCATTACTGTTAAAAGTAAGGAGAATTTGAGAGTTACTTTTTGCAAGTTTTTAGTTAATCTGGTGTATTAAAGAGGAATCTAGAATTATTCTTATTTTCCCCAATGATTGAGGAAAAATATGCAGCTTTTTGCCATGCTATCTCTCCAAGCAATCTTAAATACTTCCAATTTACTATGTCGCCACTTACATTCTAAACTCCATGCTGTTTGCTTTAAGGTACGAGTGTATTCATAATACCATGGTGCTAGCCTTTTTTTCCCTAATGTAATTGACCCTAGCAGGAGCAACTATATCCAGGGTTGACGAAACACACATTCTTACATGCTCAAGATGATTGGGCTCTGTGGGTGTATTAAATTTTAAGTCTGGTAGGTTTTTAATAAACACAGCTGGAGTAGCAGATGTAATAGTACGCCTAGGTGCAATAACAAGACAGTAGGCATTTATTTATTAGAGATAGCTCAAAAACTAAAAGATAGTGATCAGAAAGTCACTTTGTGGGAAAACGTCAAGGTTATCTATATTAATACCAAATGTTAATATTAGATCTAAAGTATGATTACAGCGGTGGGTTGGTCCCATCACATTCTGAGTGATTCTCATGGATTCTAAGATGGACTAGAAAACAATTTTAGGTTGATCCTGCTCATTGTCATAGTGAATTTGAAAATCACCTACAATTAAAGCCTTATCTGTTGAAAGTACTAAGCAGGAATGAAAGTTAGCAAATCCCTGAAGAAATTCTGAATAGGGACCTGGAGGGCGGTAAATAGTGATAAGCTGAAAAGAGTGTGGTTTTGATTTCAGATGACTATATTTTAGTATTTGAGCTATCTCTAATAAATAAAATCCTTCTACCTCATTATCACAACAAGCACACTATCACATCTGCTACTCCAGCTGCATTTATTAAAAACCTTAAAATTTAATACACCTACAGAGCCCAATCATCTTGAGTGTGTAAAGGACCAATTAGAATGTGTGTTTTAATCAACTTTAGATATGATTGCTCCTGCTAGGGTCAAACGCATTAGGGAAAAAAGGCTAGCACCATGGTATAATGACCACACCCATAACTTAAAGCAAACAATGCGGTGCATAGAGCACAATTGGTGACATAGTAAATTATAGGTATTTAAGATTGCTTGGAGAGATAGCATGGCAGAGTATAAGCATGCCCTCACTAAAGCTAAAACTGCATATTTTTCCTCAATCATAGAGAAAAATAAGAACAATCCAAGATTTCTCTTTAATACAGAATCCACATTAACAGAAATCGCTACAGAAAGTGATTCTAACGTTCTGTGTAATTGAAACAGTAATGATTTCATGGCTTTCTTTAATGATAAGATAAAACTCGATGCTCAAGACATCACCAAACTATTCAGCAACCTTCCAGATGCAGTATTAGTGAAGATGTCTGTTTAATTACCTGTAAATCAAGCCTAGAAACTTTTACCTCAATTGCTAATTGTCACGGATCGCCTGAGACTGAACTTGCGTTTTCTTCCCGATCACTAGGGGGTGATCTGGACAAGAGTGTGGCTATGCCCCGCTGGACTGCCGAGCAACCGAGGGAGAAGCTAGGGCACTTGCAGAGATTGCTTTCAGCTGTTTGGCGCTGTATTTAGGCAAGGCCCTAGCTCTCCCATGGTGCGGGGAATTTCATGGTCGTCAGACCTTTTGTCCGCCATGACGGTGACGCCAGACTCCGTGGTTTTCATTTTGGTTCGGCGTATACGGGACCTAGGGAGTCAAGTGTCGTTCTGTCTCCTCCTTGCCGCCAGGCACCACTACAGTTACACTATACTGAACTATACACACTGATCAACTCGTCTAAGTCATCAACATGTTTATTAGATCCAATTCCTACACGTTTACTCAAAGAAGTGATACCTAGTATTACAGAGCCACTGTTATTTTAAATTCATCCCTTACCTTTGATTATGTGCCCAAATCCTTTAAATGTGCCATTATCAAATCACTGATTAAAAAAACTACTCTTGACCCTTGTCTGATATTGAATTATAGACCAATTTCAAATCTACCGTTTCTTTCCAAAATCTTAGAAAAAGCCGTCTATCTGCAGCTCTGCAGTTGCCTCCAAATAAATGGTATTTCTGAAACATTTCAGTCTGGGCTTCAGGCCCCATCATAGTACTGAAACAACATTAATTAGGGTACTAAATGATTTATTCATGTCCTCAGATAATGGATGTGTTTATTTTCTTGTTTTGTTAGATTTAAGTGCAGCATTTAAAACTATAGATCACGATGTTTTACTAAACAGACTAGAAAATACTATAGGTGTTAAGGGATTGGCACTTTCTTACTTGACCAACCGGTACCAAATTTTTCATGTAAATAATCTACGCTCTGAGCTCTTAAAACTGATGTATAGTGTGCCTAAGGGGTCAGTGCTTGGCCAGCTTTTATTCTCTCTGTATATGCTGCCACTAGGCTCAATTATTCGTAAACATGGCATTAGTTTCCACACAGCTATAAATATCACCCAAACCAAATGACAGCCTTACAATCAACAAAACTGAGGATTGTGAAAAGGAAATAAAAGATTGGATGTCATTTAATTTTCTCTTACTTAACTCAGATAAAACTGAGGTTATATTAGTGGGACCTAAAGCTGTGAGAGACAGGTTTGCTACATCTATCCTAAATCTAGGCTGTTCAGTATTGCCCAGTCTGTCTGTAAAAAACTTAGGTGTCTCATTTGATTCAGATCTTTCCTTTGGTTTCCGATGTCTCATGTGATCCCTCTTGGCTGTGTTACCTTCCGGTTGTCCTCTTTCGAGCTATGCTGCTATAGCTAAGGCTGCTGGGGTCTCATGCTACACATCTCATCAATGATTGTTAAAAGACACTGTGCTCTTAATCAATAACTAATTTTCTATTTTCTATCTGAGCTGTGTTCCGGTACCAGTTCCTGCCCTACACATGATGTTCATCCGCTGCAGTTTCACTCAAGCTGCTTCCATCATCAGCTCCAGCCCCACCATACCCGGGCCACCAGAGGGCAGTAACTCTTTCCCTCCTACTGTTATCTGGGAATTAAGTGCCGCCAAGGACTTTCCTGCTTAGACTCAAGATCCTGGAGTAACTGTGTATCGGACTACTTAATGTCGATGTGCATATTTTACATTTTACTTGAACTATGACTTCATGACTTATTTGACTGTATAAATTAAGTTAATTCTTACTTTTATTATGTACGCCGCCTAAGGAGGCTAGGTCTCTTTTTGAGTCTTGGTCCTCCCAAGGTTTCTTCCTCAGTTTTTCCTTGCCACTGTTGCCCTAGGCTTGCTCAGTTTGGGATTGTATGTACAGGGTGGGCCATTTATATGGATACACCTAATAAAATAGGAATGGTTGGTGATATCAACTTCCTGTTTGTGGCACATTAGTATATGCGAGGGGGAAAACTTTTCAAGATGGGTGTTGACCATGACAGCCATTTTGAAGTTGGCCATTTTGGATCCAACTTTATTATTTCTAATGGTAAGAGGGTCATGTAATACTTATTGAGATCAAACTTATTGAGAATTTCACAAGAAAAACAATGGTGTGCTTGGTTTTAACAAAACTTTATTATTTCATGAGTTATTTTCATGTTTCTCTTTGTTTACAGCCATTGACATGTTGCAGAGGTTAATACGTGAGGGGCAGATAGAAATTGTGTTGATGTCTGGTGAAAGCAGTACCCGGGTCATCGCAGGCAGATTTCAATGCAAGACACCCTGCGAGACCACCCATCTCCCATGCTACAGTTAGCAAACTGCTTGCCAAATTTCGTGAAACAGTTTCAGTGTTGGATTTGCCAAAATGTGGACGCAAGAAAACTGTCACAAATGAAGAAACATCAATGGCTGTCCTAGCTTCATTCAGCAAGAGCCCACAGCGTAGTACTCGCCGCATGTCACTGGAGAGTGGCATCAGTCGAACATCCCTTCGGCGGATATTAGCTACTCACAAATGGCACCCTTACAAAATCTAGCTGCTGCAGCATCTCAGTGAGGATGACCCAGATCGGCGCACTGAATTTGCAGAATGGGCAAAACAAAAATTGGAACAGGACCCTCAGTTTACACAGAACATTATGTTCAATGATGAGGTAAACGTTTTTTGTGAATGTTGACGTTAACAAACAAAACCACCGCTATTGGTCTGACACTAACCCAGAGTGGACACTCTTTATGCACTGAAGATGGCACGTTCCCTGAGTTTTTCCAGCAAGATGGTGCACCACCACATTATGGGTGTCAGGTCCGAGCATTCCTACATGAACAGTTTCCTGGAAAGTGGATTGGTCGTCGTGGGCCAGTTGAATGGCCACCAAGGTCTCCCAATCTGACCTCCTTAGACTTTTATCTTTGGGGTCATTTGAGGGCAATTGTCCATGCTGTGAAGATACGAGATGTGCAGCATCTGAAACAATGGATACTGGAAGCCTGTGCTAGCATTTCTTCTGCGGGGTTGCTATCAGTGTGACAAGAGTGGGAAAAGAGTGTTGCATTGACAATCCAACACAACAGGCAGCACTTTGAATACATTTTATAAGTGGTCATAAACTTGTAAATAACTCATGAAAGAATAAAGTTCCATTAAACCCAAGCACACCATTGTTTTTCTTGTGAAATTCTCAATAAGCTTGATGTGTTACATGACACTCTTCCCATTGGAAAGAATAAAGTTGGATCCAAAATGGCCAACTTCAAAATGGTCAACACCCATCTTGAAAAATTTTCCCCCTCCCATATACTAATGTGCCACAAACAGGAAGTTGATATCACCAACCATTGCCATTTTATTTAGGTGTATCCATATAAATGGCCCACCCTGTAGATATTAGGAGATAATGTAAAATTGTAAAGTTGCTTTGAGACAATGCTCCATTGTAAAAAGCGCTATATAAATAAATCTGACTTCACTTGACTTGACTTAACGGAGTCAGTTGCCACGACCTTGACGCCACAGACATTAGCGCCAAGAATGTCCATGACTGTACTAGTCCCGAGGAGGTCTGTACAAGAGTCGTTCCGTGGCTCTGCTTGTTTTGGTTAGCTGTGGTTTTTTTCCCTTAGTTTTATTCTTTCTTTAAAACCCTTCTGTTTATATTTGAACCTGCGCACCTCTCTCCTGCCACAGCCAATGCCCCTGCTGATGGATTCTATAATGGACTCAAAAACAATTTTAAGTGGATCCTGCTCATTGTCAAAGTTAATATTAAAATCACCAACAATTAAAGCCTTATCTGTTGAAAGTACTAAGCAGGAAAGAAAGTTTGAAAATTCCTGAAGAAATTCTGAATAAGGACCTGGAGGGCAGTAAATAGTGATAAGCTGAAAAGAGTGTGGTTTTGACTTCCAAAACGATGGGTCAGTCACATTAAGAATCAGTATTTCAAATGAATTAGCCCTGTAATGAGATTTAATGATAACACCTAGCTCTTTGTCAAAAATTGTGGCTACGCCTCCCCCATGGCTATTAAGATGAGGGTGATGAGTATGATTGTATCCAGAAGGTGAGGCTTCATTTAAGGCTAAATATTCAGCTGGTCTAATTCAAGTTTCAGTAAGACAGAGAGCGTGTAAGCGTTTATCAGTGATCATTTCTCATTTCATTTGCAATCACTGCTTTGTTTGTAAGTGATCTAATGTTAAGTAATCCTAGTTTTAGTCTAAGGTTGTTATTTCTATGGGAGCTATCTGTGTTTTATACTAATGATATTATCAAAAAAAAACCAGACTTTTTGAGTGCATTCATGTTTAGGACAGATCTGAGTAACAGACACACTTTCAACAACGTGAGTTCTGGGTGACGGTGCATGGCTACCAGCAGACAGTTGGTTAAGCCCGACTGTCTGCTGCCTGACCCCGGCTCTGGATACTCAGCCCCTAACTAACCCTGCCATAAGACTATGGGCAATGTTGCAGGAGATGGGAGCAGCACCCTCCCGAATGGGATGGACACCATCTCATCCTGAAAGGCCAGGTTTACCCTCAATGATTGTCCAATTGTCTATAAAGCCCACATTGTTTTCGGAGCACCACTTGGACAGCCAGCAGTTCTGCGACCATAACCTGTTGTACACTTGGTCACCTCGCTGCATTGGGATGGGGCTAGAGCACACTACTTTATTGGACATCGCCTTCCCAATTCAAACCACCTCTACAAAATTATCCTTAGTCACCTCTGACTGGTGAAGGTGTAAAGGGGTAGCTACTTTCACATGTCATAAAATAGGGTCACCTACGACCAGAGCTATTTCAATAGGCTGACTCAGTGGGTGTAAAATAACATCTTGGGAAGTGGACCCATATTGTCACTTTTAAAGTGCTGAAATGAACTCTGATAGAGTTGTTTTGTGTTTGCTGATATTGCTGTCCATGCAGTTTCATCCACTGTTTGATGTTGGCTCAGCTCAGGAACTGTCCTGATCCCATAGAAATGCAGAATGTCCTAGAAAGGGTTACACCAAGTTTTTTTTTTTTGTGAACACTTTAAACTGCACCGTCAATGTTTTTTGTTTCTGTAATTTGATAAATACTTGTGACTTTAACGGCCAGACCTTAGAACTGCAAACTTTCATTACCAAACTGTGATATATAAGTAATGATGCCAAGCCATGCACACTAAGTAATACTTGAAAAGTCTAGACACAGGCCTACAGGGTGTTCATTAGGTACAGTCAGACTGGTGCAGTGCTATATATATGCATAGCAGGTCTGAGCAGTCAGCGCCATGCAGGCTGATTCAGATAGCAGCAGAAGTTCTTTCCTCCTAAGCAGGCATGCCATTGCTGTAATCCTTCCTTGACCTCTTGCTGAACCCTGACACGTCACCAATGTCTGCTTTTGAATCATATTTTAAAGTGAATATTCTTCTCCTCTCAGTACACTTTCATCTTCTGCCAAAGTTTCCCGACAGGCCGGAGGGAACGTGAATCAGTGTGATATCTGGAAGACTGCATTAAACTGATAAGTTTATTCCACTAACATGAAAGGGAATGGCAAAATAAGGCATATGGCTCAGAGGGCTTTGCTGCCATGTGAAAGTGGAGAGACTAATAAAGCTTCGCACAGAGCACACACTTCTGCCTCGCTGTCTGCAACATCCTGCGAATAGCACCAGACTTCTGCAATATCCACGTTTTCTTAGATCATCGTCTATGAATGATAAAACTTTGCACTCACCGATTAACTATGTGGCATGCTTCAATATTGGTACTACAGTCATTAATATATAATTGTGTGTTTCATAAGCTAAGTACAGGCTAAATCACATTTGGCTATATTCAGAATTCGGTTACATGTGTGTAACGAGGAGTTAATACTAAATTTGTTTTGGTATTTAGACTACAATTGTATAATTGAACTTGAGCTTGACATAGCTGGTGAAGTTATATTTTGCTGATTTTCTACATAACAATGTAACAATGCTGAATATAATAATTCTGTCATTCTTCCCTCACAATTGGTCCGCCAAATTCCCCAGTTTACTTGACATCTCCTTGGTTCATGCATGACCTCCCAACCAAGGGAGGATGGATGTAGGCTAATGTAAGACTTATGACTGCTGATGGTTCTTTTCATGACAAGTGGCAAACTTCTATGACAATAAGGAAACCACATGTATTAATGAACTACATTCACCATACACACCATTATTCTTTTTAATAAACTACATCTATTTAAGCAATTTTCACTAGCTTGATTCACAAAGTGTATGGCATCCTGAATTTTATTTTTGTCTTTTCAGTTATTGTTTTCTTTTGATGTTGTATGCGAAATTCATAAAATGTTAAAAGTTGTAAGTCAAGGATGTTCCATTAGAGTTGCTGGTGTGGAGTACAGCAGTTACTACAAAGTTCTCCTGCATACACCTTTAATTCTGCCGTGCCATGTAGCTTTTTTGTTGGATATCACATTTTGGAAATTTCCTTATCGTTTATCTCCTTATTCAAACATTTGTTTGTCATGCAACCAGGCATAGTAAATAAGTTACATATGTTATATGGCAGATATGGGTGGCGAGAGCATGAAGCTGATTAACAGATGCTTTATTTTTTATTTTTTCCTCAATCAAAATAGGACTGAGCAGAATCACTATCAAAAACATTCCAGAATCCCCCCCAAAAAACAGAATAAAAGGATAACCAGTCAATATAACTAAACCAGGAGACAAAAGCAGAGTCCAAAAACAGAGCTGGGTGCTTAGAGTCATAGCCGGAGTACACACGAGACGCTTTCAGTTGGCAGATCACTAAGCTGCAGCAGGTTTGCTGGAGGTGGCTTTCAGGTCCTGATCAAAGTTGATGGCACAAGAGAAGCAGGAAGCTGGTAGGATGGGCTCAGGTGGACCGACTGGGGCATCCTCAGTAAAGTGGAGTTGACAAAAAGCAATGGCCGTGAGATTCTTGGAGCTAAAACAGCAGGAGAGGATGAACTGAAACTGAAATAAGAACAGGGACCAACAAGCCTAGGGGTTGAGACCTCTATAATTGATAAAGGGCCACAAGTTCTTGTATCTCTTCTGGGCAAAGAAGAATCCTGCTGCAGCAGCCGAGGTAGAAGCATGGATGAATCCACAGACAATAGCATCTCTGATGCACTTACACATCAAAGATAAGAGAGGGTAAACACAGGAATGAGGAAGTGTGGTTTCCTCTAGCAGCTCAACAGCACAAACATAAGGCCTTTACAGAGGTAGTTCTGTGGCCCTTTGCTGGCTAAATACCTCAGCAAGATCAGCATAGCGGGACGGCACATGACTGGGGGAGGGCTGGGAGGATGAGATGGCTTGTAGCTGAAAGTAGGGCTGAGCAATGCAAAAGGGTAAAGCAGTAGGCAGAGCAAGAAACAATCTCATTGGCTGTCCAGGAAATTACTGAGTTGTGCTGGCAAAGCAATTGCAGGCCTAGAGTAGGGCTCCCAGCATTTAGAGCAGGCAGAAGTAGGACATCTATCTGCAAAGGTCACTGATAGAGATGACTAGTGGTAGGGTTTTGTGGGTGATGATACCTGTCCACCACTGCCACATCAAGGCTGAAGACACCAGTTCAATGGAGAGGTGCCAATTCTTAGCCAGGCAGCCAGAATTGAGCAGGGCTGGAATACAGATATCAGCAGCAGCAATAGTGTGGGCAAAGTGAATGAGTGCTTAGAAATAATGAAGTAGATTACACTCAACAGGGCTGGGCATGAGGTAGACTCAGCATGCTGAGGAGAAAGCCTCGTTCGGTGTGTGCTAGGTCAAACTGGACAGAAGGATACCAGTCAGACAGTCACTCAAGATTCCCCTGCCTGGGTGGCATCAATCTGCATGGGGGTCATCAGAAGGCAAGCTGGGTATAAGGACTGTAGCAGGGGTGCTGACATGGTGTTAGGTGGGGGTGCTGACATGTAGCAGGGGTCCTGACATGGTGTCAGGCATGGTCAGTGGTATGAGGAGAAGTGCTAATCCAACTGGATCGCAAGGTTGATGAGACTGTTGAGAGTGGATCCAACATCTCGGCAGGCCAGTTCTGCTGAAGGACTACAGACAATTCATGTCAGAACAGGGAGCTGAGGACTGCCTCTTTCCAGCTGCACTCCATGGCCGTAGTCTGGTATTCCAAGACATAATATACTACAGAATGCAGACCCTGGGAGAGGGGCAACAGAAGCTCTCCGCTGCCCTGGCTACCACGAGGATTGTTGAAGACAGCACAAAAGTCTTCTGTAAAGCAATTGTAGATTCTCTTTGGCGGTTTCATATAGCAGTGACTGCATGGCCAGTTAGCAGGGAGAACAGGAATGCAATATGGACAGAGTCTCTGCTAGCTAGGTGATTTTCAAAGTACAGCGAACACTGCAGAAGGAAGCCCTGGAAGCTCTCCAGATCACCACTGTACTTTTCTGGTAGGCCACTCAGGGGAAAAAAAACTCCTGGGAACTAGACCATATTCCAACAGGAAGAGTTGGAAGTTTTCATAATAGTCAGAATATTAGAAGTGTCACTAGTGGTGTATTAATATTTGTACATAATATTTATTATAGATGTTTAGTTAAATGCAATGATTGTGGCTATACAAATAGAGACTAAGATTATTAAATCCCAGTTGGGATGAAGGTGAGTTTCTAACCCTGTGAGCTAGCTAGCAGCTTTTGGTTAGCAGTATACCATGTACATTGTTTAAATGAGGTTGTGTTCACATGAACAGCCCACTCTTGAGTCTTTCTCTAGTTAAATGAGGAGTGACACAATATTGACATTTTTATTATGGGACACTCATAGTAAACAGTTGTATGTATAACTGCAGTGGTATTTTAGTCTATGGAGTCTTTCCTTAGTCATTTAATAACACATCTGAAGAAAATGCTGATATTCTTGACAGTTCTGTTTTCCAATTTCCACTTTCACTATATCTTTAGATTGTCTGTTACAGCCTTCAAATAGCTGCCGAAGTTATTATCTAACCTATCTAACATTGTTCAGTTAGGCTTTTCTAAGTCAAAAATGTAGTTTCTTTTTATTAAGGCAGTTATTATATCTTTATTTGTATAATGTTACAGTCTAGCCTGTTCTCATAATGTTCCGTTAGTTATGGAACTAGCTGACTCTCTTATGATATGTCGGGAGGAATTGAGGATGTTAGTGAATGGTATTTTTAGGCATATTGGCATATCCTGTCATTTTAATCAGGGTAAGGATGAAGAGATGTCTCTAAGCCATTTTAGTAGTTTAGTTGGCATTATAAAAGCCCATGCTGAACAATTACTCTACATAGATTATTTTAATGGTTTAAAATTACATGTACATTACATGTGGGCTTTTTATATCCATAATAAAGTATTCTGTTTGACTGTATCAGTGATTGTATTCATCTCGTGCTCTCGTCTGTGCTATGATGAGATGCATATCGATCGCTTGCATGAATGCAGCATGGGTTGGCCGATGCCCTCCATCACCTTCTTCAACTTAGATTTGCTCTGATGTAAATCCAACTTGCCCAATGGCACAGTGAGCTCAGATGCTCCGTCCATGAGGTATTCTCCATTGCAAGCCCTGGAGAGCTGCTCAAGTAACCCTTAGACTGTGGTTTCTCCATGCCAAAATATTTCATCCCAGCTGCATTTTTAGCCCACAAGTAGGCAAAAATCATGATGCCCTGCCATTGTGTTACACTCTGAGGAGTTGGAAGAGTAGGAGTGGAGGAGTGAAGAAGCGAGATGTTGAGTTTTACGTTAAATATCCACGCATCCTTATGACCTCCTGCCCACACATTTCTCCTCCAGCAATGGCTTTGCACAATGTTCCAGACATTCATTCAACAAAACACTAAGCACTAAATTAAGGAAACTGTAATAAGATACCATAAAACTCAAATAAATCATATACTGGTGGTAAATGGTGCATTGAGAAAGGGAAAAAAGACAGCAGAAGTGCCAGAACACTTACCCCAGACTTGCTGGAAGTTTCTGATTGGCTTCCCGAGCCTCATGAGTGCATGGAGGCTGACCGCACGTTAAGTTGCATCTGGGTAATATCAGGGGATTTGGGATTTGGGAATCAGGAGCTGATTCGACTGAAAGGCTGGGCATAGCATAGCATGATTAATGAGGTGGCGTGGCATTGCAGCTCACCCCGGCATGATTAGATAATCAGTCATCTCCCCTCTGCTCAGTCGCCAAAACGAAAGAATCAGAGAGGAAGAGTTGGTATAGCCAGTTACAGACAAATGAGCTGAAATATGGATATTGACAAGCCTAAACTATATATATTTTTCTTGAGTGTCATAAGCAGAAGATATATCTACAGACAATTTATTTGAACTTTCTTGCTGTTTCTTGCTTGTTGTTCCAAAGTTTTTTAAGTATGCGCAAATGTGAAATGTATGATTGTTTGATTTCCTGCAAAATCATACATGTGAATACATGTTAAATGTATGATTTCTTGCAAAAAAAGAAAAAACTAAGAAATAAGCTGCTTATTACAATTCAGAACCAAACCTTTTCTTATGAACAGGTCTGTTATTTTATTCACATCCATTAAAATCAAATGCCTGCATATTAAACTGATCACCGGTCCCATTGTTATGAATGGTGCTGGTACCAGTCGTTATGCAACGTGCTGTATATAAGATTGGGGAAGTTTTCCAACTGCTGAGACTGAAGAAGTCACTTAGATGAGTGACGAAACGTTTCTCCAATAAAATCTATGTCCAGATGAACAGATTCAACTTCTTGGATTTTCTTACCTGGATCATTGAGCATGCATCAAGACGTAAAATCAAATGCATTCATTCGGAACTTCATGGAGTGGTTCTCCATGTTCCAAGCAGCCAAAGCCTAAGCTCACAATTCTTAGCAGTGAGAGATGCTTCACAATACGGTAGTCAACAAAAGCAGTGACTGGTATAATGTGCTTTTAGTTTCAGTGAAAGGTAACATTAATGTAAGCTGTGCTTTCAGTGTGGTGGTTGCAGTTTGGAGAGGAGAAGACCTGTCTTTAAGCTTAATGTGGTTAAAATCCATAAGAAAAGGTTTGCTGAGTATATTGTGGATACACTACATCATTTGGATGATTTGAAATGGAAAATATCTGTGTCTGGCCTCACTAATGCCCTTGTGACTGACTGGACTCCCTGTTCCAAAATCTTTCCAGAAGAGTAGGCTACACCATATTAATGGCCATGGTTTAATAAGAATATATGTAAAACTCTGCTATCTGAACATACCATTATCAAATTTATAATTAACAATTTTCATCTCCTCACTCTACTAGAAGAACTAATCCATGTTAATGAATAAGTAAAATAACAAAAGTAAATGGTGTCCGAATGGAATCTTACTTCTACACACATCCTTCACTTACATTTTATTCACAGGTTAATTCATTAATTTTCTTATCCGCTTAATCCTTGACAGGGTCGTGGGAGAGACAGAGTCGGCAGTATAGGGCACAAGACAGGAACAACCCTAGACAGGGTGCCAATCCATCATAGGACACACACACACACACACACACACACACACACCAGAGCCACTTTATACACAAGTAATGGAAATGAAAAAAGTAATGAAAAAAGATCTTTGGAGTGTGGGAGGAAACCAGACTATCTGGAGTAAACCCACATGGACACGGTGAAGACATGTAGACTCCAGACCGCTCCACCTGGGATTGAACCCATGACCTTCTCATGGTGAGGCGACAGTGCTATCCTCTGAGCCAATGTGCCGCCCAGTCGTTGATTATGAGGTAATGTTATTAATTAGCATTACAATAATAGAAGGTACACATGATGGAGACCCTGCTCTTGGAAAGGCAAAGCACTGCTCAATCTACACAAATAAAAATAACGTCTGAGGACATATCAGAAAGACCCCAGTACCACCATATTACACAGATGTACAGTGGTGTACAGTTTGTGAACCCTTTAGAATTTTCTATATTTATGCATAATTATGAACTAAAACATCATCAAGTTTTCACACAAGTCCTAAAAGTAGAGAAAGAGAACCCAGTTAAACAAATGAGGCAAAAATATTATACTTGGTCATTTATTTATTGAGGAAAATGATCCAATATTAATGATCCAAGTATTAATAGTGAGTGGCAAAAGTATGTGAACCTTTGCTTTCTATATATGGTGTGACCCCATTGTGCAGCAATAACTGCAACTAAACATTTCCTGTAACTGTTGATCAGTCCTGCACACCGGCTTGGAGGAATTTTAGCCCATTCCTCCGTACAGAACAGTTTCAACTCTGAGATGTTGGTGGGTTTCTTCACATTAACTGCTCGCTTCAGGTCCTTCCACAACATTTTGATTGGATTAAGGTCAGGACTTGGCCATTCTAAAACATGAACTTTATTGTTCTTTAACCATTCTTTGGTTTAACAACTTGTGTGCTTAGGGTCGTTGTCTTTGCTGCATGAGACCCACCTTCTCTTGAGATTCAGTTCATTGACAGATGTCCTGACGTTTTTCCTTTCCTTTGAATTCTTTGATATAATTCAGGAATTCATTGTTCCATCAATGATGGCAAGCCGTCCTGGCCCAGATGCAAGCAAAACAGTCCCAAATCATGATACTACCAACCACCACATGGACAAGGTTCTTATGCTGGAATGCAATGTTTTCCTTTTCTAGACACATGACCGTTTCTTTTAAAACCAAAACGTTCTATTTTGGTCTCATGTGTCCACAAAATCTTTTTCCAATAGTCTTCTTGGGCTTGTCCACTGATCATGAGCAAAAACTTCAGACGAGCACAATGTTTGTCTTTTTAGAGAGCAGTGGCTTTCTCCTTGCAACCCCTGCCATACACACCATTGTTGTTCAGTGTTCTTATGATGGTGGACTCATGAACATTAAAATTAGCCAATATGAGAAAGGTCTTCAGTTGCTTAGAAGTTACCCTGAGGTCCTTTGTGACTTTTGCCAACTATTACAACGCCTTGTTTCTTGGAGTGATCTTGTTGGTCGACCACTCCTGGCGAGGGTAAACAATATCCTGAATTGCCTCCATTTGTACACAGTCTGTCTGACTGTGGATTGGAGGAGCCCAAACACTTCAGAGATGGTTTTGTAAACCCTTTCCCAGCCTGATGAGCATCAACAACTCTTTTTCTGAGGTCCTCAGAAATCTCCTTTGTCCGTGCCATGATACACTTCCACAAACATGTGTTAGAAGAGCAGACTTTGATAGATCCCTGTTCTTTAAATAAACCAGGGTGCCCACTCACACCTGATTGTCATCCCATTGATTGAAAAAACCCTGGCTCTAATTTCACACCTTCAAGTTAACTGCTAATTCTTAGAGGTCACATACTTTTGGCACTCACTTATATGAAATACTGGACATCAGTTTTCCTCAATAAATAAATGACCAAGTAAATTATTTTTTGTCTCATTTGATTAACTGGGTTCCTCTTTATCTACTTTTAGGACTTGTTAGTGAAAATCTGATCTGTTTTTTGGTCATATTTATGCCGATATCTAAAAAATTTAAAGGATTCACAAACTTTCAAGCACCACTGTAACTGAATAACGATGGACGGGGTTTTGAATATACATCATACACCTAGGGATTCATTATGGCCAGAAATATGGTAACTTTTCTTCATATATCCAATATCTGAACCATTGTCCAGAATAAGCTACATTGGTATATCTGAATGAATTTGATTTTCAATGTTGGTGTCCACATATTTTTTTCGCCATATTTTTCACTGTCATCACAGGTATTGATGCTACCATGGAGCAAACAAAGAGAAACATATATATCATATAAGGTTATGTAAAAATGAATTCACAGAAGACAAAAACAGTTTTTTGGTCTGGCCCGGGGTGCAATGTCACCTCCGCTTAGCAACAGCGGATACCTCGCTCTGTGTTAACTGACAGTGCTCCAGGAAGGACAGCGATAAAGATAAATAACTTTTACTTTACTCAGGAGCATTTTGCGGCATCATTAAACATGGCAAACATTTCAGCTTGCGTAGAACGCAGGAGAGTCCCCCGCAGAGCTGGAGCTGATTTACGATGCTCTGCACTGATCATAAAAGGCCTATAGACTCTGCGTAACATCAAAGAAAGATGAGAAAACTTACTCTACAATACAGCAGAGAGGTACTATGAATACAGACTGAGAATATGAGATTGATATTGCACCAAAAGTGACACCCTCCCCCACTTTTGTGACAGCTGGCATATTTATAAGTGCTGTTGGATTATTAGAATGATATTATGCTAATGTGCTAATTCATCAGTTTCATTAAACAAATGCCACAGGATTTTTACTATTTTAACCATTAAATTTAGAAGATTTCTGCTCTTGTAACAGTACTGATAACATTTAGAAAAAGGCTTCAGAATTGAAAATAAAATTAAAAATAATGTGTCACTTTGAGGTAATTAGAGCCCGTAACAGGGATATAATGCCACATTTCCCTACATCAGCAATTAAAACCAGACTTACAGTGCTGCTTGAAAGATTGTGAACCCTTTAAAAATTTTTTTATATATCTGCATAAATATGACCAAAAACATCATCAGATTTTCATACAAGTCCTAAAAATAGATAAAGAGAACCCAGTAATCAAATGAGACAAAAATATTATACTTGGACAGTTATATTTATTGAGGAAAATGATCCAATATTATATATTAGTGAGTGGCAAAAGTAATGTGACTTTTTTGCTTCAGTATCTGGTGTGACCCCCCCTGTTCAGCAATAACTGCAACCAAACATTTCCTGTAACTGTTACTCAGTCCTGCCACACCGGCTTGGAGGAATTTAGTCCATTCCTCCATACAGAACAGCTTCAGCTCTGGGATGTTGGGTGTGTTTCCTCACATTAACTGCTCACTTCAGGTCCTTCCACAACATTTTTTGATTGGAAAAAAAGGTCAGGACTTTGACTTGGTAAAACGAATCGTGTGCTTAGGATCGTTGTCTTGCTGCATGACCCCACTTCTTTTGATATTCAGTTCATGGACAGATGCTCTGACATTTTGCTTTAGAATTCTCTGATATAATTCAGAATTCATTGTTCCATCAGTGATGGCAAGCCGTCCTGGCTCAGATGCAGGAAAACAGGCTCAAACCATGATACTATCATCACCATGTTTGACAGATGGGATAAGATTCTTATGCTGGAATGCAGTGTTTTTCTTTCTCCAAACATAACGCTTTTTTTTTTTAAAGCAAAGAGTTCTATTTTGGTCTCATCCGTCCACATAACATTCTTCTGACTTTTCCGTCTGACGTTTAGCAAACTGCAGACGAGTAGCATTGTTCTTTTTGGAGAGCAGTGGCTTTCTCTTTGCAACCCTGCCATTCACACCATTGTTGTTCAGTGTTCTTCTGATGGTGGACTCGTGAACATTAACATTAGCTAATGTGAGAGAGGCCTTCAGTTTCTTAGAAGTTACCTTGTGTGTGATCTTTGTTGGTCGACCACTTCTGTGGAGGGTATCAATGGTCTTGAATTTCCTCCATTTGTACACAACCTGTCTGAGTGTGGATTGGTGGAGTCCAAACTCCAACCTGATGAGCATCAGCAACTCTTTTTCTGAGGTCCTCAGAAATCTCCTTTGTTCGTGCCATGATACATTTCCACAAACGTGTTGTGAAGAGCAGACTTTGATAGATCCCTGTTCTTTAAATAAAACAGGGTGCCCACTCACACCTGATTGTCATCCCATTGATTGAAAACAATTATCAAATTATCTGCTAATCCTAGAGGTTCACATACTTATGCCACTCACTAATATGTACTGTTGGGTCATTTTCCTCAATAAATAAATGACCAAGTATAATATTTTTGTCTCATTTGTTTAACTGGGTTCTCTTTATCTACTGTTACGGCTTGTGTGAAAATCTGATGATGTTTTAGGTCATATTAAAGCAGAAAATGCAATTAAAAAAATACATGCATTGTTTCTTACATTTTTTTGACTCAAGAGGAGGAATTTCAGTGCACAAGCCTAATTTGAGGCGTGATCTCTGATCTCTCAGACAGCACTGCATCAAGTATCATTACTCATCAGTAGCTGATAGAACCACAGGGGCAAGGGATTACTTTGTCAAACCTTTATCCAGAACTACAATATGGAGTTACATTCACAAATGCCACTTAAAACATTACTGTGCAAAAAAGAAGCTTTATGGCAACTATGTCCAGAAGTGGCATTGCCTTCTCTGGGCTGAGATGCATCTGAGTTGGACCATCACACAGTGGAAACATGTATCGTGGTCAGACCAATCAGTATTCCAGATATTTTTTGGAAGACATAGACGCCGTTTGCTTCGGACCAAAGATGAAATAGACCATCCAGACTGTTATCAGCAATAAGTCCAAAAGCCATGCTCTGTCATGGTATGGGGTTGTGTCAGTGCCCTTGGCAAAGGTCATTTACACTACTGTGATGGCAGCTTTATTGCAGAAAAGTACATTGAGATTTTAACAAAAGTTAGGACTGAAACATATAAATCCCTTCCAGTCTTTCCTTAAGGAACACTGTTTTAAACATTTCAATAATTTTCTTACACATTTGTTGATAAACTGGAAATCCTTTGCCCTTCTTTTCTCATCAAAGACTCAGATGAATTTATTTTTGGCTTCTTTCATCAAACATCTGGAAGCCTAGAGGTGTGAACTGCATGCAGTCAATTGCCATAGTCAAAATGAGGTGACCAGAAAACACTTAAGCAGGAGTGCATTAGAAGTTTGAATACAAAAATGCCTATCGACATATCGCAATCTTATTTGGGTATTTGATCATTTTCAGTTCATTTGTAATACTTAAATTGAGGTATGGTGTGAGTGTAGCAGCCCCAGCAATGTTGCTGGGCTTTGTTAACACTATGTACACTTAATAGGTACATGCACCTTTGTTGATATATTTCATAGACTCTGTAGATGATCTTTTAGTGCTAGTCATGGTCCAGTCAATTCAAGTCAGATTTATTTATATAGCACTTTTTACAATGGAGCATTATCTCAAAGCATCTTTACAATTTTGGATTATCTTCTAATATCTAGGGCCAATCCCAAATTGAGCAAACCTAGGGTGACAGTGGTAAGGAAAAACTCCCTAAGTGTTATAAGGTAGAAACCTTGGGAGGACCAAGACTGAAAAAGGGACCCATTCTCCTTGGGTGGCTTAAATGATAAATGTAAAGATGAAACCAATTTATCTAGTCAAATAAATCTTGTGTAATCTATAGTCTATAGTTATAGTTCAAAAAATAAAATTTAAAATATGTGTATCATCATTATTTAGTCTGATGAACAGAGTCACTGTAGTTTCTTGAAAAATATGGTCTAGTTCTTCATCAGTATAATTTGGAGACCACCAGATGCTGTTGGTATAATATTTGTGGTCGGTGGACTATTTTCAACTCAGCAGTACCAAAATCAGCAGGATTTTGAAAATCCCAGAAGACACTATCTAATTAATATCTGGTCAGTGGTGGTCCCTTTTCATAGTAGAGGAAGGAACAAATAGCGCAGAGCGACAGATGGGCTACAGTAGGTAACCGTATACCTGCACAGTGCACCTATATTGTAGGGCTACCTGAAAAACAGCTTAACGGCTTGTTATGATTGATGATTATGATGACCATCAGTGATGATCATCCCTGGACATATAGGCAGCGTTACAAGAAGACTTCATTGCCAAATTACTGCCTATGTTCATGCTGAGCCCACTATGGGATGCTACCTTTATTCCAAAAAAAAAACTTGGAACTCCATATTTATTTTTCAGCTAGGCTGAAAATGTATTTGATGTATTTCATTACTTACTCGTTGGGAACCAATATGGCCACCAGTGTTTACTCAACTTGAAAACAAGTGGCTAAAACAACATAACTAACAGGAGCTGGTCACTTTAGGCAGCACTGCCAATCTGACATTCTACTAAAGATGTGTTGGCCTGGCCATGCTGCTGCTCTGAGTAAATATTGACATTTCCCTAGCTGGTGCATGGGGGATGATCTTTCTAGTTGCCCCTCCACATTACTTCAATGCCACAGACCAAATGAAATGCTGAACCCAGGGACTGATGGGAAATTGATGTGTCTCCATGCTCATTGTTTTTTTTCTCCAATATTATAGAGGGAAGAAATCTAAGCTGGATGGCCTTTACAATTTCCCCTTTGTTTTAGGTTGGAGGTCCTGCTTCCTTGTGTTAAAACCATTTCCATTTAATGAGGCCACATCACTGGAGAGAATTAAAATGACCAGGAATCCATTGTGTTTACTCTTACCTTGAATGGAAGTACAGTTATCAGATGCATCACAGAGCATGGGTTTAGGGAGAGAGAGCCAAAAGAATGCAATTAATCTTACATGTGTGTAAAGGGAAAGGCAGAGAGTACAAACACACTACTCTGAATAGTGTCCTTGGATAATTTGTAGATGCATTGCCTGTTGAGGTTGATCAGAGGTTGATCCACAATAGAGAAGGTTGGCAGGCATGGATAGCTCTGGGTGAAGGTTGGGAATCAGGTTTTGATATTTTGACCTTGAGTGTTAAATGAGTTTCTGGAAGGGAAATTCAGATGTTAACCCTGATTTCCTTTGGATGAGATATTGTGGAAGTATAAGAAAAGTCAATTACATTAAATTTCTACCTTAAACACCCACTGGAGCTTTCACCATCCATATAGGTACACCTTACAGATATATAATTACTTGCAGCAGTCCGTCTTTTGCAACGCACAACTGGCCACCCCTCTGTTGTCCATCCATTACTGGAAACCACAAAATGGGTTTCAATGACAGGGTATTATTTTGGTCCATTCTGTGCTGAACTGTTCACGACCTTATTGTCACTGCAAGTTGAGCCTACAACAGAGGCCACAATAACTCTCCTAAAACTCAGGCTGTAGAGTCTATGCCTTGAGTCAGGGACCAGCCAGTCAGATTTACACATAAGCAAAATAGCACAGGCAGGTGTCTGGTAGCTATCCCTGTAGCATTAAGTTCCTATGATTTGGGTAGTGGATCAGTCCCAGCACAGTGTCTCATACAAAGTACATATTCCCAAGTGTGCCCTATGACATTACATAAGCAGGAGTTTGTAGATGCAGAAGCTGCCATCATGTCTTGGATGTAGCACATATTGGGCCTGATAATATAGCTATGATATAAAGTGTAGAAGCTAATGAGCTAAGAGCAAAATTAGGATAATAATATCAAATTTTTCAGAAAACAAAGTCCATAGGAATTTCCTCAAGCCAACTTGTATAACAGCAATAATTGAAAGGTGAGGGTTAGTGACTGGGTTAATGATTGTAAATGATGACTTTTACTTGGAATTTGCATGACAAAGGGCTCTGATTTTAAAGTAGGGGCTTTTCCAAATGGTGATCGGCTGTATAAATAATGCTGAAGCCAGTGAGCAGCATCAGGGAATATCCATCAGTGGCCGATGTTCTTTGAGCTAAGCTGTTGCACCTGTGTGGTGGACATGCTTAATATTTCTCCTCTGGGTAATGGACCATTTTGATGAGTGAGACCTATCAAAATTCCAACTGCTGCAGTCAAAGCGAAATATATAAAGGCCAAGAACCCATCTGTCCTAGGTTCCTCTGGTAAATAAAGACAGGCTCACCCAGAGCAAGGACTTCTGTGAGATTTTTCTCCTTGTTAAGTGGCTGTAGCTGACACAAAAGACAGATCATCTTCTGTGGCTTTACTTGCTATATCTGGAGGACTTATGTGCAAAATGAACCTAGACAGTTTCTGTTAGAGAGGTGCTCTAAACTGCACTGGACACAGGCTGTAATTACTTTAGACATTGAAAGAAGATGGCCTCAGAGCTCAGTCTCTCAGTTTTTTACTGAACATTACCTTTACTTTTATATGCCAAGTTTTCTGCTGTTAATGACTAATACGTGAACTCATGACTGCCTTTCAAAACTTTACTGAGCTATCTGAAATTTCACAGATGCTACATATTTCAATATGCTGACAGTCTTGTTCTATTGTTAAAGATACTAGACAGAAGATTAATCATTTACATTTCAATAGCTTTTTGGGTCCTTTTAAAATGTTCCAGGAGCCATTTATGGATATTCAACTTCAGTTATATTGCATCTGATGTTTGGACAATTGTTGCAACTCAGGAGGTTGGGCTCCTGATTTTTTTGCAAAGCTCTTGGACAAAAGGTGCACAGAGAGAGCCTGTGTGATTTCACCATTCATCCAAAATGTGTTAATCAACAAAGGGAACCACCATTTTCCAATTTGGTCTCCTGCATTGACATCTAGTTTGGTAGGAAAAAAAGTCACTTCCATTATCCAGCTACTGTATGCCAAATAGTATGTTGAGAAATTAAAGGTGGTAATTAAAGGTGGTCTTGTGGTATTCAGACCATGGCTGTCGGTTTGACGATTGCACGTTACATAAGATGACAGTAATTCAACAACATCTACTGGAGTCAGGAATATTAAGCATGAAATGAGCTCATATGTTCAAATCTGTATATTGAATGCACACTTCTAAAGATTGAGATTTATCTGCACTCCAGTGAAGCAAAATACCCCAAACAAAATAGGAGATCAAAAGTAAAAGAACGCAAAGCATAAACTAAAATGATTAATAAGACAGGTATAATAAAGGATTTCAAATCAACTTTACTGAGTGCTGAAGATTCAGCCTTAGGAATAGAAAAATGCTGATGTGTTGATAATAAAGAACCAGATTCTTAATTCTAATCATGCAAAGTGGGAAGTTGGTTGCCAAGGCCACTATAGATGTTACATAATAAACACAAAATGTAAGAAATTGCTTATATTGCTGGGTCAATGTTTTCTAAAATGATAATTGTGTGCCAGTGTGCCATTTGGACACTTTGATTTTTTTTTAGATTTAATAGGGACAAGCCGGGCTCGAGAAAACAAAAAGGAAAGCACTGATAAAAACACAGCGAACGGGAAATAAAAGCAACACGATTGCTAGTACAAACTCACAAATACTGAGTAGATATATCAATGCATGCTTAGTAGATCAGAGTGGAAACTCACGTCGTCGTGGTTAACGGAGCTGACATCACTGAACAGGGAAAAACACTCAAAGAGTGGGTAAAATAAAGAGCCAGTCATACTTTAATCTGACCCTAGCAAACCTATTACCTCAGCTTACCATCCCCCTTCAACAAAAGAGGGAAGTTACCGTCTGTCCTTAAATACCTCACACCGAAGCGCTACAAACATACCAAAGCCAAATTCTACGGTGTGAATGCGAATGTGAAGGTCCGGCGAGAGACACCGTTCACAAACGGCTTTTAAATACCCAAACAATCTGGTGTCTCATCAGCCGCAATTAGCGTAAAGTCTAGTTGGCGCATGCGTGCTGGGGCCTGCCGTCCTAATCTCAGCACTTTTTCCATGCCATCGCTGCCCTCTAGTCTTGGGCCGTGGTTACTACTATTGGCTAATTAAAAGCTGAACCTTAACTACAAGTCACCACTGTCATATGAGTGGCTGGATTGGCACTGGCCTCTGGATAATTAAATAAAGCACTTAATGAAGGACAGAAGGGAAAGGTAAACTGTGGTAACTATGGGTATTTAAAAAGACACCTGCTATTACTCAGATATCAGATACAATATCATATCATCCCGCCTTTGTGCTGATATTACCAGTTTTTACCCCAGAGTGTTTCGTTTTCCATCTTCATCAGTGTCTATCACTGAGACAGTGCTTGGGAGTTCCATATGTTTAACATGAAGGAGACAGGTGGAAAGTGTCACTACAGGAGGTGCAGCATAATGAAGTTCCATTAAAATTCCACACTTCTCTTAATGAAGCTAAAGGTAAGATTTTCTACTTGATAGTGTACTGCTGTGCCATTTCACCAACTGCTGATTGCCGGCACAAAGCTTCTCAATCAGTTACCTCCCCCCTTTCAAATCCTACTATCTCCAACCTAGGAACCTTAGAAACGAAATAAATTAGATAGTCTTAGTATCATTTATGAACATGGCTAAGTAAGTTGCGTCCTTCTGTCCTTCCGCTCTAATGAGGCCTCCCTTGCTATAACAAGGTGTCATTGAATTCACCCAGACTTTAGTTCCCGATGATTCCTCTCGTCTGCACTTTGCCAAGGTTGCACTATATCTGGTAGCAAATGACAAATAGCTAGCCTCCTCTGAGCCTCAGCTCCCCCGGAGAGAAGGGCTCAGTGTGACCACTCTCCGCTTATAGCACTTTGGGACATTGTTTCAAATTAAACTTCTCCAGTGAAAGGAATCTTTGGGGAGATGGGAATAAATGCCAAGACTGCAGTCTTCTTGAGTGTTGTACATTAAACAGGATAATATATAAAACATGACCTTCATTATCAGTAACAGCAGTACCACTGATGTGAAAGAGTTACAAATATTTCACTTAAAAAAAAAACTCAGATTACTGATTTTAACTGAAAAGAAGCCAAGTGACCACAAACTCAGCCTCCTGACCAGAGGAGCGTCCAGTCTCAGAAGCGCCTCACAAGGTGAAACACATATAAACACATACACACATATTCATATATCTACATTCATATTCATATACATAGCTGCTTGACTTTATGGGCATAACCAAAGTCACCAGAAACTTACACAACTTCTGGATTCTTGGTGCCATATAGACCTCACATAGGTCAGGATTTCTAAATGGTGCTTTACCATTAATTACAAGATATGTAATTATCTGTGAGGTCACAAGGAACCTGATCTAGCTTCTTAAAGGATTCTAAAGGATAACTAAAGGACTATTTTACATTGGTTATTGTCAGTTTTCATTAGTCCACCGTCAGGAGAACACTGGACAACAGTGGTGTGCATTTCATGGTTGCAAGGAGGAAGCCATTGCTCACCAAAAATCACATGACATATGGAAATTGTCAAGACTATTGGAACAGTTGATGGATGAATGAGACCAAAAAACGATTTGGTTTAAATGAGAAGTGTTATGTCTGTAAAAAGAACCACTGCATCCAGCATAAGAACCTTTACCCATCTGAAAAAAGATGGTCATAATTGTATAAAGTTTGGGCCTGTTTTGCTTCATCTGGGTCAGCAGTGATTGCCATCTTTGTTGTTACAGTGAATTCTAAATAATACCAGTAAATACTAAAGGAAAATGTCAGTACATTTGTACATTTGTCTGAGGACTGAATCTCTAGAAAATGTGAGTTATGCAACATGTCAGCAACACAACTGACACAAGTCATTCTAGTTAAAATGATTAAAGAAGACTATGGTTAAATTTGTGGAATGACTGAATCAAAGCCCTGACCTAAATTTACATTTACAGCATTTAGCAGACGCCCTTATCCAGAGTGAGTTACAATTGATACAGTCTTACAATCCAAGGACCCAACAGTGGCAGCTTGGCAGAGGTGGGATTTGAACCCTGGACCTTCTGGTCCAGAGTCCAGTACGTTACCCACTAGGCTACCACTGTCACAAATATAATAAAAATGTTATAAATGTGACATGTTTGTACTTTTCTGCATTTTATTTTTACTCTGTACAATGGCCATAACGTTGAATCTGTTAGATTTCACCCCGTTTCTACCGGCTTTCCATCTTCCACTCGCTTCCCGTTTTCTGCCCACTGTCCCGTTGATCTTTCCTCTTTTCATCCCTGTCCTGTCATTCCTTCCTCTCTTTGTAGACTGGGTCAATTTTGGAGGTCTGCACCTGCACCCTGGACCTGGTATGTGTCTACTTCGTCTCTCCTGTGGCTCATGATTACCTCCTCCACCTGAAGCTTGTTCACCCTGATGGACGCCACTATTTAGGGTCGAGGAGGGACAAGGGATGGCGGGGGATCTTCTCTGCTCATCTAGTCTCGGTCTGTCATGATTGCTGATATTTGTAGCATGAGTGCTCTGTTGAGGTTTCGGTTTCACTGATTAGTTCATATTCTGTAGTCATTTTGGATTCACCTTCCAGGTGTGCGCTTCACAGACTCTGTGACCCCTGTTACAAACTCTGTTGTCCAAGTGTTCCAACCACTTGCTGGACCCACATCTAGACACCCCACCCTACAGTTACGGGTGGACTCCTGCCAGTTCAGGGATCCTCCCTACCAGCATTTGCTCTGATTCTTCTGGACGGCCTGTCTGCCGGCTGGTTGTCACAGTCTCTCTTTTTCTCTCCCTATCTCCTTGTATTTGAGGTTGTACTAATAATAATTCTTCATATGTGTAATTGTTAATAAGTAATGTAAAATGTCTAAGATCCTTGTATTCTGAAGTCATTATCGCCAATGGTGGAGAATCAGTGGCTAACACGGGTGACTTCAGCCAGGCCGTTTCAGGAGACATGATCATCTGTCTCAATCCAAATGTGATGAAATGAGGCCCAAATAAGAAGAAGACGATTTATAACTCATAGTCAGTGCCCGCTGTTTATTTTCTGACAATGTAGTTTTCAGAGAAATTAGAAGTCAGTCTCCATACTGAGAGTTTGAGAGAGGAGTGTATTTTTTTTTCCAGACTCACAGAGTGAGAAAAAGTGGGCGTTTTCTCATGTTTTGTTTCTCAAGTTTGATTTGCTCTATTGAAAAACATGGAGCATTGTCCTTATGGATGAAGAATTCACAATGCTTCAGCATTTCTGACTGCTGCTAGCGTGCTAGCTAGCAAGCGGCATACTCTGATGTTTGGGAAGTAATGCAAGTAAGTTTAAGCTTATTTCTGTTACAAGGTAAGTTTATTCTGTTACAAAAAAACATTTTAAAAATAAAAAGTACTTGGACGGAGTTTTATTAGTGGATATTTAAACCGACTGTAGTAGTAGTATTGCTAAATTTAAAGAATTCAGTACAAAACAAATATTAATTGTAGTACACAATGTAGATAACACCACATATGCTTTATTCAAATCATCAGTGGTATTAAGTAACTTCAAATTAACATATTTGTGATTAATCAAATTTGAATAAACACTTTTGCTTGAGTTGTCATTGAATAGTATGTTAAAATATAGTGAATTCTCCATTTATTTACATTGCGATGGGCGTTTGTAAATCTAAATTTTGTGTGATAATAATACACGTTTTACACTACTGTCGGACTAGATTCTTTATTAATCTTACTCAAGTATTTATGTAATAACTAGACTTTTATTCACTTGGGTATGGAATTACTTGAGCATGGAATTAATTTGGCTATTCAGGTAACACAAGCAATATGCTTAAGGTTTAAGTAAAATGGGTGATGATGATGATGATGATGATGATTATTATTATATTGTTTCTGAAATTCTGTCCCATTTCTACATCTAGCAAACATGGCCCCCATGCCGTAATCCTGTATTAATGGGGTCGGGTTCACCCAGAGTGTCAACACCAGCTAAGTATGGAGGATTTTCACAGCTTGGCTCCACAGTAGTAGTGTAGTGATAATGAAGCTTATGGGTCTTGCAGGAAAAAAAAATGAAAACTGCTAATAAAAATGGGAAGGTGCCAGCATGCTATTTTATAATTAGCCCTCGGGGTTTGGGTGGAAAAATCCGGTTTAATCTGTAAGATGCAGGGTGTCAAGCGGGTGATGCGGTGCTGCTTAAGCGAGTATGAAATCTCACAATTAAGAACATCACAAGCCGCTCATCCTCTCAGACTCTGCCTGATTCTCTGTCCCTTTTCACATTAGCCTGCTTGTCTCTCTCATTTTCTGTCCCACGTTTCTTTTATCTGCTGTCAGGAATTAGTCAACGACGTGATCACGTCCGCTGGTAGGGATCAAGTTTCTCATCACTGTCTCGCTAAACGTAGGGGTCATCTTGTTTTGGCTCACTAATTTGGCACGGATGAATTACAGGCACAGTGATAGGAAGCAAATGAGCAGAAAGACAGAAAAGAAGATACAGGAAAAAGGATTTCATTGTCCATCATCCACCAAAAACAGTTTGACACAAAACAATTACATGACAGAATTAATCAGTTTGCACACGACAGGGTGCCTTTGATAATTTGTGTATGAAAAGTCAGAAATGGGGATTCGCAGAAATAAATTAACACTGTTTGACCCCAATCTCCTTAACTTCAATCTAGTTAGCCAGTGCTTTAATCACAGCATAATTAATTGGCTGCCTGGTTGATTCATAGTGAGAATAATACTCGTTCATTCATCTGTTCCTTAAATAGGATGCCTGCCATCAAAGTTGGTTGAAGGACATGAAGAAAGGTTATGGGCCAATTCAGGATGTGGTCATTTTAACAGTCTATAAAAAACTTTTAAGCTGTCAGTACTGATGCTGTTATGTACAACTTATGTCTACATTCAACACCCCTGTGGTAATGTTTATGAACTGGGCCACTAGTAAAACAACACTAGCAGAAAATGGATGGAACACCAAAGAATTAGTTCTCACAGAATTATCTCTCAGTTATCTCTCCAGTGCATAAGGCACTGGAACAAGAGTGTCAGGTGAGGTGGAAGATATTTTAACCCTGTTTTCACTTCATGTCCGTATTAGAACTATGAATAGGCCAGGTTAAACAAGTCAGTTGCTATAGCTCTTATGTCAAAGTTAGGGGTGATACAAGAAAATTTATTCCAACTGAGAAGACTGAGATTGACTATATCATTAAGATGTACAGGAGGACGACCATTTAGGGCTTTAGATATCATTAGCAAGATTTTGTATTCAATACTGTATTTAATAGGTAACCAGTGTAAAATGCATAATTGATTAGAGGGAAATATATAATAACATTGTCACTGAGTGTGGGAACAAAGACAGATGTAAAGCTATTTTAAATGCATGTAACTAAGAATGAGAGACAGGCAGCATTGGATTTTCTTTATAAGTTAATGGTAAATTGTCTCATCCCCAGACAGCTAGGAGTTCAAACACCAACGCTTCTGCTGTCCGCTTTATAAATGGCAAATCAACGCAAGCAACTAATGCATGGATTCCAGGGCTGCTGTCCAAAGAAATCTAACAAGGGGTGAAGTTTCACCTCAGTCCTACCCAGCTTTATTATATGAGAGAGCCAAGCAGAAATGGCATCCACCCATCGATTGTTATAAACAGCATCTTACTGGCAGGCATTTTCTCTTGCACTCATTCCACAAGCCAGAGGTGGAATTGCATTTGGTTAAAGTTCTGGGCAGAAGGCCATTGACTGGAATGCTGCGTTATTGATGAGTGGATGATATGCAGTGTCTATGCTATCTTTACCTTGAGTGTTGTGATTGATTTACTGGTATCCTCTCATTGGCAGTGATCGATGTGCAGCACTGATGAGACTAAGATTACAAGGGTGCCCCAGAAAACTTTGGTCTTTAGAGGATCTCCATCTCTGTCAGTTTTTCTCTACAATTGTTCTGTAAATATTAGTCCACCTCCAAATTGATTTTTTATTTTCTCATCTTGCAGTATAAAACTTGACTCAGTTGATACAATATGTTTCCAAAAGTACCTAGTGTACTTATATGTTGCCTTCTACCTAGTGTATTTCAGCCATGCCATGCAGCTGCTACTTCCAATGTAACATTAACATATAATGCCTTGAGAACAAGTGAGGCCATCAGATTTCTTACCTGATAGAGCTGCCTGGCAGCTGTAAGTGCTGGTACTGTAAAGCTCAACTGCAAAGCAGTTGGCCACAGAAGGACAAATTGAAGCAAAGCTTTTGGAGACAGCAATAGAACGGGAGCTGCATTGATGTTTTTTTCCAATATCAAGCAATCTCACATAAGCCTACGATTACCTGCATCATATGGAGTGGTGTAAAGCACACCACTGCAGAACCCCAGAACAGAGAAAAGATAATTAGCAGAAGACATTTTATGGACTCACATTTAGATAGATAAATGCAGAATTTGAGTCTTAGCAGTGCATCTGGCCTGTTCAGGCACCACACAGGCACAATTGGATATACTTGATGGAGAAAAGACCATATGACGGATCATCTCCCTGTCACAGCAACAGTGATCAATGCTGGGCATTTGAGCCACTGGCAAGACTGGCTCATTCCTCAGTGCATGGTTTTATAAGGCATATATTTTGGGGGCAAATGATATATTCTGAACATATTTCTGATAAGTGATGTTCATCTGTTTATTTTGATGAATTGAATTGCTGGCTCACATTATATAATCTATCTAATTTTACCAATCCATAATCCTATACAGGCAAATCTCATCTTTAGTGCAAACTGACTGCTTTGTCCTTTATCACACCTGCTTCTTCAAAGGCTTGGTAATTAATAGCTACAAATGGAAGCTGGCTGCTCCACCTACAGTCTCCCAATAGCTTAGAGTCTTGCCATGCAAAGGAATATATTTGGTACCTAATATTAGGATACAATATTATGTTCT
>JAJAGP010000395.1:0-218674 GCA_025084515.1 Ancistrus triradiatus
AAAATTGTTGGTATTGTAGAGCAAGCTAACACTTTGTGGGAGCGTTTAATGCCAGTTCAGTATTAAAATAGCACAATGTGGGGATTTTGAGTGGCACAACAGTAAAACCCCCATTATGAAGAGAATAAATAGGTTATAGGTTATCAGTCATTTCTCTACATACCTAAATAAAATCTGCACTTAGACTGGCTAACTGAGAGAGAAAAAAAAGTGCTCTTCTCGTTCAGTATCCAATCAATGAACTCGTATTATTTGTTTTTTTTCCATCCACCCGCTTTACATTGCCATGTCTGCAAAATCTGGAATTATTATTATGATGTTTTCACATTTAATAATAAAATGGACAAATGGATGTTGTTGCTATATTCAGTTGACATTATGTGGTGGCTTCTGATTAAGTTTTCAAGAAGAAGGGAAACAGAATCATCACCATCATCTGCTTTCAAAAGTTACATTGCCTTAGTTAGACAATAATATAATACTAATTTTAGGCTATATATTATTTAATGTTATATTTTACAAAATATGTGATGAAATATATTATTTATTACTATATATCATGTATAATGAATGATAATGAATGGAAAGTGAATTACAAACTAATTAATTAATCACCGTATGATGAAAAAAATCTTAATCTGGTCTTGGTCTCGCTCGTGACCTGGACTTGACTACTAGATGTCTTGGTCCTGACTTGATGTGTCCTGGCCTTGTTCTTGACCTTGACTACAACACTACTGAATAAATCACTATTATCCATGGCATGGAGTCCAAAGAAGCATAATCATTCCTGCTCTTTACTGGTGGCATGGAGGGTACTCTATTTGCTCAGAATATGAAAGCTAGTGCTCTCCTCCAAGAGTGTTCAGCTGCCCTCTACCATTACATGAGCTGCAGTGTGAAAACTTGGTAGAAATCTGTAGTGTGGTAGCAGAGAACTAGCTATTGGGTAAAATAATATTAAAATCAGTTGCAATATTTTCCTTTACATGTTAGTGGCATGTTCCCTTACATTGGCCATTCATTCATTAGCAAAATTCAGATTAACCAATTTCTTCTGCATCTAGGCATGAAGCTAATGCTATTATCCAGAGTGACTTGCAACTGATACAATCTTAGCAATTACAATCCAAGCAATTGTGGGTTAAGGGTCTTGCTCAAGGACCTAACTAACAGTAGCAGGATTTGAACCCTAGACTTCTGTTCCACAGTCCAGTACCTTAACCGCTAGGCTACCACAGTCTCAAAGCGATGAATCCCTCCAACAGAAATACTAGTCCCACCCAACCCCACCCAGTTCACGTCATTTTTACTGAACCCTTACGCACTTTGTTTCAGCTTGATACTTGACCAAGGATGTGTCCTTGTAGGAGTCTGACAATCCTGTTCGACAGCTTGTGTATGTGCTTCAATATCTCCACAGGTGATGGAAGTGATAAGGCTGCTGCAGCAAAGGACAAAAAGAGAAAGGAATTTGCGAAGACATATGTATCACCCTGGGAACGGGCCATGAAAGGCAATCAAGACCTCGTATCCACTATGAAGCCGTACATGCCAGGACCCTACGTTCCTCATGACTTACCCAAATACAAGTCCTTCAACAGGTGGCGCATGTTGAATATCCATTCTTTACACGACTTGCTGTGTGCTTGGAGCCGAATTCCCACAGGGCCTTAAGATTCAGCAAAATTATAGGGATTTTCACTGAGTCATAAGACAAGTAATGAAGAGTTGCATGTTTATACTCAGGTCTTAGCTCTTCTTACAGCATCACAGTCAGTTGAAACTAAAATTATTTGTGAGATTAGATTATAGAGAGATGGTTAAACAGGTAGGCAAGTGTATACCTAGACCGAGAGGCAGATAGTTTGATTAACTGATGAAGCGATAGAAAGACAGACAGGAGGACGGTTAGTCTGACCGATAAATTAATTTCTAAATAGACTGACACACAGGTAGGATAAAGAAAGACATATAGATATATTAGACAATATTAACCTTTACAATTTCAAAACTGGAAATTACGTTTGGTTGAAATAACATAAGAAATAAAACAGTAAAGATAATTCAAATAGCAAAGGTAAAGATACCTCACCCAGTAACAACACAAGACAATTATTAGTGTTATCAGTAATGGCATGAATTAAACTCCCCAAACAAAAATTAGTCACATATCCACCCTTGCTTTAACAACAACAGTCCTGTCAGTGAAGTTCTTGACAGTTCCTGTCATTCAGCTGCAGTTTATTTGCATTTCACCTACTGTTCTAAATAATCCCACAGGTGTTTAGTGAGATTGAGTGCTAGTGTGTTGTCCACACAAATTTATCCAAATATGGCGACTTATGTCTTTTCGCCCTACCAACATCTTTTCCCCAGTCATCTTATTTTAATCCATTTTACACAACACTATCTCTGCAACTGATGATTGGGATTTATCTTACATTAATCGCTGATGTTGAATAATAAGCCAGCTATTCGTGGATGAGGTTTGTTTCCGTAGAGCATTGTGGCAATAGGTGTATTTTTACAGTCCTGTGTTTAAGTACATATCCAAATAGGACTGTACTAAAAAAAACAATACAGCAATATATAACAATGTTTATTTTCACAATATACTACATCGATTTTTTTGAAGAAAAAACACATTTTAAATGGGATGTAAACCAATCTTCGCTCCTGTAGATGTACAGTGTTTTGACGCAATTTGTCTGCTGAATTATCAGTGTGATGTATTACGACGACTCAGATTGTACACCATAACTTTTATTTCATGTGGTTTTGTATTTCCAGTGAAGTGTGGAATATCGCAATAAGCATCGTAAGGCGTATATCGTGATATAATCGTATCGTGTGAAGTCCTTTCCAATACACACCACTATATCCAAATGTATTAGAGTGGCCAAGTCAAAGCCCAGAGCTCAATCTCATTGAGAATATATAGCAAGGGTTGAAAATTGCTGTTCACAAACAGTCTCTAACCAATTTGACAGAGTTTGAGAAGGGACAACTGGCACATATTAGAGGAACCTGATGTTTAAAGCTGTATAATAAATGACTTGCAGCTGTAATTGGCACCAACTTCTCCTCCCCTCCTTTGGCTGACTGATAATACCTACAAAACATTTCTAATGAGGACACAAGAATCTACAATAACTCTACTTTACTGGACTAAATGATGTTATTATATTAAATATTTTATACTCTTCATAATATTGTATTAGCTTTCATTTATTATAGCCTATATATTATTAGATTTTATTTTATGTATTATATTTTCTTTAAATATGTTCCCTAGGGTGCCCAAGGAGGTTGGGTCTCTTTTTGAGTCTTGTTCCTCCCCAGGTTTCTTCCTTATAACATTTAGGGAGTTTTTCCTTTTCCACTGTTGTCCCAGACTTGCTCAAATTAGGGCTTTAGGCCTAGATATTTGCAAAGCTGCTTTCACACAATGCTCCTCTGTAAAATGCACTACATAAATAAAGTTGAATTTGACTTAATTGCAGCAGAAGGTGGTGCGACCATGTAGTAATACGGGGGGTGTCAATACTTTTGCAATGAACTGATGTCTTGTTGTTTGATTAACCTTTGAATCACAATCAAATATTTTTCACATTCAGTTTTTTAAGAAATACTGTAGGTGTAGTCAAATGGTAAAAACCCAGTTAGGTCTAAAAATCTAGGGTGCCTTTGACTTTGACACAGTACAGTACTGTAGATCACAGCTATATAGTCAGTTATTTAGTAATTAAGTCAGAAATAGTACGAAAACTACACTGTCTTGGTAAATAAATGTTGTCGGATGGTTCCAGGACCTGTCAAGTCTAATGTTTAATGGCATACAAAGACGTTATTAATATTACTTTCCTGACAGAACTGCTCTGCCCTTTGGTGGATTTGAGAAAGCTGCTCAGCTGATGACCTTCCAGCTGCCGGACATCGAGTCAGCAGTGGAGGAACCTGAGCCTGCAGTGGTGTACCAACATGACATATGCTCACGACCCTCATTCAATCGCACCCCTATTGGATGGGTGTGCAGCGGGGAGACAGGCAACATCCCTTTGGAGATGGATACCATGCCGTTTGATGGGGAGACTGATGACCTGTGAAGAGTGGCATCACAGCCCTTTAACAGTTCACTCTAAAATATGTACCATGCCTTTACAAGTTTGCCTCCATCTCTCTCCTTCTTTCTTTCCCCAAAACACATATATTATGCACTTCAGCATATCGATCAGTTTAATACAATGAGTTACAAACTAAATATCACTGGGTCATTCTGTGTGGAAAAATAATGATCTGTTAATCTGTCACTGAGGCTGCTTTTTGTCCATTTAAACAAACTGGCAGAACAGCAAATTATCATGTTTACTGTATAATCAAAGTGCTCTGAATGTCTTAAATTTAACCTGTATTTCTTGTCAGAATGTGCCTGCTTTGCACTAAATATATATGGAGCTGAATGACTGATTAGGAGATTACCACTAGTAATTATCTACACCAGTTCAGATTACAGTAATGTACTTTATTAATTCAGCACATGCCCATGACTGATTCTGCTCAAGTCAAGCCCATTAGAAGAAAGTACTTTCCTAAGTTTTAAAGCACTATGAAGCTACTTCACAAGAATCATTTATTGAAGTGACTTGATGATAGCAACAACTCACCTAGCAAAGGCTTGCCTTTTATTTGTTCTCCCAAGTGTGTTTATTTGAAAGTCAGTATTGGCGAGTGTGCACCTAGTTGACCTCCACTTGTTTGGAATGTTGATAAAAATTAATTACAAGATTTAAATTCAACCTTACTTAAATAAATTACTATTTGATAGCTCGTATTTGTTGTTCAGTCCCCTTTTTCTCACTTGAGTTGTTTATATCGGTTCAAGAAGATAACACAAGAGCAATTTCAGCATTATTAGGACCTAGTTCCCCATGACCCTGAACTGGATTACACCAGTATGAAAATGAATGAATGCTCATATTGACCTCATATGGAAGTTTAGTTCCACTGAAGCCCAGAGCATGCATATCAGTGTCACTGTATTCAAGTAAGATGTTTATGTAATGATTACAGATAAGCATTTTGGTATGATGTAATATGAACAGCTTTTGGTAGACTACATAGTGGGGCAAAAAAGTATTTAGTCAGCTACTGATTGTGCAAGTTCTCCTACTTAGAAAGATGAGAGAGAGGTCTGTAATTTTCATCATAGGTACACTTCAACTATGAGAGACAAAATGAGAAAAAAAAATCCAGGAAATCACATTGTAGGATTTTTAAAAAATTGAATTGTAAATCATGGTGGAAAATAAGTATTTGGTCAATAACAAAAGTTCAACTCAATACTTTGTAACATAACCTTTGTTGGCAATGACAGAGGTCCTGTAAGTTGTAAGTCTTCACCAGGTTGGCACACACTCTAGCTGGTATTTTGGCCCATTCCTCCATGCAGATCTCCTCTAGAGCAGTGATGTTTTGGGGCAACATGGACTTTCAAACTCCCTCCACAAATGTTCTATGGGGCTGAGGTCTGGAGACTGGCTAGGCCAATCCAGGACCTTGAAATGCTTTTTACGGAGCCCACTCCTTCATTGCCCAAGCAGTGTGTTTGGGATCATTGTCATGCTGGAAGACCCAGCCACGTTCCATCTTCAATGCTCTCACTGATGGAAGGAGGTTTTGGCTTAAAATTTCACGATACATGGCCCCGTTCATTCTTCCCTTAAACACGGATCAGTCGTCCTGTCCCCTTTGCAGAAAAACATCCCCAAAGCATGATGTTTCCACTCAGCATCCTTTTTCCTCCAGTTGAGTTTTTTTGTAACAAAAAGTTTTATTTGGTTTCATCTGACCACATGATATTCTCCCAATCTTCTTCTGGATCATCCATATGCTCTCTGGCAAAACTTCAGACGGGCCTGGACATGTACTGGCTTAAGCAAGGGGACACGCCTGGCACTGCAGGATCGGAGTCCCTCTCTGCGTAGGTGTGTACTGATGGTAGCCTTTGTTACTTTTGGTCCCAGCTCTCTGCAGGTCATTCATCAGGTCCCTCCGTTGTAGTGCTGGGATTTTTGCTCACCGTTCTCATGATCATTTTGACCCCACGGGATGAGATCCTGTGTGGGGCCCCAGATCAAGGGAGATTATCAATGGTCTTGTATGTATTCCATTTTCTTATAATTGCTCCCACAGTTGATTTATTGACACCAACCTGCTTGCCTATTGTAGATTCACTTCTCCCAGCCTGGTGCAGGTCTACAATTTTCTTCCTGGTGTCTTTCAACAGCTCTTTGGTCATGGTTGAGTTTGGAGTCTGACTGTTTGAGGTTTTGGACAGGTGTCTTTTATACAGGTAACGAGTGGAGATCAGAAGAGCTTCTTAAAGAAGTTGTTACAGGTCTGTGAGAGCCAGAAATCTTGCTTGTTTGTCGGTGACCAAATACTTATTTTCCACCATGATTTACAATTCAATTCTTTAAAAATCCTACAATGTGATTTCCTGGATTTTTTTTTCTCATTTTGTCTCTCATAGCTTAAGTGTACCTATGATGAAAATTACAGACCTCTCATCTTTCTAAGTAGGAGAACTTGCACAATCAGTGGCTAACTACATACTTTTTTGCCCCACTGTACAAGGCATATTTTAAACAGTACATTTTAAAGATTTTTCAGAGCCACTAATTTATAACTCATTCCTTCATTCACTTTCTTATTCGCTTGATCATGGACAGAGTCGCGGGAGAGCCGGTGCCTAACTGGTGACATAGGGCTCAAGACAGAAGCAACCATAGACAGGGCACCAGTCCATCATAGGGTACATAGACTCACACACTAGGGGCACTTTAGAGACACCCATTAACCTAACAAGCATGCCTTTGTACTTTGGGAGGAAACCGGAGTACCCAGAGTAAACCCATGTGGACATGGGGAGGACATGCAAACTCCACGGGACCATTTCGCTGAGGCGACAGTGCTACCCACTGAGCCACCATGCTGCCCACCACTCATTTAAAAGGTAGATAAAGAACAAATATTTATTCAGCAAATGCCACTATGTCACTATAGGCTCATGGCAACTCGAACCAGGATAATACAGCTACTTTCAGATATTTAGGATTTCAATACTTTAGAATTAATAAAACTTAATGCAATTTAAACATTGACTCACAAGAGGTGTGCTTTTATTCTAGCCCAGTTTTAACCTCATGTTATTCTAGGTCATGAGTACATTTCTTAATGTGAATACTGTTTTATAAGGTAATGATAAATAATGGTAAAATGGAAATACTTTTATGCTAAATTATGCTGTTCCGGCTTGTGGAAACAGCAGTCCCTAAGAGCTCTGGGCTGGGATTGAAACATCAAGGTGTGAAGATGCAGTTACAGGTCCTGTGGTTGACTGGCATCCCACCCAGGAAGCACTTTTGCCTGTGCCCAGTAAATTACAAAGGCTCAGAACCTTCCATATTCTGGCAAGGATAAGGGAATTTAGAATGGGAGCTTTCATATTGTTATTTGAAAATGTGTTTAAAGAAGCCAGTGTTATATGATGTCCAACAATTAAGTAATAAAGATTTAGCACTGCAATATCTATACACAGGAGGAAACTTTTTGGTCAAATTTACAAGACAGAAAATAAATAAGCTAAATATGATCAGCTCCAAACAATTGTTTCAGCACTGCCAAAATAAATGAAGCAAGGATAAACATCACAAAACGCTTTTAGTCTTTGTTAAGTAATAGTAAAATAATAATTGAATATTTACATATAATAAATGACGCTTTATAGCAGGCCACATGCATGTGTCGCACTTCGCCACCTGGGTGAGTATCGCGAGAGTTGGTTACCTTGGCTGCCGCACATAGCGGTACCTGCGTGAGTATCGCGAGATTTGGTTACCTTGGCTGCAGCACACACACAGTGACGCCGGAGGATGTGTAAGATTGAGCGGCGAGCCAAACAAGGAGAGGACGAGAGAAAGTCTTCGGCTCCAACCAGGCAAGCGAGCTCTCATATTCTTATTAAGACAAGCTATACCTCGTTATGCACAGAGACGAGACGCTTGGTTTGTGTTTCTGAGCTGTGGCTGAGCCGCACACATGTGGTGCGCGCCTGGGAGCTTGTAGAATGAGTGACGTTCTCTGGTTACGTCCGTCCTGCACACTAGCGTACTAAATAGTGTGTGAAAATAGTACGTCACCGTAGGTCACCATAGTTACCATACTATACTGCTGTCATATATAGTACGGTAGTGCGCGATTGCAATGGTACTGCTGTCTCTTGCTGTGAAGATGCTTCGCTTTGCTCAGTTTGGAAATGCGCCATATGTCGCAGCAGCGTCTGCAAAAGCTGATTTGCAGAACTGCATGGAAATGAATGAATTTGCAGAAAACACAAACAGATCCCAAACCTGCTGACGGTGCACGCCGCCGAGCTAACAGCTAACCCTGTGCATCCAGGTCCATATTACAACATTACTATAGCTGCAGTAGGAGATGCTCATGATTGTGTCATTTGTTTTGTTGCAATCGTCTTTCATTCCTGGTTCACATCTTAATTTCAAGTTTGCGTAAAGATACAAATGCAGTGATCATACAAGTACATGCTGCTATAAGACTTAAGTGCTGTTTCTAAACACACATGCTCATTAACAGCATGTTGTTATAGTAAGCTGTTTTACCCCATTAATGGTTTCAGACTCATCACTAAAGCAGTGCCTTTCATTTTTTAACTCACACAGGAAGCCTCAAACGGATTTGCAATCATTTGCTGAAATTGTATTCCAATATGTATATTTTTTTATGTTTTAAACCTGCATTTTTCTGGCCAGTGCCATGGGGGCTCCAGTGAGCCATCCACTCATGGCACATTGAGCAGGCATATGCGTGTCCAGGAAGAGATGCCAGTCCGTCACTGATTCTCGCAATTCCAGGCGATGATCTTCTGAACAGTCTCCTCTCCCTCATACATAGTCAGTTGTATCTACTTGTGACAGCCAACTTGTCCAGAAAGTACCAACAAGACTCAAGCCTGCTAAGGACAGGCAACTGAGGCTACAATTCACCTCAGCTCACCAAAATTGGACAATAGAAGACTGGAAAAACATTGCCTGGTTTGATGAGTCTCGATTTCTGTTGCGACATTGAGATGGTAGGGTCAGAATTTGCCATAAACACAGAGGAAAGCATGGATCCATCCTGCCTTGTATCAACGATTCAGGCTGCTGGTGGTGTTGTGATGGTGTGGATATTTTCTTGGAATACTTTAGGCCGCTTAATACCAGTTGAGCATTGCTTAAGTGCCACAGCCTACCTGTGTATTGTTGCTGATTATGTCCATCCCTTTATGACCACAGTGCACCCATCTTCTACCTGCCGTGTTGTAAAGCTCAAATCATCTCAAATTGGTTCCTTGACAATGACAGTGTGTATGGCCTCCACAATCACCAGATCTTAATCCAATAGAGCACCTGTGGGAAGTGATAGAATGGGAGATTTGCATCATGGATGTGCACTGTGCAGCCGACAAATCTGCATCATGTGAAAATGGACCAAAACCTCTGAGGAATGTTTCCAGCACCTTGCAGAATCTATGCCTTGATGAATTAAGGCAGTTCTGAAGAGAAAAGTGGGCCAACTCTGTACTAGGAAGGTGTACCTAATAAAGTGACCGGTGAGTGTATAAAGCCCTACATGATTTAGCTCCACGTATCTTACTAGTCTCCTAAAGCAGTATAGCCCATCCTGAGTACTCCGAGGTCTTCTGTTCATTCCTAGGATCAGTCACAGCTCTGATGTTTTTCTTATGTCATCCCTAAACTCTGGAAATGTGTTCTGTATTACATTGTTAACACAAACGCTAGGTATTTTTACAATACAGATTAAACACATACTTGTTTAACTTTGCCTAATAATGTTTTCTACATCTTGAAATTATTTATTCTAACTGGATGATGAATTTGACTACACATGCTCTTTTCATTTAGAACATCTACAAAACGTGTAATACGACTAGGATTAGATTATGTGTCTTATAGGAAGTGAATCATACCATATAAGGGTTTTAGATGCTGGTTGTTCAGATGCTGTAATATCACTATTAATAATGTATTGGGGACTGTGGTGGCCTAGCGGTTAAGGTACTGGACTATGGACCAGAAGGTCCAGGGTTCAAATCCTGCCTCTGCCAAGCTGCCACTCTTGTGTCCTTGAGCAAGGCACTTAACCCACAATTGCTTGGATTGTAAGACTGTATAAGTTGTAAGTCGCTCTGGATAAGGGTCTCTGCTAAATGCTGTAAATGTATTGTAAGATGTAAGGGGATCTTTCACTTGTTTGAGTTGTCTTGATTATTCTTTGGAAAACATCTTGAACAACGGGTTTACATAAGAAATGACATGGCTGAAACATTTATTTCTCACAATCACAATGCAATAACAGATAGAGTGTGCAGCAGTCTGTGGTGTTGGTTTTGGGAAAGTGGGTAAAGACAAATAAGATCTGCCTTTCTCCAGTTTTCAGTCTGTTTCCCTGTTCAGATCCCATTTCACTGTGAAGAGCAAATGTGAGCTCTGGAATGCATGCTAATTTAGGGCATGGATTGTTATGTAAAATTCAGAGATGAATGCATTAACATACTGATGGTCAGTCCTTGTGGCCTTGTGTGCTACGTTCCCCTCTTTTAGGCCAGTGTTGGTACACCGTGACACACAAAGACTGGCTTCATTTGCTTTGCTCAATGAATTGTAGGACGTTTAAGTCGGCTTTGTCTAAGTTATGGTGCAGCTAATTCAGAACTGGCTGCAAATTGAGAGCATTAAATGTATGAATGTTTGAACTGTCCAGTCCAGTCATGATCAGTCACTTGTTTAAAGTTCTTTGTGAAGCAAAATTACATTCTGATTCTAGCTATACAGTGTTTCCACAGGTCTGAAATATACCGTGCTGTGAAAAAGTCTTAGGGCGCCATTAGAGTTGTTGTTTTAGCAATAGTGTAATGACCATATAGAGTTGTTGACGATTGGAAACTTGAATACGTCACTCCATCATACTCTTTTTCCACTGATCTTTATTCCAATCTTTTTGACTCGTGGCTCGGTCTCACAGCAAGAAGGTCCTGGGTTCAGTCCCAGGTGGCACGATCTGGGAATTGGAAAGAACTTGACGTTACAATTATATCACAATGCATTGCAATATGATGCATATTGCGATATATTGTGATGTTCTACATGGTTCAGTAAAATATAAAAACAGCTGGAATATAGTGTGCAATCTGAGTTGTCCTAAAACGTCACATCACATTGATAATTCAACAGACAAATTGAATCAAAACACTACTGTGACAGCTACAGGAGAGGAGATTTTAGCTTACACCCCATTTAAAATGTGTTTTTTGTTCCTTCAAAAAATAGATAGTTTGAGTAAAAATCAATGTAGTATATCCCAAAACTAAATTTTGCGATACACTGCTATATTGATACTTTTTTTTAGCACAGCTATAGTCCAAAGATATGCAAGTTTAGTAAGAGATATTAAATTGCCACAGTCTCCTTCTGAAAAAGTGGTTTCTTGGCTGCTTCCCTTAAAAAAAAAACATTCCTGATCCACATTCTTTGGTCTGCAGAACTTGGCTTCTTGATGAAGCTGCAGGATGCTGCTATTGCTCAAGTGTAAGGGGAGGTCAAACTAAATACTTGCCACTGTAGCCTATAGAAAGTGATCTCTTCCGTTTTATACACATTTCCTGTATTTGCTGGTTGATTTCTAATTAGGAGACTGGGAATTATATATGGTTGTTCATTATACCATTGCTAAAACAACGGTGTATCTAATCTAATGGTGGCCTAAGTCTGCTGTTCTTGTGGTGGTAACCAGAAGAAAGGTCTGGATATACCTGCAGGCACAACAATGGTCTACCAATTGGTGGTGAATGGTTATTAAAAAGTAAAAATTTTCATTATAGCTTCTAGTCTTTACAGGAATGAGCAACCCACACATTTGAGCCCGGAGTCAGACTGATGATTATAGAACAAATCTGCCAGTTTCCCTTTGCATAAATAAATAGCCTCATCCATCCATTCTATCCTTTCTTCCATGTATCCCAGCTTCCATATATACATTCTTCCACCCATCCATCCAAAGCACCAGTTATGCAGGGCTCATGATAAGTCCTAAAATAATATGCTACAATGGGTTAGGTTTACAAAACTGCCATCTGAACAAATCTTATTCTTTATGAAGCATTGACTTTAAAAAGATGTAAAAAGGTGCAGAAAGTATGGCATATCACCACAAACACATCCAACTAGATCCGCTATCAGATATGCTAATAAAGCAGAGGATGATGTGCACTCCAGAAACTGAGTTCTGTTAGGTCTTTTAAAACCAAATCACAGAACTGAAAGTGGGCGTACTTATTTCTAGCATGTTCAGTGTATGTTCTTTTGGTGCAGTTAACCAATAATGCAGCATGCATAGCTTATAGTCATAGCTTAGCATAGCTAATAGCAAGTATTCAGTTTTTACACACAATACATTTGCTAGCTTTGTATCCACTCAATCAGATTTCCACTTTTTTCCACTGTTTTCGATATTGCAAAAACCTACAAAGACATCATTTTGAAATGACTAGACCTCCGTGTGTACCTCTTTGAAATCTCCTTATCTTATCTTATTAATGCTGCAGCTCTCCTATGTAAAACCGGCCATTGATTGGTTCATTTTTGTTTGAAGCACGAACAAAATGGAAGTACTCTTCAGTGATATTGTATGTCAAGATGATAGCAGCAAGTGAGGGAAATCCATTTTGTTCTCAGTAGTGTAGATTTTTGATCTGATTGACCCTGTTTCATTCTGATTGTGCTCCACACTGACTCGTTTCTCACAAACCACTGTTCTGCACTAAAGCCCTTTCAGTTTCTCACTCAGCAGTGGACATATGTTAGCTTTCAGGATTGGGCTATAGATCAGAACCACTGAGATGGAGCCTAATCAAAGGAAGAGGGTAGAGGCTACTTGCCGTGTGGTTTTGTGGTACACTACATGGCCAAAAGCAGGTGGTCATTTTTATATCCCAGCCAATTTTTTCTGCCCTGAATGTAGAGTTGGTCCTCTCCTTGCTCTAATAACAACCTCTCCTCTATAATATCTTGCACTAGAATATGGCAGTTTCCATTTATATTTCATTCGACCAGTACACTTGCAATTACTATTCAAATTAAAAGGCAAAGTGGTTGATATTCTGCATTCAGTTGAATAGTGTTCACCTTGCATCTGATGAGTCCAGTTGGTCACCACTCCAGAGAACATTTGCGCTGTGCTTTATACCACTCCAGCTGGTGCTTGTTCATTGTATTCTTAGACGTGCTTGTGGTTGCTACCAATGGAAACACAGTCCATGATGCCAACTAAAAACAGTTTTTGTGCTGATGTTGCTTCTAAAAGAAGTTTGGAACTCAGTCATGTGTGAGGACAGATGCAGGCTGAAATTCCTGTTATCAAGACATTGAGGCCTTATGTGCACTGCAGATTTTCCATGTACAGTGCAATTTCTTATTGCTATGCATAGTCAAGGGCAAAGTGCTGTTGCTCTATGATATTGATGGTACTTTAAATCAGAGCAACACACTTGTTTACTGATTATTGTGGCTATTATCAGTACAGTTGTACCTCAGTTCTCATCGTTAATTTGTTCCATAAGGCTTGTCGAGAACTGAAAACTGCAAGTACAGAGCAAATTCTTCCCATAAGGAATAATGTAAATAGAATTAATCTGTTCCAGACACCCAGAAAATCCACACTGTAATCAACAAGGCATTATATGCATTAATGAAGTTGTATTGTACAAGTGCTCTCTGATTTACGATGGGGATGTGTTCCGACAAATCCATCATAAGTTAAATGTATCATGAACTGAGGAGTTTAACGAGTGTTTGGTGTGTCATAGTGGAGCCTATGATGAGTAATGATAAGCAAGTTAATGTATAGTACTCTTGCATTAACCCACAGTTTACAGGTCAAAAAATCATTAACACAAAGCTGGTTTTAAAAAAATGTTGTGAAAAATGTAAGTGAGTAATGGTTTGAAAGTGCAAAGTCAAAAGCAAAAAACACTTACTCTATTGGTGAAACCCTAAACATAGCTGCGCTAAGCTAACTGCAGCCTGTATTCTGGAGCATTCAATTCCTGTTTTGCTTTCGGTTGGCTCTTCCATAAACTTAGGGGAATCCCGAATCAGAAATCACATTGTAAAAGATTTTTTAAAAAGAATTAAATTGTAAAAGTATAGTGGAAAATAAAGTATTTGGTCAGTAACAAAAGTTCAACTCAGTACTTTGTAACATAACCTTTATTGGCAATGACAGAGGTCAAAACGTTTCCTGTAAGTCTTCACAGGTTTGCACCACACTGTAGCTGGTGGATTTTGGGCCCATTCCCTCCAGGCAGATCTCCTCTAGATCCCTCTAAGAGTGATGTTTTGGGCGGCTGTCGCTGGGCAACACAGACTTTCAACTCCCTCCACAAATGTTCTATGGGGTTGAGATCTGGAGACTGGCTAGGCCACTCCAGGACCTTGAAATGCTTTTTATGGAGCCAACTCCTTCGTTTTGCCCGAAGCGGTGTGTTTGGATCATTGTCATGCTGGAAGACCCAGCCACGTTCCATCTTCAATGTTCTCACTGATGGAAGAAGGTTTTGGCTTAACTTCTCAAAAATCTCTTGATACATGGCCCCGTTCATTCTTGCCTTTCCACAGATCAGTTTGTCCTGTCCCTTTGCAGAGAAAAACAGCCCCAAAGCATGAGGTTTCCACCCCTATGCTTCACAGTAGGTATGGTGTTCTTGGGATGCAACTCAGAATTCTTCTTCCTCCAGTTGAGTTTTTACCAAAAAGGGGGATTTTTGCTCACCGTTCTCATGATCATTTTGACCCCACAGGTTGAGATCTTGCATGGGGCCCCAGATCGAGGGAGGATTATTCTGTGGTCTTATATGTCCTCCATTTTCTTACAATTGCTCCCAATATTTGATTTTATTCGCACCAACCTGTTTGCCTTTTGTAGATTCACTCCTCCCAGCGTGGTGCAGGTCTACAATTTTCTTCCTGGTGTCCTTCGACAGCTCTTTGGTCTTGGCCATGGTTGAGTTTGGAGTCTGACTGTTTGAGGCTGTGGACAGGAGTCTTTTATACAGATAAACGAGGGTCAAAACAGGTTCCATTAATACAGGTAACAAGTGGAGGACAGAAGAGCTTCTTAAAGAAGAAGTTACAGGTCTGTGAGAGCCAGAAATCTTGCTTGTTTGTGGGTGACCAGATATTTATTTTCCACCATGATTTATAATTAAATTCATTAAATATCCTACAATGTGATTTCCTGGATTTTGTTTTTCTCATTTTGTGAAGTGTACCTATGATGAAAATTACAGACCCCTCTCATCTTTCTAAGTAGGAGAACTTGCACAATCAGTGGCTGACTAAATACTTTTTTGCTCCACTGTATATAAGAATCATATTAAAAGTGATTTATGACTAAAGTCATTCCTACATTACAGAGATTTAAGTATTCTTTATTAGCTGATCTGTGGAGGATGTCATTTAGCTTTAACTGAATCTGACCAGCAGAATAATTTTAGCTGTGTGTCCTGAAAACCTGACATTATGCCTGTCTCAGTCTTCCTGAAGTGAGCTGAAGTGAGCTCATCATGCAAAGTGGACTTATGAAACAAAGTGTAGCTTTATGTGTTAGCATGTTTTGAATGTTTGTGGTTTTTTTTATTCATGAAGCCTGCACATGTCCATTTGCCCTACAGTAATACATCTGTTACTCAATTTTGCATTTCAGTGAATATTTTGTTTATTGGCACTCTGCTTTTATGTTACACATTTCTTAAGCTGTGTCTCCTGAAATTTAGACATCACTTAAATAAATAATAGTAGGTATTATCATTCAAAATTGGTTTCTGTATAAATTCTCAGTAGTTACAGTTCCTATAAAATAGTACATTTTACAGTATGACATCTAAACCCAGTAAAAATCGTTTGCTAACTTTATTTAATTCAGCTTATGAAAGAAACTCAACTGTACAGGATGTCATTAGAGCATAGCTCATGCTTGTGACTGTTTGCACATACACTTACATTTACACATAATAATTTGGCAGGTGGTTTTATCCAAAGTGGCTTACCAGTCAGGCATCTATAATCTAGGAGGATAGTGTATGGGTCAGTGGTCATGTCTTTGCCCTAATGACCACCTGAGGAGACTGATGGCATATGGTAGGAGCTTCAGATAAGCTAAACTCTCCATATGCACCCTCTCCCCCTTAGGCCCATTCTTTGTCTGTGATAACACGAGTTCAGTCGTTTTATAATATTTAGGGTGATGTAAGTTTTGAGCTGCTTTATTTTCTTTTTTTGTCAGGGTGAAGGATGAAGACCTTTAGGCTCTGTAGCAAAACCTAAAAACTCACTTTATTTACAGTACTGTGCAAAAGTCATAGGCTACCATTAGACTGGTCTTCATCTATGCTTTCTTTAGCATATATTATTCAGAAAAAGTGGCTTCTTGGCTGCTCCCCTTCCAAAAAGACCATTCCTGATAAAGCTTCTTCAAACTGTAGAAGGGACAACTTGGCATCTCGATGAAGCTGCCAGATGCTGCTGTTGCTCAGCTGTAAGGGGAGATCATACTAAATACTTCCTGTAGAATATAGACTTTTAGATATATAGATTTTTGTTTCAGTTTTTTATACCACATACAAATTTCCTGTATTTTCTTGTTGTATTCTAAGAAAGAGACTGAGAAATTATATATGATCATTATACCAATGCTAAAACAATGGTTTATCTAATCTAATGGTGGCCTAAGAGTTTTACACATTACTGTAAATTGGGGGGGGGTCATTTAGTCATTTACAGTCATTGTGTTTTTACTGGGTTGTTGGACATTTGACTGACTCATACACTCACGCAGGATTTACAGAATTTACACAACCGATACATTGATTGAATTATCTAATCAGTCAATCACAAGGCAACTGTGCAGTGCATAAAATCATACAGGTGTGGTTCAGCAGCTTCAGGTAATAATCCTATCAGAATGGGAGAATCCGTGATCTTAGTGATTTTGACCATTGCATGATTGTTGGTGCCAGATGGACTGGTTTGATTATTTCTGTAACAACTGCTCTCCTGAGATTTTCATGTACAACAGTTTCCAGAGTTTACTTATCATTGAATAGAGGAATAAAATAACCATCACTTATTTCATTTATTTATTGTTTTTTTTTAATAATGTCCATTATTATTTTTGTATTATGGTCCTCATGCTTTTAATCATTAATTACATACTAACGGGACTGTGGTAGCCTAGCGGGTAAGGTACTGGACTCTGGACCAGAAGGTGCAGGGTTCAAATCCCACCTCTGCCAAGCTGTCACTGTTGGGTCCTTGAGCAAGGCCCTTAACCCACAATTGCTTGGATTGTAAGACTGTATCAATTGTAAGTCGTTCTGGATAATTGCGTCTGCTAAATGCTGTAAATGTAAATGCACTAACAAACTTTCATGGGTCTGCTTTTATAGTATAGCTAAAAAAGTCCCTTTACGAGGCAATCTAAGAACTACATTCACCCCCAGTTCCATCACAAAGGGGGAAAGTTCTAAGAACTATGAATGAGCGAAAGCACCTCTTGTCAGGTTTCAATTCTGAAAGCCAAGAACAGAAAGCTGAGGCTGCAGTGAACTCTGGCTCACAAAACTACACTGTTGAAGACTGGAAAAAGCTAGCATAGTCTGGTGAATCTCAATTTCTGCTGAGGCACACAGATGGTAGGGTCAGAATTTGGTGCCAAGATTCATGGACCAAACCTGCCTTGTGTCAACAGTCCAGGCTGGCGGAGGCGGTATAATGGTATGGAGAATGTTTTCTTGGCACATTGTGGGTCAATCAGTGATCGACTGAATGCCACAGCCTTTTTGAATATTGTTGTTAATCATGTGCATGCTACCATGGCCAAAATTAACCAGTCGTATAATGGCTACTTCCAGTATGCATGATAATCTACCATGTCACAAATCCAAAGTCATCTCAAACTGGTTTCATGAATGTGAGTGTTCAGTGTTCGTCTGCGTCCTTCCCAGTCACTTGACCTGAATCCTACAGAACACCTTAGGGATGTGGTAGAACTCCAATGATGCTCACTGAAATTCCAGGCTGTAAAATTACAAAATGTGAGAAAGTTCAACGGGGTGAATACTTCCACAAGGCACTGTATATTCGACAGTAAGTCAGCAGTTGGTTGTCTTAGGTGATGTGTTGAATGATGGAGAAATGGGCAGACATAAAGACTTGAATGACTTTGACAAGGCCCAAATCATTATGGCTGGTTCAGAGCATCTCTGAAATGACAGGGCTTGTGGGTTGCTCATGGTCAGAAGTAAGGGTACCTACCGACAGTGGTCTGTTTACATTTGGAAGTGATGCACTGTGCGGAAAAAGAGAGAAGGTGGGTGGGTGAGTGTGATGCTCAGGACATTGTTCTTCTAGATTACCCAAGGTTCTAGCGTTCATGTACACGTCAGTTTGACACGTGACACCTACCTAAATGTCATTGCATACCAGGTGGCCATGATGTTTTGACTCATTGGTGTATAATGTATAGAACATGGGTTTCATTTGAAACCTAAAGTGTCATTAAGTTATGGTGACGTGTATTGTCACTGTGTGTTATTTATGTACAGTAATTCATACCTGTTTTTGTACAGCGCCTAGAACTTACAAAGTGTTTTAACCTTTTCATGTACTGAGTTTACGGATTTTGTGAGGCCTGTACAGGTTGAATTGTGTGACTTCCCACAAGCTGTTTCTGCATTCAGTGCACTTCAGTGTCGTGTGTGAAAGTCAACATTTGCATATGGATAGTAGGAAATGGCTAGCCATGTGGTTCTTTCCCTTTAAAGATCAGAAGGTGGGAGGAGCTTCTCTAGGAAACAGGTGTATGCCTGAAGGGATGATGTCATTGTTTCTGGATCACCTGGAAAAAACTTGCATGCTGGGTGCTGGCTTGTAACACACACACATACACGCAACAGCTGCTAGGCATCAGATCACCTGTTCCCCTGCTGTAAGTATAGTAACTTTATCTACTTTGGGAGCTTCTTTGATGCTGAGTATTTTATATTTGGGACAGCTATTTAACATAAATCTGTAGCAGATGCATGTCACCTAATGTTTAGGTGAAAGCTGCTTGTTTTATGTAGTGTCCTATAATGCAGTGTAGGGTTATAGACTATGTTTGCCTAAATTACCTCCCTTGTATAGCATTTGAGGTGACATAACCTTGGTTTTTGTGTGCAGCATGTTACTGAGACATAATACACCCTTGTCATCGGTAGCGTTTTAAATATTTTCCTGTAGTGTAGAATGTTTGGAAATATGCTGCCCTTGCCGCAAGAAAAATTGAAGATGACTCGGAGCTAATACCACCCATAAACCATGCTTAGGCAGACTGTTTGGAATGTTTGAGTCATGTATTTTGTCGGAATCAGGAAAAATAGCCCAGTCCTGTGTAATAGTAAAATGTAAAAAGGGCATATATAAATAAATTCACCTTCAGCTGCTCCTTAACACAATATCTAATCAGCCAATCACATGGCAGAAACTCATTTACATACGTACATATGGTTCAGACGACCTGCTGAAGGTCAAACCGAGCATCAGAAGGTTTGAAAGGTGATTCAAGTGACTTTGAACGTGGCATGGTTTTTGGTGCTAGACAGGATGTTCTGAGTATTTCAGAAACTGCTGATCTACTGGGATTATCATGCATAGCCATCTCCAAGGATTACAGAGAGTGGTCCAAAAATGGCTTGTTGATGCCAGAGTTCAGAGGAGAAAGGCCAGACTGGTTTGTACTGTTAGAGAGGCAACAGTAACTCAAATAACCAGTCGTTACAACCGAGGTGTGCAGAAGAGCATCTCCGAATGCACAACAAGTCAAACCTTGAAGCAGATGGACTACAGCTGCAGAAGATCACATCGGGTCCTATTCCTGTCAGCTAAGAACAGACAACTGAGGCTACAATTTGCATGGGCTCACCAAAATTGGACAATAGAACATGTAAGAAGAAAAACGTTGCATGATCTGAGTCCCGATTTCTGCTGAGGCATAAACAACATGAAAGCATGGATTCATCCAGCCTTGTTTCAACGATTCAGGCTGGTGGTGGAGGTGGTGTAATGGTGTGAGGGATATTTCCTTGACACACTTTGGGTGGTCGTTTAAATGCCACAGTCTACCTTAGTGTTGTTGCAGACCATGTCCATATCTTTCTGACCACAGTATGCCCATCTTCTACGCACCATGTCACAAAGCTCAGATCATCTCAAACTGGTTTCCTGGACATGTCAGTGAGTTCACTGTACTCAAATGACATATGAGTGTTGAGTTTTCCTGTTGATAGTCTTTTATCATGAGGTCTACAAGATTAAGGGAGCATCTGTGGTTAGGTGCAATCATGTGACAGTGAGTAAACCTAAGGGCGGAGGGAGGTGTCACTTGGAGAAGATGATGTCATGTAGGAAGTTAGTCTAGTGAAGTCATTGGCTGTGAAAGTACACACAGAACCAGGATGTAAGTGTACTGATCATTTAGCGCTGATTATAAACCAGGTGATACAAATGTCTGTTTGTTTTGTGCACTTTTTATAATCCCACAGCTGTGCTCTGAGCACTTTGTGGATTTTTTAGCCTATGAAAATGCTTGGCTGCTTGCCTAATCTGCTTATGTTTTGCCATCTGCCATATGTTCCAGAATTATGTATTTTGAAACGGAAACAAATTGACAAGCTTTTGGCTTTTTCTTTTGGGGAGCATTTCATCTTCTACACACAAAAGCAAACAGTACAGATTTACATGTATAGCATTTAGAAGATTTTGTTCTATTTGTATAATCAAAATCTTTATTTGCCTTGGTTAAGGACAGAAAAATTATTCAATTGTTACGATAATAGTATTATTTAAATTCCTCCTTCAATTAATTATTAGAAGGTTCCCACTTTGTAGCTGTGCCTCCCTGGGGGCTTACATGAAGCCAGCCACTGCTATTGTTTTAAACTTTTGCATAGTCACTATCCAAGGGCAGGAAAACTTGCCAAGAAAGAGGCACTTACTGCCTATTATTTAAGGTCCAGTGCTGGGCGATATGACCTCAAATCAATGAACTGATTCATTGAACATTTTACCTCAATTATGCTTAATCAATGATTGTTGTTGTTGTTTGTCTGCTCTCCTAGTTCACTGACAAGGATTGTACTGTAAATATGCTCAACTATTAAAATGGATTTTTTGCGTATCGTTGTGATTTTATACTAACTGAAGGAAACACAACATAAATATTTCAATCTATTGACATCACCATTTGTGATGTAGAAGGATATGACATTAGTTACTTCGTTCCATCTTCTTGAATCCTTTTCATGTTGTGTAGCAGTTAAGAGAATTAAAAACTTGAGTATGAACGAGTATTATCAAATAACAAATTATGACAAATTAAAAAAATTAAATAATCGACATGGGCCAGATTACATCGGTTAATGGTTCTGATTGTTGGTTTTGATTTATTTTTGACAAATTGCCTACCTCTAGTAAGGTCACAGAAAGAGATTTGCAACTGTAGATGTAATTGATAGGGCAGATGAATATACCTCCTAGACACCCAGGGCTAATCCGACTCTCTTGAGCCCCTTTCACACAGGCACTGTATCCCAGAACTTTACCGGATATTACCTGGACGAGCTGCACGCGTGAACGCAAATGTCCGAAACATTTGTACCGCATGTTACCCATACTTTATCCTGCCAGGTCCCTAGTACAATATCCAGATAATGTCGAGTGAGCCCATGAATGGAGAATTCACATTTGATAAAGTTTCTGTCATGTGACTGGCCCAAAACCAGAATAAACACACAGAACCATTTGGCTGTATATTCCTTTCCACTTTGATATTGCAGATACATCCAAGTACATGTAGTAGTAATGTTGACACAGAAACAGTCATCATCATGGATGAGTCGGCAGCTTCGTTCACCGTCTTCGATGTGCTGTAAACAAAACACTCCTTTTTCCGCAGTCTATGATTTACGTCATGACGTGCCTCCTGCACACGCTGCATAGGCACCACCCCTGCCTAAACCATGTGGAACATTTCCTGTAGTGACAACACGCCTGACACGGAACATCTCCAGCTGTACGCTACATGTGTGAAATGGCCACTGGAAAATCCACACCTGATTCTCCAGACATACGTTTTTCTGAGTTCATATGTGACAATGGCATTGAATAGCAATGTTGAGGTTCAGACTGGATAGAGCAAACATTTTACCCTAGGTTCAAATGGTCTTGGAAATGCTGGACAAGTCAAAGAAAATGGCATTTTACTTGTCAGACCTAGAAAAGTTCAAAGTGATAAAATATTTCTGAACTTTTGGAAAGCCCATGACATTTTAGCAGTGTGCCGATAGGAAACTCATTTATACTGGAGCCTAAAGTAAGATTTTATATGTTGTTAATTAATCCAGTATGACCTTTTATTGTGAACATATGCATTTATTAGGCCATATAACATCACCAACTCTGTGCAAGATGGAGGCCCAATGTATGGTTCAACTACCTCTGTCCTCACTAATGCATATAACATTTGCAGTACAGGTAGTCCTCATTGTACGATGGACTGGTTTATAAATTTTCAACTCAATATACTGACTCTATTCAATCTGAATTATGAATTTCGATTTTCAAGCAATACGCGGTATGTATATCTCCCACACATGCTGGGCAGCAGCCAGCTGACTGAGCTGAGAAGCAGCACCAATTTAACCATTAACTTAACTAGCTGTTTTGATTTTGCTTTCAATGCATTATTCAATAAATTACATGAGATATGCAGCACTGTATTATGAAATAATCTGTAGGTTAATGTAAATGTTTTAAGCATGTTTAAGGTAGGCTATGCTATGACATATACAGTATGTATTAAGGACTGTATGTAGGACTGTGGTAGCCTAGTGGTTAAGGTAGGTCCAGGGTTAAAATCCCACCTCTGCCAAGGCTGCCACTGTTGGGTCCTTGAGCAAGCTTGGATTGTATGACTGCATCAATTGTAAGTCGCTCTGGACTTGTAAATGTAATAAACGGGACTGTGATGGCATAGCGGTTAAGGTGCTGGACTCTGGACCAGAAGGTCCAGGGTTCAAATCCCTCATCTGCCAAGCTGCCACTGTTGGGTCCTTGAGCAAGACCCTTAACCCACAATTGCTTGGATTGTAAGACTGTACCAATTGTAAGTCGCTCTGGATAAGGGCGTCTGCTAAATGCTGTAAATGTAAATGTAAATAAACTCCTCATTTTACGATACATTCAACTTACAATGGATTTGTCGGACCATATCCCCATCATAAATCAGGGAGCAGCTATATTGTTGTAAGTTTACTGCTGCCTGCTTTGGAATCACTTTCCATGGCAAAACAATGCATTTAACATGAAGCTAGCTAATGTAGCCTTACCACGTACATTTTATTGTTTGGGAATGAAACTCAGGTTTCATATATCCTGGTGGTTTTATCATCCATTACAATATTTATACAAGGCCGGCATGTATGCTTATGTGGCACAAAATGGAAAGAGATAGCCTCAGTAATTGCTGAAGATTCAGGCCTTTAATTGAAATCCCAGCCTGTCCTTGCTGGGTTGAGGGGAGCGAGCTAGTATTTGAACAGAGAGGGAGTCCATTGTTATCAGGAGCCTTTTGTTCCCCTCTACCAGCCTTTGTTTTTGGTTGAATGGCTTTATTGTGGGAAACTGTTCTGTTCCCCCTGCCTCCACGCTCACTAACACTATTCAAAGAAATTGTGAAACTTGTTCATAGGATCTGGCTCCAGTGTTTCTTCCTACACCGTGTTTTATCAGGAAGCAGGCACTCGCCCCATGCTGTGCTTAGTTTTCATGGTGGTTGTGATGTTCGCAGCATTTGGCTATGTGTTTGGAACCTGCGTGAACTGCCCAGGCCACAGATTTCAGTTTGAGTGAGGATTGCATAAAGGTCTGAATACTCATTTGTATTGACAAGGCAGAGGACGGGCGTGATGAGTCGTAAATCTGTCCCAGTTATGGTTCTTCTAATATTTGGACCGCCAAGATTGGAATGTGTTTGTAAAGTACACAGTGCTGCACAATGGAGACCTGTGGAGATTAAAGCGATGCATGGATTCAGGACTGGCTCTTGTTTCTGAGTTTTATTTAATGTTGTGAAAACTTGGTCTGCTGGTGTGCTCCGGTAATGGCTTTCCTTCACAGGCCTTTTAATGACCCAGGCTTTGGTGTGGCTGCCATTACACCCACTGTATCAATCTGAATTATAAAACAAAAACCACCATCATCTGCCAATATAAAGCTCAGTGTGAGATTGTCTCTTCTCCCTTCCTTCCTCTAACAGTGTTTGCACCACTTCAGAGTAAAACAGTGGTTTTGTTCTCTTTCATGCAGAATTGCAAGTGCTGATAACTGCTCTTGGTATCTGTTGGGTAGTAGCACCATCATTAGGTGCTACTGTAACTCATAGTTAGAAAGGATGAAGGGCAGGGTGTGCCTTTTGTAATGAGTATTTGATGTGCGTATACTCATTCAGGACTGTAACATTAACCTTTCCTCAGAAATGATAATTCATTCTCTCTCTAGTACAAGATTTCAGACATGAGGCTCAGACAGGAGCTGCCAGTTTGGCAACTTTGAGTTGTATGGTTGCACACATGGTTTCACATAGTTAATTATCTCAGGGTGGAGTGTGAAGATGTGGCTCAAAGTGTTATTTTCACTCAGCCATCAGGCAGCCTGTAAGTAGTATGGGCCCCTGAAAATTGTAGCTCTTGGAAAATAAGTTGGGTTATTAGAGCCTGTCTTTGAGCTCTTGGCTTTATGGACTCTACTTATGTCTGCTGGAAGAGGGAAATGTTAACATCTTGTATTTCTCGAATTAGTTGTGTGTTACTTGTATATCATGCATTACTGTAGCACTTTCATCTCATCATAAAAGCAAAACGTCTCGAGGGTGCTATTTTAAAGCTAACGTCAGTAGGTGCCAAACCTTAAATAATAGGCTACTTTGTCTCATCTTTCTTTGCTAGGCAGATGTTTGGCATACCAACACAAATAATGTCAAATCAAGAACATTCCAGTGCATATGAATGACTGTGTAATGATGTCCAGGGTTGCTGGATCAAAAATCAATACATTCTCCCAATGTCCCTTCTATAATTAGAAGCCCCATGACGGCAGTCTGTTGATGCGTTGTGGAAAAATCTGAAATGATTATTTAAAGGAGTACTGTAGTTTCTAATTCTTGTAGACTGTATTCACAGTATATGAGCAGCTATTGCAATAATTACGCTATACGATAATATATATATTTACGATAATATTCTGACCTTAAGAACATGTTCTATTAATATTTAATATGAACATAATGTTTAAAATATACAGCTATTAAACACAAATTCAGACTGCAACTATTACACTCTAACAAAGAGACAGACGACAGAGGGTCTTAACAAAGTTATGTAGATTTACGAACTTATCCAGGTAAGATTTTGTCCTATTCATATGTGATCAGACAGACAGTTGCAGTGCTGGTAACTCAGAATTATACAGGTACGCGCCATTTAACGTCCATTCACTTTAACAATCAAGATCTTAAGAATTATAATGAGAAAGAAAAATCTGTCTTACATGTTTTACAGGCAATATGTGATATTAAGCCTAGTATAGAATGCCTAGGCAATGTGTAGAAGACGTGGCGTTTTTAGGCAAAGCATGAAATATCTGTGCAATTCTATACAATACCTAATTTCACACATTTCCTGTAACATTCATTCATTCACTTTATTATACGCTTAATTCTGGACAGGGTTGTGGGTGAGCCGGTGCCTAGCCGGCAGCATAGGGGCAAGGCAGAAACAATCCTAGATAGGGTGCCAGTCTATTGTAGTTGCCTGTAGCAGTCCGTCTTATTTCCATCTACAGTGGGGCAAAAAAGTATTTAGTCAGCCACTGATTGTGTAAGTTCTCCGACTTAGAAAGATGAGAGAGGTCTGTAATTTTCATCATAGGTACACTTCAACTATGAGAGACAAAATGAGCAAAAAAATCCAGGAAATCACATTGTAGGATTTTTAAAGAATTTAATTGTAAACTATGGTGGAAAATAAGTATTTGGTCAATAAATTTGGTTCAACATGTCTGGCACTGCAGGATCTGAGTCCCTCTTGGCTTAGTGTGTTACTGATGGTAGCCTTTGTTACTTACTGGTAAGCCTTTGTTACTTTGGTCCAGCTCTCTGCAGCATGTCATTCATCAGAATCCCCTCCTTGTAGTTCTGGGATTTTTTGCTCACCGTTCTCATGATCATTTTGATTCATTGGCCCCCATGGGATGAGATCTTGCTTTGGGCCCCAGATCGAGGGAGATTATCAATGGTCTTGTATGTCTTACAATTGCTCCCACAGTTGATTTATTCACACCAACCTGCTTGCCTATTGTAGATTCACTCTTCCCAGCCTGCTGCAGGTCTACAATTTTCTTCCTGGTGTCCTTTGACAGCTCTTTGGTCTTGGCCATGGTTGAGTTTGGAGTCTGACTGTTTGAGGCCGTGGACAGGTGTCTTTTATACAGATAACGAGGTCAAACGTGCCATTAATACAGGCAACGAGTGGAGGACAGAAGAGCTTCCTAAAGAAGAAGCTACAGGTCTGTGAGAGCCAGAAATCTTGTTTGTTTGTGGGTGACCAAATACTTATTTTCCACCATGATTTACAATTAAATTCTTTAAAAATCCTACAATGTAATTTCCTGGATTTTTCTTGGTCATTTTGTCTGTCATAGTTGAAGTGTACCTATGATGAAAATTACAGACCTCTCTCATCTTTCTAAGTCGGAGAACTTGCACAATCAATGGCTGACTAAATACTTTTTTGCCCCACTGTACATGACAGAAAGCTAGTACGAGCAAACCCTTGTGACACCTGCTGACAGAAAAGAGAATCACTAAATGTTTTCATATTGTGTTTTAGTTAATATTGTTGTTTAAAATAAAACACTATGTGCAAAGTATCTAAACAACTATTTGACAATGGTAACGTCCAGTTCGGTCAGCGTTCTAACATAATGCAGATGTCAAATGGTGAATACCTGTGAATTCTTTCAGTAGTGCTATTTAAAGGAACAGTTACAGATTGGAGGTAAAATAACAGATGGATTTCAAAACGTTAAAAATACAAGTTTAAAAGTGCTTCAAATACCCTATGGCATTTTCTTATAGTGTAGAAACAGGTCGCTGTTATTTCCAACAGTACACGGAACTATGTTGAGATCTTGTGTAGGTAATAACACTGGATAAATGCAGATTTGATCGAAGGAAATGAGCTTGAAAAAGCTAAAGTCTAAAGCTAATCAAAAAATAAAATCTTCTCTTAGAAATAACAGATTTCTGTTACTGATTTAAATCTGTGCAGACTAAATTCAATAGGCAAATGATACACTAACATGTAACTTCCATGTTGGTCAGCAAGACCTAGGCTAACTAGGGCTGCATTTTAAGTGTTTGTTTGCTTGTAGTTGGTCTTTCAGGACACTGTTTCCTTAAGTAGGTTTTTTGGTTCTTTGAACTTGCTTACAGAGTGTAGTGCAGTCTATACCCCGTTGTATTGCAAGAGGAAGTAAAATGAAATAGTCAATAAACATTATTCATAATAAATAAAATAAGGGGACATCTGTATAGATTGTATTTTTATAGTGTGGTTTGAATGTGTGCTAGTAATAGAGTGCAGCCAGTTGAGGGCCTTGCAACAGTGGAAACTTGGCAGTGCTGGGTCTTGACCCTGCAACCTTCTGGTCAGTGGTACTATATCTTAACTGTTGCTTAACTGTTGAGCTGCCACTGCCCACTACATGAGGAGAACTTGTTAAACTCAATACAGACAGTATCCAGAGATAAGCAGTGGCACGGTGAATAATTAAAAATATTATTTTTAAACAATAATATTAATTCAAATACAATAAGAAAACATGTAGTACAGCACTGTAGTATGCAGTAATTCTTATCTTTTATAAAACTTACCGAAAACTAGAGTGAAACGCTGCCATGTTTTCTTACTTTCAAGACTGCGATTCTCTTTTCTGTCAGCAGGTGTCACAATACTAGTTTTCTTTCATTGAGACGTGAATAAGATTAATTTAAGACAGACTTTTATTTCCTACTAAAATTCTTAAGACCTCGGCCATTAAAGTGAACAGATACTAATCGGCTGGACATTAAAGGGCGCATAGCTATACAATGTCTGTTTTAGTCAGTCCAATGCTACCATGTTTTTGAGAGGTGGAAAGAAACCCAAGCAGACACTAAGAGAACATGCTGAACTCCACACAGACAATAAGCATTGATTGATTAATTTGTAAACACCATCATCTGCTTACAAATTAATTAAATTAACCACAAGGTTCTAAACAGTGACTGTGGTGGCTTTGTGGTTAAGGTACTGGTCTGTGGACCAGAATGTCCAGGGTTCAAATCCTACCTCTGTCAGGATGGCACTGTTAGGTCCTTGAACAAGGCCCTTAACCCCCAAATGCTTGGATTGTAAAATTTTATAAATTTTGTCCTGAATTGCCCTGAATAATACTGTGGGACTGTGGTAGCCTAGCGGGTAAGGTACTGGACTATGGACCAAAAGGTCCAGGGTTCAAATTCTGCCTCTGCCAAGCTGCCACTTGTACAAGACCCTTAACCCACAATTGCTTGGATTGTAAGACTGTATCAATTGTAAGTCGCTCTGGAATGGGGCTGTGGTAGCCTAACGGGTAAGGTACTGGACTATGGACCAAAAGGTCCAGGGTTCAAATCCCGCCTCCGCCAAGCTTCCACTGTTGGGTTGGGTCTTAACCCACAATTGCTTGGATTGTAAGACTGTATAAATTATAAGTCGCTCTGGATAAGGGCGTCTGGTAAATGTAAGTGACTAATGTATTCAACATTTCAAGTGCTAAATATACACTATATATCTTACATTTTGTGGACATTCAAAAACATTAGTATTAGTATGGAATTAGTTTTTTGATTCAGCAACAACCCTCACATGTTGAGGCTATTTCGGAGCATGAGATCGGGCACTGGGCAGTAAGTTCTCAGTCACGGTTAGCAACCCAATTCATCTCAAACGTGACAGGTTGGGTTAAGAGCAGGGTGCAAGCCAGCCAAATTCTTGGTTAAAGTTGCCCAGCCATTTCTTTATGAACTTTGTTTTAAGGCAGAGCAGAACTTGATGAACTGAATGGTTGGTAAGGAGGAAACCTGTGTGTCATACACTGAAATGTTCAGTACAACCCATTCCCCTGCCACCGCCTGTGTATGGAGATTTCTTGTTTGCATGCTTCATATTATGAACCTAATAGCATGTGGTTTAATAACATATCACTTATTAGAAGGGGTGTACTTCAGGCAACATGGTGTAATGATGTACAGTGCAGAGTGTAGTCTAAAACGTTCCAATGGGGAAACGGGAGTGAAATAAAAGCAATTCATTATAGCCTAAGTAATAGAACGGTATGTGAACAGGGAGGATGTGTGGTGCAGGTAGTAGTAATAGTTTTAGTGCTGCCCTCCCCCAGTCCAGCCCAGCCTCCTCCTCTGTCTTTCTCGCTGTTGTTGGTGCAGCTGTAAAGTATTGAGCCTGGAAAAGCGCTGAGGGAGCGAAAACTAACGGGAACTACCAGAGGAAGCTACCATGTCTGAATGCGTGCGCGCTCTGATTCCCAACTGTGAATGAGGAAGGTGAGTTCAGTCCTTTTAAAGATTTAAGCTGGTCAATGCCTTTGATGGGAATTTGGTTGGTTAGTGGCAGCTGTTCCTGCTCCATCACACATTAGAAGTTAGGATCCAACCGAGTGCGTCCTTGTTCAGGGAGTTCATGAACGTGTAAACTTTGTCAACTTGTAGATTGTGTAAAAGCGGTAAACCTGCGTACTCGTATCAGATAACTAAGTTATCTGAACTTCCCTAAGCGTGTCCAGTTCGTTCCGCGCAGCTCTGAGCTAGTCTCTAACGAACCTTTTAAATGAAATCAGACTCCTTTCAGTGAACCATGTGAAATGAAGGTTAAACTGACATATGTTACGTAGCCGGTAACTTTATTCCAAAGCGAGATGACAGTAAAACTGGTTTTAATAGTCAACCTCAGTTGCGTAGCGATAAAGCGACTGTGCACCTGCGTGTCTCCAAAACCGTACACTCGTACGTTGACAACAAAAAGTTAATACCGAGAAGGGATGTAAAACAGGTAATGAATATACGTGCGGAATAATACGGGAAGGTTCCTGGACACACTATTGTTGTTATATTCAACATGCTAAGGTCTTTCCGTCTCTGTGAAACGCAATTCTCCTTTTTTTGTGCCGAACGTGTGAACGCTGCATTTATTTAAAGCGGTTTACCGTTTGACAAACTATAGTAACAGCTCGGGTTTATTGATGTGAAATGAACCTTAAATTATACGAGTGGTGTAAAACTTAACCAATATATAAAAAACAATATATAAAAGTAACCAACAATGACCAGTACTGTATGTGAGAGTTACAGATGGTTTCAGGTTTACTGGTCCACAAAAGTCTCATACTTTATTAGTCACAAAGCATTTAGTCCGACTACGACAAATACTACTGACTTTACACTAAATAACTTTATTTTTTGTTGTTGTTTTTGCTTTTTCGGGCTAGAATATGGTTCTTTTGTCATTGATGCCATGTAATTCTATAATTATTTGGTATTTACCACATTATTTTGAATGCAAGCTGTTTTTGCTGGAACTATAATTAACTAATTAGCCATCTATATTAGATGTGTTAGCGCTAATATTATTTTCTTAACCTTGTTTTGTAGGCAGGATTCAAAGAGAAAGCAAGTTCTTCCTGAATGCAACTTTTGTGCAGTTTGAGCGAACTGGTGACCTTTTATACACGTGAATGTCTAACAAAGTTTTATATCATCACATTAAAATGTCTTATTTACATATTATACAACTTCTTATATTTGCTCACTGACAAGACACAGCTCTAGCCTTCTTACTTTTTACTCTCAATAGTGTTCTGTTTGGTTGGTTTTAAAATAACCACATTCTGGTCACCTTGCACCCGCTTCCCAGGTTTACATGTAAATTACATTGTGAAAGCTGAGGAAGGTCCTGTAGAAATATAACCTCAGGTGATAAACACCATGTAATTGTTACTGTGATGAGTTAGTGGTGGTAGTGAGTGCTTCAGAGCTTTTGCTGTGTCATTGATAAACACTGAACCTTCTAGTTCTCACCTACATACCGCCACCATGTGAATCAGAGTTTATCCAAAACTATATACAAGTTAGGGGAATGGACTACAGTCTGAGCAAATAGCTTCTCAAGGAACTGGCAGTGATACACATGTAACAAAACTATAATCAACAACCATGTGAGCAGAGAGAGAGACGCAACTAAAAATAAAGACAGAAATAACGCTGCCATCAAGGGCTCATTCAGTTGATGTGTTTCCTAATTGTAAACTGAAGCACCAGTTTTGCGATACTAATTGTTAGCTTGGTAGCCAACCTGGAATTCTTCTAAAATTTTGTTGTCTTTCAAAGGTTACCCGCCTACAAGGTTATCTCTATCGTAGAAATGTATATGAAGTATTACAGTAGTACCTCGGTTCTCGACCACCTCGGAACTTGTCGAATTCAGTTCTCGACGCATTTTGACTAGAAAAATTTGTCTCTGTTCTCGTCATTTGCTCGAGCCGCGTGACTTGTTTCAGCTGAAACTTGATTCTTGCTTCACATTTCAGTACAAAATGATTCAGTGACTCAGATTCACAGTAGGTCTTGTTCAGTGAAGATCTTGGCTGTGTTTATCGTGTTTTTCTTTATGTTTACTTCTACTGTACAGTATTCTTGGGGAAAATAAGTCTTCGTGGGTCCTAAATAGGTTAGTTTTAAGAGCCAACCGGAACGAAATCAGGAACACAGGCTGCAGTTAGATTAGCAGCTATGCTAGCACCCGGAGTTCACCAGTAGAGTAAGTGTTTTGCTTTTACTTTTCACTTTCAATCCATTACTGAGTAAATTCCGTGAGCTTTTTCAACACTTTATTATGAAATAAGCTTTTGGCCAACTGTAGGTTCATGTAAGTGTTTTAAACCTTAACTTACTTATCATTACTTATCATATGCTCCGCTTTGATACAATATAGACCACTCTACCAAACACTCATTAAACTCCTCAGTTCATGATACATTTAACTTATTATGGATTTGTCGGAATGTATTCCCTTTAACTCCATTATTGCATATAATTCCGTATACAGTGTGGATGTGTTGGGGGTCTGGAATGGATTAATTCAATTTGCATTATTCCTCATAATTTTCGGTTCTCGACAAGCATTCTGGAACGCATTAACAAGAACCCAATGTATCGCTATGGTATGAAACATAACCAAGCGATTGTTAACCTAACCTGTTACTTTAAGCTTCTTAAAAGAATTTAAGAATATGACTATTCTTAACTCTACCCACCATTAGATGATTGTTGTTTTATATAACATATTGTTAACAACTGGAGATTTCAAACTTGGATTCATTGCTAGATAATACTCTTTTCTGCTGATCTTCTTTACAGTTCTAGTACCAAATACTTGCAATAGTAATAGCTAATAGGTGAAACAATACTGTTTTATGAAGTGCTAAATACAAGTGTGTCATTTGCCAAAATGTTTTTTTAAATATTGACTCCATGATATTCTGTAGCCCAGTTTCATTTTGAATCTTGAGTAAGACATTGTCATTCCAGTGTAGTGTTTAGGACATTTAGTAGAGAGGAAAGTCTTTTCTTGTCACTGTGTGGTAAAACTATTCACACCACAATGAAATGCTATTGTATTTTTTATTGAGCAGCTGTTTAGGAGTGAGTGACATGCAGTGCTTGAGGACAGTTGAAAAATGAAAGCTATTCCCATTGTTTATTGCCTTTACTGAGGCCAGCAACTAAAGACTTGTGAAAGGACTTCACATTTATGTAGAAGTAACAAAGAAAATTATTGCAAGTGGTTTTATACTCCTTCTATACACTAAGAAGGGATTGCCATATTCTTTGTGGACAGGTCTTCCTTTCCTTGTATTGTATCTCCTGTCAGCCTTAGGACTAGATTTGTTCTTTACTATTGTATCGTCGTTACGTGCAGTAATTTTGTATTAGCCTTTTTAAGTGTTCACAAACTTGAGGACATTCATGCCAGGAAAGTGACTCCATAAGACCAAATGCACTGGCCAAATATTGGACTGGTTGACTAAAAGTTAAATATGTTACTCAGGAGCAATGGCATGAGAAAGGACTAGACACAAGGATTTCATGCACTGTCTGTTTAATACAAAGCAAGCGCTCTTCTGAGGCACCATCATTTTCTCAAAACAGACACGGTTTGGATGGATCTGTTATTGAAAAATAAAGCTCATCTTTTCCTTATGCTTACAAAACCTATAGTATACCTAAAACAATAAACAAAAGCTAAGCATCCTGTTTTACCCCCCTTGTGTATCTTGGCAAGGGCTGTGGAGGGGTTTGTGTGGGGGTGAGTCCGGAGCCTGTCCTGAAATGCACTGGGCACAGGCAGAGGTACTCTCTGGACAGTCTCCTCCACACATCACTGAAACATCTACCACAAATTGTTTCCCATATTTTTTTAAACTTCTTTTTTAAGAGCAGGTAATTATAAACAAGCTTCAGAGAATGCAGTGTTAGTCAAATGGTTAATTACACTGTCATGGGATCAGGCTAAATCCACACAGGGGTCAACGTCAGATCAAACAGATCCAGCTAACAGGCTTTGTCACACTTCTGGGAGAACAAGTTATGTGAAGTAAATCCTCTCTTTGCTCCCTCAGCGGAACGTCACAGAAATGTGTTTGTTCTCGTACATTCGGTTTCGTAGCAGATCGTAGGTTATCGAGAAACACATATGGAATTCTGAAAACACGTCTGGCTTGCTGTTTATTATTCCAGGAGGCTTCCTGTTCTAGTGAATGTTAGTCAGTGTGACAAAGGTAACATTTCCTTTTCCTGTAGTTGCTTCAACTTGTGTATTCAGAGGTAATGGTAATCCTTTTTCAGCGTCTCTTTCTTTGTAGCTCACTCATTGAGTAGCCTCCACTTGCAGGTTGACTGTTAATAAATTAATACATTTGGCTGCTGTTGACTAATTCATTAATGCAAATGTGGCATCTTCTCACTTTTTCTTCCAGTTTAATTGCGGTTTCCTATCTGCTAGCTGCATGAGTCCTGTTGTATGATAGCTGCATGGAGATGGCCAGCATTAGTCTTGTCTAGTGTTTCTGAAATTGGTCTTCTGGCCCTGCCAGATGGTTCTCATTTTGCTCACACCTGTTCCATGACATCAGATAACACTGAAATACCTGGTACAGATGTATTGCGAGTTGGAGGGAGCAAAGGGACTGCCTAGACCAGGGAAGTATTGAAATTGTAATATGAATTTAGCACAATGTTTCGGAAAGCAGGGAATGCTGGGTTTAATGAATTGATGAAACGTTATATGCAAATTTTATATGTTAAAGTCTTGAAAACCAAAGCCCTTGTGCTTTAAGGCCTTTTCACACCGAAAAGCACATCATGTTTTGAAAAAGACCACACGTCTATTAATGCCGTCTTTCACACCGAGTCCGACGGACTGTGGGCCTGCATACATTTTTTAATCAGCGCCTGTTCTAATTTCTGCATTATTCGGGCACGTTAAAATCAGGCTGACCAATCAGAGCTTGGTTGTCAGGCAGGACAGCTCATCCTGCTGGCTGCAGAGCACAAGAGCTTATAGGACAAGCAACACGCTGACTATAAAACATGGACATTAAAGAAAATACCTGACGGAATATAACTGAAAGGAGGGGAATGATGGTGATAAACCTCACATGGACTATATGTAACTGTTTTCTTGTTCATCTAAGTACATTCTACTCTGTTCATGCCCACAAGAACACAAACTATAGCTTCCTGCACTTGTTTACTAATGTTTTTTTTTCTTTTGAAGTTGACGATGTGAAACAGGCACGGCGAAATGTCTGTGATATTTTAAGAGAAGCGAAATTAAAGAAAGCAAAAGTGGACAGGGAGTTTTCCGAGTGACAAAATAACGTAGGGCACTTGGTGTAAAGGTCTCACAAGGGATGGGCGATATGGTATTGATTGCAGACAAAATGCATCAGTAGTGACAGATTCCTAAAAACTACTATTAAAATATTATCCCATGCTTATTATTATTCAAAATGTGCTGCACTTCATCTAATTAATTAGGACTAATTACACTCTTTATAATGAAATTTGCAGTTGGTGTTCTTTAAGCACTGATGATATCCTCAATATGCTCAGAAAAGCATATCCTTATCACCATAACAACAGTTATCATGATACGATAAACTATTGTCATATTGCCCACCCATAAGTCCTGCTCCATTAGTTTTAATCATACTCTGTGTAGATAATCCTTCAGTCTCAGAGCCCTGCATACAACCAAAGGTGATGTACAGAGCTCAAAATGAGTACCGAACCATATCAACCAACACATCTAATCCTGGCCATTGTGATCCGTGGAAAACTTTAGTAGTTCTGCCATACCAAACATGCTAGCATTAAAGCTCAAACTTGGCAATTTGCTAGCTAGCTTTGACATTTTTGTAAAAAGTCTTTCACTGTTGGGGTGATTTGTAAAACCAGAACACACAAGGCTGGGTTAGTGGTAGCACACATTTCCACAGAGGAACAGCCTATATTGATGTTACTGACTATGAAATACAGGACTGAGCTAAATATACACATGGCAAAACATAATTCATTGTCGACTCACACTTAATGTTGTGTATCAAAATATTTCCTTTCAAGGTATTGCAGTGCCCTTTTGGGAGATCAGGCTCCCTCATCATTTAAAATCTTGTTGCTTATTCATATTTATTAAGATGGTGTCATGTGCATTTTTTACTTACTATTCGCAGAATATTGGTATTTGAAATGTCCCAGATCAGTGTGTGTTTATCTGTGTGTACATGAAACATTTCCTCACATCCATGTTTATTATGGACCATTTCAAGGAGACCTATTCATGTGATATTTTCCCTTGTTATATATGTACATTTTTTATTTATACATTTCATTAGCCCTTATAGTAATATGCACTCACTTCATTAGGTATACTTTGCTAGGACCAGATTGGACTCAGTTTTGTTTTCAGAACTGCCATAATTCTTCGTGGCCTAGAATCAACAAGGTGCTGGAAACATTACATAAGGGATTTTGGTCCATATTTACATGAGGGAATTGCACAGTAGCCGCAGATTTGTCAGCTGCACATCCATGATGCGACTCTACCGTTCCACCACATCCCAAAGTTGCCATGCTGGATTGAGATCTGGTGACTGTGGAGGCCTTTTGAGTACAGTGAAGGCATTGTCATGTTCAAGAAACCATTTGTCGTAAGGGGATGGACATGGTCAGCAACAATGCTCAGGTAGGCTGTGCCATTTAAATGATGCTCAAAATATCTCCCACACCGTTACACCACCATCACAAGCCTGAACTGTTGATACAAATCAGGATGGATCCATGCTTTCATGTTATTTATTCCAAATTCTGACCCCACCATCAGAATGTCACAGCAGAAATCGAGACTCATCAGACCAGACAAGTTTTTTCAGTATTTTGTTGTTCAATTTTGGTGAGCCCGTGCAAATTGTAGCTTCAGTTGCCTGTTTTTAGCTGACGTGACTGGCACCCGGTGTGATCTTCTGCTGCTGTAGCCCATCTCCTTCAAGGTTTGATGTGCAGTATGTTAACAATTCTGGTCTGCATACATTGGTTGTAATGAGTGGTTATTTGAGTTACTGTTGACTTTCTATCAGCTCGAACCAGTCTGGCCATTCTCCTCTGACCTCTGACATCACCAATGCATTTTCACCCAGAGAACTGCCACTCACTGGGTATTTTCTCTTTTTCTGACCATTCTCTGTAAACCCTAGAGATTGCTGTGTATGAAATCCCAGTAGATCAGCAGTTTCTGAAATACTCAGAACTTGTTGTCTAGCACCAACAAGCATGAAAAGTTCAAAGCATGAACAAACAGTTGGCTGGTGAGGGTGAATAATGATGTAATATGAATTTTTAAGGAGACCAACTACAGTTAATCCTTATTATCTGAATGTGTTTTGTTGCTTGAAATCTCTTGATCAACAACTTTTCGGAAAACTAGTCTTCAATTCACTATGAGGAAATCCCTATCTGGATAAAATCCCACCTACTTTCAAGGATTCCAGCATAGTGGCATATTTGTCATCCCTACTTTAATTGTCCTGATAATTTCCTTATTTACATACCACAGACATTTGAAACCATCGTCATACACACACACAGAGCCCACGCCGTTCTATATACACAATTTGTGCTGTTTACACCAAAGCTCTTTGCAGCACAGGTTGAAGCACTACATTTAAATTACAAATGTGACATGATACGAGATTTTAAAAATCTGTGTTTCACTGTTGTGGTGGTTTGTGGACGACACACTGTCCAGTCATATATACAAGCCAGTGCTACATGTAAACCTCACGATAACTGCTAATATCGTGGTACCTCGGTATGAGGACCGGAAGCGATGAGTACCGAGATTTTCCAGTAAGCAGTAATGTAAATTGAATTAATCTGTTCCAGACCCTCAGAAAATCCACACTGTATAAGGCATTATATGCATTAATGGAGATGTATTGTACAGGTGCTCCTTGATTTGGGGATACATTAAATATATCAGGAACTGAAGAGTTTAACAAGCGTTTGGTAGCGTGATCTATATTGTGTCGTTGCGAATAAGTAATGATAAGTTAATGTAATCATAAGTAAGTTAATATTTAAGACACATTTACTTACAGTTGGCTAAAATCATTAACACAAAGCTTATTTTATAATAAAGTGTTAAAGTCTCATTTTATTTAGTGAGAAGAGGATAGAAAGTGAAGAGTAAAAGCCAAACACTTACTCTATTGGTGAACTCAGGGGGCTAGCATAGCTGCTAATTGTGATTAGTCACTTAGGGAGTTTTTCCTTGCCACTGTCGCCATAGGCTTGCTTAATTTGGGCTTGGACGTAGATATTAGGAGATAATCTAAACTTGTAAAGTTGCTTTGAGACAATGCTCCATTGTAAAAAGCGCTGTATAAATAGATCTGACTTGACTTGACTGCTAATGCTAACTGCAGCCTGTCTTCTGGAGCCTTAAGTTCCTGTTTCCCTTTCGGCTGGTAGTCAATACAACCCTTTTTATGACCCATGGAGACTTATTTGCACTAAGAATACAGTACTGTAGATGTAAAAATAAAAAAAAACATGAAAAATAGCAGAGATCTTTTCTGAGCAATGGCTATTGTGATTCTGAACAACTGAATCACTGTGTACATTGTCCAGTCCTGTCCAGTCCCTGGTACCAGCCTGGTGTCATTTCAGAGGAAAAAGAGTCATCATTTGGGTCCTTCAGCTTCACTAAATTGTTAAAGAACACATGTCAACATAGAATTTTTTGGAGGGAGTGATTTTAAAAGGCTTCCGTCTTCTCAGCATTATGTTCCCAGTGTCGAGTAAGTCTGTCAGAAGAGACATGTGGCTGACTTGAGACCCGCCAGACAGCTCTGTAGCCATTTATCCACTTGTCTGAGTCAAGCTTTTGTCTCTGTTGGATATTTTCACACTGTTGCTTCAAAGTGCAGTTTTGGCAAGAACAGAAGCTGTTAGTCTCAGACTGAAGTGTGAAATTGTTCACTGGCGAGATTTCATTAGTAGCACACGTGCACTTTGCCAGCATGAAAATGTTAGACGGTGGCGTCAAAGAGTGGGTGGAGGATGCGTTATCTCACTGGAGATTATTTGAACCATCATTCATTTCTCCAAAGAGTTGATTAGTCACTAAGTAACCCATTGCATCGCCGTGTTTCTATGTGGCTATTTAAAGATGCAGGCTGTAAGAGCAGGATGTCACTTCTCAGCTTGTGGTGCCTCTTCTTCACTGCTTTGCTTCACTGTGTTGAGTAAAGTTGGCAGAGCTCACTTTCATGACTGATTCGGAGTCTTGCTGTGGAGCTATTGATGTTCAGTCGATAGGACAGCGGTTAGACCGGCTAAGCTGTCTTTAACGAATGCTGGATTCCATCACAAGTGAACAAAGTATCAGCCTTGTTCCCACCCGCTAAGCATGACCATTGTGCTTTTTACATAGCATTGAGCCAGTGATGCACCGGTCCAATACTGTATATTGGTGTTGGACTGAATCTGGCATGAAATGCTTGGTAATTCCCACATAACCCTCTTTTCCATTATCCTTGGAAATGCTTTTAAGTGAGGATATAGTCTTGGTTTGGCTGGTGCTGTTTGTGGTGTTGGGTTATTCAGTGCTTTGGGCCAGAGACCCAAAGCATTAGCATTGAATTGGACCTTGGCCAGTCTGAGGCATTGGTTATGATTCAAGGCATTGAATAAAAATTCCAATAAAATTTGAGCTGAATTTGTGTACTTAATAGATTTCTGTTTAATTGCAAAACAGATTACTGGTACTTTGTCATTTTCGAACTTGCTATTAATCCATTAGAAAATTATGACTGAATTAGCATAATTCTGCCCACTCTTAAATACAACACAAATCAGCATCTATAACAGTACTCCAAATGTATTCAAATGTTTTGTAATATATGCTAGAGTAGTTTTGCCCTGTTTCGATTCTTTGCACTTGGTGCTTTATTTTAAGCAATAATGTTAATTAAAACCCCATATGAAGCCATTTAGTACAGTAATTCTTGTCTTTGCAATTCTCTTTTCTGTCAGCAGGTGTCCCAAGTGTTTGCTCATACTAGTTTTCTGTCATTTAGATGGGAATAAGTCAAATCAAGTCAAGTCAGATTTATTTATATAGCGCTTTTTACAATGGAACATTGTCTCAAAGCAACTTTACAAGTTTAGATTATCTCCTAATAACTACGTCCAATCCCAAATTGAGCAAGCCTAGGGCGACAGTGGCAAGGAAAAACTCCCTGAGTGTTATAGGAAGAAACCTTGGGAGGATAGAATATAGTAAAACTGATTTAGGACAGTGCTCCATTGTACAAAGCGCTATAGAAAGGAATCTGACTTTGACTTGCAGTTTGTAATCAACTTATATGTATAGTATAACAGTTAACATATAAAATAGTAAAACATATAAAACACTAGGTGACAAAATAGCAGGAAAAAAATTGTTTTCAAATGTGTACTGGTATTCACCATGTACTTGTGGGAGCTCATCTTCACTAAAGTGCTTGGTCACAACATTACATGCGTCTTATTAAGGGTTTTTATTGGCTCCATGAGTCCCTCTTTTTCAGATGTGTTAATTGGGGCCATGTTGTTATGAATATAAGACACAATGGCATTTGTTCTGCTGTTCAGCTGTCCTTCCATCTGCCAGATTTCCTGTCATACGGAGTCACTTTAGCAAAGCATTCAGCCAGACCCTTTTGACAATCCCATAATTACACGTCCCCTCAAGATTCAGATATGTTTGAAATGTACCCCCAATTTACTGATAAAAAATATAAATAAACGCATTTCAGTTGTTGACGGGACACTCATTAGCACTGTACGAACATATCTTTATAACAGCTCTGACTTGCTTAAAGGAGTATGTCAGTATGTCATTTAGTGCTGAAACTGTAATTGCGGAATAAATAATATTTTGCTAAAAAGTGCCAGTAATTGTATATAGTAGAAACATACGTGTATGGTAAAAATGGGAAAGTTAATTAGCCAACAGTCATGCGGCGACAACCAAATATCTGCCAATTGATATTGGCCCCCCCCGCAGTTGGCAGTGATCTATAGCTTACACCAGTAACCTGTATCCAGAGGTAACAATACGCAGGTCATGGCAAAACATTTGGCTGAAGTTGTCATAGTAAACATTTCTGAGGATTATCTCGTGTCTCACCACAGCCACATGACTGCACTTGTTTACTAGGACTTATAGTAGGACTTACACAGAGCTCCTTCCTGTGCATGGGGCTAGTTTGTCCTGCCAGACAGAGCCAATCTAATCCCAGCGTCTGAGCGGTTTAATCTGTCGGCCTGACCTGAAACTTGCCCAACACACAAGCAAGCGTTTTAGTTGTGGAACAGTTACCATGGACTTTGCTAAGTTCCTTGCTATTCCTTTCTTCTCGCTATGCAAAAGTTGGCGTAGTTCATATGTTCTTTACAATTGGACAATTTCAGTGTATATTTCACATTGGTGGTGTTAGAGTAAAATCACTTTAACGTAACTATACCCATCTCGTGACATTCCGAGTTATTTTAACTTGCATATAATACATTTACGTCATTTGGCAGACGCCCTTATCCAGAGTCAATTGATACATTCTTAGAATCCAAGCAAAGGAAGCAACAGTGGCAGGTTGGTAGAGGTGGGATTTGAACACTGGACCTTCTGCTCCATAGTCTAGTACCTTAACCGCTAGACCACCTGTCCCTCAACTTCAGCTAAATTAGTTATTGTGCTGTCTGGCTATTCAACTACATGCTAGCGAGCCAGTTTTTCTGCATGGTTTGGTTATTGTATTAGAGCTTCTGGACTCTATCCATTCAGTTCCCCACCCCTGTAAAGTGTCAGTATTCTGGTCAGTTTAAGAAGATGAATCACTTGATGGCAGTAAATCAGCTTTTAATCACAACATTTACGTTATGTGAACTGTTTTATGGAGTGTTCATGAGTTGCTTCATCTAAGTCGAAGTCTTGAGCATCTGGCAAGTGAGTCTGAGTCACTGGTAATGAACCTAAATGTCAAATGTGATGGTTCCAAACGATTAGCCTCAGTGTCTCTCTTGATGTAATGCATATACATGTAAGGCTTGTTATATTCTAACAGTGGAACAGTGAAACATGTATATGGTGCCATTCTTTGAGTTGAGCTTTGTGACATGGCATGCTACCCTACTGAAAGTATCCATCAGAAGATGGTACACTCTGACCCTCAAGGGATGAACATGATCAGCAACAATACTTGGGTAGGCTGTGACATTTAAATGATGCTCAGTTGCTATTAAGGGGCCCAGAATATACCAGTTAAATAACTATCACACCATTACACCACCACGACAAGCCTGAATTGTTGATGAAGGACAGGATGGATCCATGCTTTCATGTTGTTTACGGCTAAGTTCTGACCCTACCGTCCAAATGTTGTAGGAGAAATCGACACTCGTTAGACCAGCCAGTGTTTTTTCAATCTTCTATTGTTCGATGTTTGATAGCCTGTGTGGATTGTAGCCTCAGTTGCCTGTTCTTAGCAGACAGTTGTGGAACCTGCTGTGGACTTCAGTTTCTGTAGCCCTTCTCCTTCAAGGTGTGATGAGTTGTGTGTTCAGAGATGCTCTTCTGCATACTTTGGTTGTAACTAGTGGTTATCGGAGTTATTGTTGCCTTTCTATCAGCGCCAACTAGTCTAGCCATTTTCCTCTGACTTGTGGCATGAACAAGGATTTTTCACCCAGAGAACTGCTGCTCACTGGATTTTTTGCAGCATTTAGCAGACGCCCTTATCCAGAGCGACTTACAATCGATGCAATCTTACAATCCAAGCAATTGTGGGTTAAGGGCCTTGCTCAAGGACCCAACAGTGGCAGCTTGGCAGAGGTGGAATTTGTACCTTTTGGTCCATAGTCCAGTACCTTAACTGCTAGGCTACTACAGTCCACTGGATATTTTCTATAAACCATGGAGATGGCTGTGCATGAAACTCCCAGTAGATCAGCAGTTTCTAAATTACTCAGACCAGCCTGTCTAGCACCAACACCACTTCAATCACCTTTCTTTCCCATTCTGATGCTCATCTTGACCATGTCTACATACCTAAATGCATCAAGTTTGTGCCATGTGATTGGCTGTTTAGGTATTTGGGTTAACAAGCAGTTGAACAGTAATAAAGTGGCTGGGGAGTGTATTTTACACATTATGTAACAACTATACAACATTTTTGGTGCCATGGACTGATTCCATTTAGTATGACAGCATGGGGTTTGGGATACAATCTTCTTAGAAGCTGAAAAGCAGAATAGAGTAAACGGAATGCGTGGGGATGTTATTGCTAAAATATTACATTTTGCAACCTCTGAATTGTGTGATTCTGCTGGGTCAAGGTTGGTTATCAACATCAGAGGTAAAACATGTAACCTGTGTATGTCAAGAGCTCTAAGAGTGATGCTGAAGTAAGTTCTAACTATTTTTATCTCCCTGTTTTTTCAGATCTGTGAGAAGATTCACACCCAGCTGATACTTTTACAAGCGTAGGAAGGACAAGATGCTGAATAATTTCCTGTAAATCCTTGCTTCTTTTTCTGGACGGCGAAGGCTGACGTGTGAAACCTTCATACATTTTGCAAACCTGAGACCGTCTTGGAAGAGTCTTGTGACATTCCACATACAAGGCCCAGGACAGAGTGTAAAAAGTGAAGGAAGATTGAAGTCATCTTGGGACGACTCCTGCAGTATCTGAAGTGCCTGATTGTTGGAAAACAAGGGATTGTGTCTTGCAGGCTCAAAGCAGATCATTTTAGACATGAGCCTGTTATTGTTTTTGTCTTGAGAGTATGATTTGGACATACTTGGTATCACTGAGACAGACTGGTTATTAAAAGCCAAATCCACCATGTCGTGGAAAAGGAACTACTTCGCCTCAGGCAACAGTGGGCTGCAAGGCATCTTCACCCCACGTACCATGACCTCCATAGCCCCTAGCAAAGGGCTCAGCAACGAGCCAGGGCAGAACAGCTGCTTCCTCAACAGTGCACTGCAGGTTTGTTAATTACACTTTTTTTTTTCAAAAATACACAAACATGCTGGCTCTCGACCAAGATCTTTATAGCAGCCAGCGGCCTCATTCATAAAACCATATGTGGATTGCAGTGAGAATGTGTGTGTGCACACAAAAACCAGGAAATCAACACTCACAGTTTCCCATTCATATTATTTATAAGTCACACTCGTCTGGAACATGTGCTCATGTGAACAAGCCCCATAAACCAGTACGTCAACTCTTATAATTAACCATATACAATCAGTGAAGATTACTGAATGATAACATGAATGCAGTGTGTCATGTTGGTTATTACGAGGCAATGGCAGAGCTTAAAGCTTAGAATAGAAATATTGGAAAGTAGTTTTTGCATTAGTAGTGGGCTTATGAATAAACAAAGATAGTGCAGCATACGGACATATACTTGTATTGGTTGAGAAAATAGTACTGTAGATAAATAAAAATAGAGTAATGGAGGAAATAATTTGGAATACATTAATACAGGGCCTTATAACATATGGCAGTAGCCGTCTACTCCACATTACTCTCTCCCCGGCCAAAAGAAAGGCGCGGTTTGGATTCAAATAAGCAAATACCTAAGAGCCTTTGATTGGATAATTACTGCAGTGACTAATATGTTTCAGCTGCCAACAAAACTTTTAACTCTAGCAGATACAGCGAGTGGCTTCTCTTTTCTTAATCAGCCATGACAGAATATGTATCCCATGGTTGTGGAAAAGATGTTACTGTGTTTCAGAAGAGTCAAGCTATTGGCCTGCATCAAGCATTGAAAACAACTTGAGGAGGTGAAATGACTGGTATAGGGTTAAGAACCGTCCAACATATTATTAAAACCTGGAAGGATTTACCATCTAGGAAATGAGGATGAACCATCAACATCATGGAAGAAATGTGGTTGGAAAAAATGTGAACGACTCTCATGTGATGAGAGATCACTGAAACACTTGGTGCAGAAGAATGGTAAAAAATCGACAGTAGAACTCACAGCTATGTTTAAGAATGAAAGTAAGAGCATTACCGCATGCACAGTGTGACGGGAGGCCATTGGATTGGGACGTGTGAAAACCACTTGTTAGTGAAGCTAAATAGCTTCAGTGTGCTAGGGAGCATAAATATTGGACTGATGGGCATGCCAGGTTAAGAAGGGAAGCACATGAAGTGATGCATCGATTATGCGTAGTGCCCACTGTACAAGCATATGGTCCTCATAACAGATTATTATCACATAGGTCTGTATGGGACTGAAAATGTCTCAGGCCTGCCTGCTCCCATTGAAAACACATAATATTACTTCATTACTGTATGAACAGTGTAGAGAGGTTTCATTATGATCTTTGAAATGTGTAATTTCAACAAAAAATGTGGCCACTCAAAGGAAGGTGAATGCCTTTGAGTGGCCAAATGGAGCACTGACCTAAATTCAGTACAAAATCTTTGGTTGGACTGAAAGAGAGCAATCCAAAGCTGCACATCATGAAATCTGACTTAACTTGAACAATTCTCAAAGGAAGAACGGCCAAATATTCCCAAATCTAGGTATGCAAAGCTGGTAGAGACACATGGTACTGTGCAAAAGTCTTAATCCGTCATTAAGTCAAGTCAGATCTATTTATATAGCGCTTTTTACAATGGAGCATTGTCTCAAAGCAACTTTACAAGTTTAGATTATCTCCTAATAACTACGTCCAATCCCAAATTGAGCAAGCCTAGGGCGACAGTGGAAAGGAAAAACTCCCTGAGTTATAGGAAGAAACCTTAGGAGGACCAAGACTCAAAAAGGGACCCAACCTCCTTGGGCGAGTCAAAGTTCGAATAAAATGTGAAGTATGCACATGGGCATTAAGTGGCCCGGGTATGATGGGGCTGGAGCTGATGATGGAAGCAGCTTGAGTGGAGCTACAGCAGATGAACATCATGTGTGGGGCTGGAACTGGTACCGGAACACAGCTCAGAGAGAAAATAGAAATTGTAATTAGTTATTCATTAAAAGCACAGTGTCTATTAACAATCACTGATGCCATGTGTAGCATGAAACCCCGGCAGCATTAGCTATAGCAGCATAGCTAGAAAGAGGAGAACTGGTAGGAAACACAGCCAAGAGGGATCACATGAGACTTTGGCAACCCCACGGGAGGCAGAAGACACCAACCCAACGTCTCTGATCACCATAAGACTCATAAGACATTAGGTTTGTTGTTTTAGCAATGGTATAATGAGCATATATAACGTTGTCAGTGATTGGACCCAAAAAATTCAAACTTGGATTTGTCACTCCATAATACTCTTTTCCACTGATCTTCATTCTGATCTTTGTGAGCTTTAGCATATCTTAGCCTTTTTGCCCTGTTCCCATTCTGGAAAAGTGCTGCTGCTCTTCCAAAAAAACATTCCTTGTAAAGCTTCTTCAGACTGTAGTCGGTCAACTTGGCATCCCAATGAAGCTGCCAGATGCTGTTGTTACTCAGGTATAAGGGGAGGTCACGCTAATGACTTGCCATGGTAGCCTATACTATCAGTTTTTTAATTCTGCATAGAAATGTCCTGTATTTTCTGGCTGTATTATAATAAACAGACTGACAAGTGATTACATATGGTCGTTATATCACTGCTAAAACAATGATATCTCTAATCGAATGGTGGCCTAAGACTTTTGCACAGCCCTGTATCCAAGCAGACTGTAATTAGAGCAGTAGGTGGGTTTAATTAAGTATTAAATCATGAAAGTGATCGCTGTTCGGATACTGCTGTTCTAGTTTTTAATTATTTATGTTGTATTTTCACAATTTGTCTTATTCTCTTGTTAGTTGAATGTTGTATGTCAAAATGTGTTACTGGCCCCCTCTCCCTCAGACAAAGCCAGTAATGTCTGCATGTGATGCCCAGTGCATAATCTCCTTCATCCACTTCACTTTCCATCAGCTTTTCCTGGTGACAGTCGCAGTGTCTGTTGCATCTAGTAAAGTACAACTATTTCAGTGCAACATGTGACTCAGAGGAGTGAACAATGAAGCATGTTAAGACATTAGCTTGTGAAACTATTGTGTCAGTACTTTAGGGCATTTATTCAAATGCCAGATCTTCATAATGATCTTTGCCTAATGCTCTCAAAATCTGTCTTATCCACATACGTACACAAACTTGTTTACTCCGACAATGGTGGCATAGTTTGCAGATGAATCATTTTGCTTATTGTTTGTGTCTGTGTGAGGTGAGCTTTCTAAAAGCTAATGGAGTCGTAAACCTTTCAAGTGTGTGGTGGTTCTTTAAGTGGGTGGTGTGACCGAGAGCAGGGCTGACATTCCCCTGTGATTGTGACAAAGTATGTTTCACATATTTCACAACAGAAGTAGGCAGAGTTCTTAAGATCTTCATCCTTCAACCATATGACTTAAGTGTTGAGGCTTCAGTTTTTAACCTTCCTCTTGGGTTCCAATCCATTTTGGGCAGTTAGGTCATTTGCTCTTTCATTACTGTGGTTACTGTCATCTGTCTGGCATAAGGCTTCATGAATTTGTCTAGCAAATTCTCATACGCAATATTAACCCTAACTGAAATTCGTATACTGAAGCATACAAGCTTGTACACACAACAGTTACAAATATGCACTGCAGAGAAGGAATGTATTTAGACAAACTAGTACCAGTAAATAACTGCAAGAACCAAAAACAAACAAAAGTGATAAGTTTGAAAGGTTAACAACAGGCATAAATAAGAAGTGCACATTGGAATGTAGAAGAGAGTGGCTTAAGATTGTGTAGCAATATTTAAGATATGACTCGCCATAGTGCATTACATAAGTATATAAAGTGGGACAAAAAAGTATTTAGTCAGCCACTGATTGTGCAAGTTCTCCTGCTTAGAAAGGTGAGAGAGGTCTGTAATTTTCATCATAGGTACACTTCAGCTATGAGAGACAAAATGAGAAAAAAAATCTAGGAAATCACACTGTAGGATTTTTAAAGAATTTAACTGTAAATTATGGGTGGAAAAATAAGTATTTGGTCAGTAACAAAAGTTCAGCTCAATACTTTGTAACATAACCTTTGTTGGCAATGACAGAGGTCAAACGTTTCCTGTAAGTCTTCACCAGGTTGGCACACACTGTAGCTGGAATTTGGGCCCATTCCTCCATGCAGATCTCCTCTAGAGCAGTGATGTTTTGGGGGCTTGTCGCTGGGCAAACACGGACTCTCAACTCCCTCCACAAATTTTCTATTGGGTTGAGGTCTGGAGACTGGCTAGGCCACTCCAGAACCTTGAAATGCTTTTTACGGAGCCACTCCTTCGTTTCCCGAGAAGTGTGTTTGGGACCATTGTCATGCTGGAAGACCCAGCCACGTTCCATCTTCAATGCTCTCACTGATGGAAGGAGGTTTTGGCTAAAAATCTCATGATACATGGCCCCGTTCATTCTTCCCTTAACACGGATCAGTCGTCCTGCCCCCTCTGCAGAAAAACAGCCCCAAAGCATGATGTTTCCACCCGAATGCTTGACAGTAGGTATGGTGTTCTTGGGATGCAACTCAGCATTCTTCTTCCTCCAAACACAACGAGTTGAATTTTTCCCAAAAAGTTCTATTTTGGTTTCGTCTGACCACATGATATTCTCCCAATCCTCTTCTGGATCATCCATATGCTCTCTGGCAAACTCCTGACGAGCTTGGACATGTACTGGCTTAAGCAGGGGGACACGTCTGGCACTGCAGGATCCGAGTCCCTCTCGGGGTAGTGTGTTACTGATGGTAGCCTTTGTTACTTTGGTCCCAGCTCTCTGCAGGTCATTTTTCAAGTCCCTCCATGTAGTTCTGGGATTTTTGCTCACCGTTCTCATGATCACTTTGACCCCACTGGATGAGATCTTGCGTGGGGCCCCAGATCGAGACAATTATTAGTGATCTTTTATGTCTTCCATTTTCTTACAATTGCTCCCACAGTTGATTTATTCACACCAACCTGCTTGCTTATTGTAGATTCACTCTTCCTAGCCTGGTGCAGGTCTGAAATTTTCTTCCTGGTGTCCTTCGACAGCTCTTTGGTCTTGGCCATGGTTTAGAGTTTGGAGTCTGACTGTTTGAGGCTGTGGAGCACTCTTTAGAATAGGACAGGAACATGCACTTACAAAAGCCATTTACAGCTTGTTACAATTAAGTATTGCACAGTCATACACGCAAGCACAAGTACCTTCACAAAAAAGTATCTAAACACATCAACTGAGAACGGTCTCTAGTCCAAACGTGAGCTAATGAGCAAGCGAACACACGAGTAGTAATTAGTGAATTTTGCGTGAATCACAAACTTCTGTATTTAAAATCGAAACTCCCGCATCTTCTCGTGGATCTGCAGCATTGATTGGCCGGTCAGTGCTGTTGACGTGATTGATTGGTGGTTGTTCTGCCAAGTCTCACTTGGTCACTTGGACAAGAACCCACTGGAGAGAGTGATAGGAGGAGGACAGAAGAAGCAAAACAAACTTCATTGTAATAATATGCTGCCATATCAGGCAGCGGAACAGTACATAAACATGCAATTAAGATGGGATTCTGTAATAATTATTAAGTAAAATATGATCATTAGAGAGAGAACTGTATACTTTAAGATCATTGTAAATGCACTGTACAGAGTCTGCTATTTCCGGAGTTAAAAGACGTATTTTTATTTCCTTTTATAATTTATTATAATTTTTAAGACCTCAGCTGCTAAACCAACGGCAATTGATCAGGGACGTTAAACAGCGCAAGCCTGTAATTTATGGAAGATATTTACAGACACTACCATGGTTTATCATGAAAGTTAATTTTGTGGTGAAAGAAGATCCTGGGTTCGATCCCAGGGTGGAACAGCTTTGGTCCTTTCTGTGTGGAGTTTGCATGTCCTCCTCGTGACTCCTGGCAGGCCTGAGATGTTCTGGGTTCCTTTCTAGGACGAGCTTATGCCTGCAATCTCCATTCTCCAGAAATAGGTACCAGAGCTCCTGCGACCCTGACCAGTGGGTTATCATTTGAAGCATGACTTTTTAGAAATCTGGAGCCAAGAAATCTAGAGCTGACTTGCCTGTAATGCTGAGTTGCTGTCAGCCCACGGTAATAATCAGTCTGACTCTGCTGATCCCTGCATTCAGAGCCCTGTGATTACAGTGAGAACCAGCACTTTTCTCCCACACAGTATTCATTTTCCTCCATTTCATTTGTGTTTTTTTCCCTCTGCCACAAAGCTTAATAAAATGCTCATTTTCAGCATTGATGTGTTTAGTAAAATAAAAATAAATATACAAAAAAACAGCGTGATTAAAAATGTCATTTAATTGAATTTAAACAGCAGCTGTTTGATATTTGATTTGGGCATTTAACTGAGACTGCTAGTGTGGGTACTGGGAAGATAAAGCTGGTGATGTGCCAAACCCGGTTTTGCTGACAGAGTCAGACACCCCTCGTGCGAATGCTTGTGTAATGATGGGACACTGTGTAGCAGATTGCCTCCAGTCAATGTGAATATGCAGTGGTGCCACAGCTCTCGTCATTAATTCGTTCCAGAAGGCTCGTCGCGAACCAAAAATGACGAATACCGAGTAACTTTTTCCATAAGGAATAATGTAAACTGAATTAATAAGTTCCAGACCCCCATAAAATCCACATTATGTAAGGCAATATATGCATTAATGGAGTGGTATTGTACAGGTACTCCCTGATTTACGCTGACGATATGTTCAAACAAATCCATCATAAATTAAATGTGTCATGAACTAAGGAGTTTAACTGAAGAGTGTTTGGTACTGTATCAAAGCGGAGTTTATGATAAGTGATGGTAAGTAAGTTCATGTTTAAAACACATACATTAACCTACAGCCCAAAATCATTAACTCAAAGCTTATTTTATAATAAAGTGTTGAAAAATCTTGTGTAATTTAGTGAGTAATTGAGTAAAAGTGAAAATTAAAAGCTAAACGCTTACTCTTGGTGAACTAAAGTCACTAGCATAGCTGCTAAGCTAACAGTATTCTGGAGCATTCATTTCTTGTTTTGCTTATAGGTTGGCTCTTATAAACTAACCTTTTAAGGAACCTTAGAGGCTTTCGAATTTAGGTGAAATTAGAGTCAGGTGTTTTCAGTCAATGGGATGACAGTCAGGTGTGAGTGGGCACCGTTTTATTTAAAGAACAGGGATCTATCAAAGTCTGCTCTTCACAACACACATTTGTTGATCATGTGCATCATGGCACCAACAAAGGGGATTTCTGAGGACCTCAGAAAAAGAGTTGTTGATGCTCGTGAGGCTGGAAAAGGTTACAAAACCATCTCTTAAGAGTTTGGACTCCACCAATCCACAGATTGTGTACAAATGGAGAAAATTCAAGACCATTGTTACCCTCACCAGGAGTGGTCAACCAACAAAGATCACTCCAAGAGCAAGGAGTGTAATAGTTGGCGAGGTCACAAAAGCCACAGGGTAACTACTAAGCAACTGAAGGCCTCTCTCACATTGGCTAATGTTAATGTTCATGAGTCCACCATCAGAACACTGAACAACAATGGTGTGCATGGCAGGGCTGCAAGGAGAAAGCCACTGCTCTCCAAAATTACCATTGCTGCTCGTCTGCAGTTTGCTAGAGATCACGTGGGCGAGCCAGAATGCTATTGAAAGAATGTTTTGTGGACAGATGAGATCAAAATAGAACTTTTTGGTTTAAAAGAAAAAGCATTATGTTTGGAGAAAGGAAAACACTGCATTCCAGCATAAGAACCTTATCCCATCTGTGAAACATGGAGGTGGTAGTTCATCTGTCCATGAACTGAATCTCAGGAGAAGGTGGGTCATGCAGCAAGAGGAGGACCCTAAGCACACTAGTCAATCTACCAAAGAATGGTTAAAGAAGAGTAAAGTTAATGTTTTGGAATGGCCTAGTCAAAGTCCTGACCTTACTCCAACTGAAATGTTGTGGAAGCACCTGAAGCGAGCAGTTAATGTGAGGAAACCCACCAACATCCCAGAGCTGAAGCTGCTCTGTACGGAGGAATGGGCTAAAATTAATCCAAGAAGGTGTGCAGGACTGATCAACAGTTACAGGAAACGTTTAGTTGCAGTTATTGCTGCACAGGGGGGTCACACCAGATACTGAAAGCAAAGGCTCACATACTTTTGCCACTCACTAATATGTAATATTGTATCATTTTCCTCAAAAAATAAATGACCAAGTATAATATTTTTGTGTCATTTGTTTGAGTGGGTTCTCTTTATCTACTTTTAGGATTTGTGTGAAAATCTGATGATGTTTTGGGTCATATTTATGCAGAAAAAAAGAAAATTGTAAAGGGTTCACAAACTTTCAAGCACCACTGTAGCTAATGTTGCGTCTGTATTGGTAATGCCTTTAGTGGAATACAACCTGCATCTTTTATTGTTAGCTAGAACGAGGTTAGCCTAATTAGTTAGTCCTATGACAAAACCTTAAAAAGGTTTTGCTTCTGCTGTGTTGCTTAAATGTGAATTCTGATTATATGCTCCGGTCTTGGCATTTTTGTGATCTTCTAGCAGTAAATGTAACACTGCTGCTGTTAAGTTTTGCTTTCTTTCTGTTTAGTCAGTTCTAAAATCTTGCTGACATAACACAAGTGATTTGTTTGATGTTTTGGTGGGCTGCTATTAGCTTGTTGATTAATGGTTAACCATTGACTAATGATAGTTGGTTGAAAGCATGCGTTTTAACAAGTGCCAGCAGTGCAGTCCTCCCCATGCATCCCTCCCATGGTTCTGCTCGGAGGGTGAGGCTGGGAAAACTCAGATCTGTGTAATGAGGTCCATATTCATGCACAGGAAGTACATTATATTACATGTATGCTTTAATCTGTCAATAAAATATCCTGGCTGCTGCCTGAAGTGGACTTCCGGCTTTGTTTGGGATCATTTAGCACCAAGTTACTGTAACAGTACCAGACTGCACAGGTTGAAATGGAAGGAAGGGGTTAAAGCGTTGCCCCGAGCTCCTGTTCCACGCATGAGGTGCACGACGCACAGCCCACCTGCCTCATTATTCTCTGTGCTCAGTGGTGCTTGCTATAGGCTTAGTGATGACTCAACCCTGTGTGCAACAGAGCTCATAAACAAATGTCACACACTTGCTAGCCTGGACAATATTACCCCGAACACAACCTGCTATTATGTCCTGTCTATTTTTAGATTGCTGTATAATCAGCTATATGGAATTAAAGTGGCTAAGCTAGCTAATAATACCTCTGAAGCTACAAATGGTCAGTTATGAGCTGGGGGAAGAATGAGGTTAATCCGCTCTGTTGTGTTGTCTGCTGCTTTGAGGCATGACAATATGTCGAGACAGCAGATTGATAGCCTGGGGATGAAAACAGTAATTTGTTTGTCTGGAATTAAATGCAGCACTTGAGCAAGGTTTTATTAATACTCTTTGAGGATCATTTTTCTGCCTGCAGTGGTCTCTGGGCGATTAAGTACAGCTACAGACCCATGAAAAGTTCTCCTGCTGTGTTAAACGGGAAATGCCAGAATGGTGCGTGTCAGTCTCTGCAGTACAAGTTCAGAATTTAGTAACATGAACCTGATGGATATGTACAAAGGCCTGTGTACATATTCAGTTTAAAATGAAACATTCACAGTCTTCTGGTGCTTTTTTTTGTTTGTCTTTACCTACTACCCAACCATTTTCAGTTGACGGCCATTAGCGTTAAGAAAATAGTAGATTAACCTAATGGTTAATTAGTCATGAATGTAAACCGTATACTTTTTACACAATGCAATATTAAGAATATTGCATTGGGTCTTATTCTAATGCAGGCATCTTTTTTAACTGTCTCCAACACTATACTACACTTTAATACTAGTAACCTGTAATACCTCAAAATGTATGACAGGCTGATGATCTTCAAGTCAGCGAGTGTTCAATGTACACTAAATACACAAAAGTTTGTGGACACCCCAAAAAACTACATCCAAAGCATGGATATTGGGGCAGAGGTAGCCTAGCAGTTAAAGTATTGGACTATGGTCCATAAGGTCCAGGGTTCAAAACTCACCTCTGCCGAGCTGCCACTGTTGTGTCCCTGAGCAAGGCCCTTAACCCACAATTGTTTGGATTGTAGGACCGTATCAAATGTAAGTCACTCTGGTTAAGGCTGTCTGCTAATTGACTTAAATGTAATGTAATGGATATTAGTACAGTGGTACCTCGGTTTTCATTGTTTGTTTGTATGTTCCAGAAGGCTTGTCGAGAACCGAAAATGACAACAAGCAAATTTTTCCCATAAGGAATAATGCAAATTGAATTAATCCGTTGCAGACCCTCATGTAGTCTTCTGAGTAATGGATTGAAAGTGAAAAGTAAAGGCAAAACACTTAGTCTGCTGGAGAACTCAGGGCGCTAGCATAGCTGGCATCCTGTGTTCTGGAGAATTCAGTTCTTGTTTTGCTTTCGGTTTTCTCTCATAAGCTTAGGACCAATGGAGACTCAGAAGTTTGTCTATACAGTGAACTTCTTCATCAGCCTGGCCCAATTTGGACTGATGAGTAATTTATGGAGGGTGATCTTCCTATTAACCCAGCAGGACATTTTTACTTTTTATGTTTTGCCCTGTAGGCTCACGCCATTTTTTTCATTTTCTGCTTTGTATTAAAATATCACTGAAATTCAAATGTAAATTGTCAGCATGGAAGATTACAGCATGGTATATAGGTCACTCCCAGTGTATTCTGCTTCCATAAAACAGGTGTGTTATCTTTCAAGTCATATGCGTCATTAGTTAAAATGTTTATACTTGCTCCTAGAGTAAATCATAATTGATTTTTTACTAATGGGACTTAATCTTACCAGGTCTCTCCTACACCAGTTTAGGAATGACTGGTGAAATACGTTAAAATGTTCTCCATCTGAAGATGAAGTGGTTAAAACAACAGCCAAGGACACACTGTGAAGGCAAAAAATAAATAAATAAATATGAAAGAGAACGGAAATGTTGTGTCTAGGATGCTCGTATTTACAGTGTTATATTTTCTCCTGCTGGGTTACACATGCAGGTCAGGATGTGTAATCCGAACCTTCCTGTTATGGTGAGGGATGGCTTCTGTAAGCTTTAACTATAACTATGTTGTACTGGTTTACCTTGACATTGTCATGTGAGAATAACTATCCTAATCCTTGTAGAAAGGTAACAAATCGTGTTATTTGAATAGGAGTGTGCAATTTTTTGCATAAGGCTATATAAAGAGTCTTTTTGTCTTTAGGTACAGATTTTCAAAAACATAATGTGATAGTCTTTCATCCCAACACTCCAGCTGAATAACAAAAGAATAGACATTACATACACACCACTCAGGAAGCAGATGTAGCTAGATACAAATATGAGGTAATGGCAATGGCCAGACTGTTCTTCCTTCTTTCTCTCTCTCTCTCTCTCTCTCTCTCTCTCTCTCTCTCTCTCTCTCTCTCTCTCTATCTCTCTCTCTCTCATCTTCACAGCCCTCCCCTAATCCCTCTCTCTCGCGTTCTTCGGACCGCTCCTCTCTCCCTCGGTCATATCTCTCCTACGTCTCCTTTCTCCTCCTCCTCTCCGCTCATGTCTCGGGACCCTCCTCAACCATTCTATCTTTCTGACGCTCCCTCGAGTTCTCACTCGCATCTCTCGTCTCCATCGTCCAATCTCTCTCTCTCTCTCTCTCTCTCTCTCTCTCTCTCTCTCTCTCTCTCTCTCTCTCTCTCTCTCTCTCTCTCTCCCTCCCTCCCTCCCTCCCTCTCTCCCCCTCCCCCTCCCCCGTCTCCATTTCTCCTCCTCTCTCCATCTTCAAAATCTCATGAATGTTCTATGCACCGTAATGGGCCGTGGTGACATTTCAGCTCTGTGCGATCTCACAGGCTCTGAGTCATTTATCTGAGGCCCAGTGCCTCAGGCCTTTTAAATTACCTGTTAGACACTGGTTACAGGCTCATCTATTCATTTCCAGTCATATAAAACCTGACTTACTGAGGAATACAATTAGCATTGTGTGCTGTGTCATGGAAAAGATTTAGTGGGATGCTTGGAAGGTTTGAATGGGTAATTCCTTTAAATGCTCATTTCTGTCATTTTCTCTTGTGCACCTACAGTGGTGCTTGAATGTTTATGAACCCTTTAGATTTTTTTTTTTTATATTTCTGCATAAATATGACCTAAAACATCATCAGATTTTCACACAAGTCCTAAAAGTAGATAAAGAAAACCCAGTTAAACAAATGAGACAAAAGTATTATACTAGGTCATTTATTTGTTGAGGAAAAATGATCCAATATTACATATTAGTGAGTGGAAAAAGTATGTGAACCTCTAGGATTAGCAGTTAATTTGAAGGTGAAATTAGAGTCAGGTGTTTTCAATCAATGGGATGCCAATCAGGTGTGAGTGGGCACCCTGTTTTATTTAAAGAGCAGGGATCTATCAAAGTCTGCTCTTCACAACACGTGTTTGTGGAAGTGTATCATGGCACGAACAAAGGAGATTTCTGATTACCTCAGAAAAAGACTTGCTCATCAGGCTGGAAAAGGTTACAAAACCATCTCTAAAGAGTTTGAATTCCACTAATCCACATTGAGACAGATTGTGTACAGATGGAGGACAAGACCATTGTTACCCTCCCCAGGAGTGGTCGACCAACAAAGGTCACTCCAAGAGCAAGGCGTGTAATAGTTGACGAGGTCACAAAGGACCCCAGGGTAACTTCTAAGTAACTGAAGGCCTCTCAAACATTGGCTAATGTTAATATTAGTCTACCATCAGAAGAACACTGAACAACAATGGTGTGAACAACAAAGAACATTGCTGCTCGTCTGCAGTTTGCTAAAGATCATGTGGACAAGCCAGAAGACTATTGGAAGAATGTTTTGTGGACGGATGAGACCAAAATAAACTTTTTGGTTTAAAAGAAAAGTGTTATGTTTTGGAGAGTGGAAAACACTGCATTCCAGCATAAGAACCTTATCCCATCTGTGAAACATGGAGGTGGTAGTATCATTGTTTGGACCTGTTTTGCTGCATATGGGCAGGACGACTTGCCATCATTGATGGAACAATGAATTCTGAATTATATCAGAGAATTCTAAAGGAAAATGTCAGAACTGAATCTCAAGAGAAGGTGGGTCATGCAGCAAGACAACGATCCTAAGCACACAAGTCGTTCTACCAAAGAATGGTTAAAGAAGAATAAAGTTCATGTTTTGGAATGGCCAAGTCAAAGTCCTGACCTTAATTCAGTCGAAATGTTATGGAAGGACATGAAGCGAGCAGCTAATGTGACCAGACCAGATACCGAAAGCAAAGGTTCACATACTTTTCCCACTCACTAATATGTAATATCGGATCATTTTCCACATTAAATAAATGACCAAGTACAATATTTTTGGTTCATTTGTTTAACTGGGTTCTCCTTATCTACTTTTAGGACTTGTGTTAAAATCCGATGATGTTTTAGGTCATATTTATGCAGAAATATAAAAAATTCTAAAGGGTTCACAGACTTTCAAGCACCACTGTACCATGTTGGAATATAAACTGCCGCCTTACAGGACCATAACTGACCAGAACTTTGTGTGGTGCATCTTTTTAGCACAGCAGTGACACTGTATAGGATGTATGTGGCACTTGTCTGTAAAAGCTTTTAGCTAGCATTTTATTTACCTTAATGTTCAGCTGAGAGTAGTCTAATATAGGAGAGTGTGATTTGTCAGAATGTATCCCCATCATAACTCGGGAGCATCTGTATAATACAACTCCATCAGTGCATATAATGCCTTATACAGTGTGGATTTTCTGGGGGTCTGGAATGGAATATTTCAATTTACATTATTCCTTATGGGTAACATTTGCTCGGTACTTGTGGTCTTCAGACCTCTCAGCTTCTGCACTTTATTGTGCCTTGCTGGGAATTACAGCCTCAACTCTGCAAATTGGTGATTTTGACAATTTAGAAGAATCAGTCAGGAAAAAGCTTTGTTTGTAAAAAATATAATATCACATTTCATTACTTTTATATTTATTTGAATATCTTGACTGCATGTCTCTTCTACATGGTGCTAGGTGGATGCTATTTTATACCACAATAAATGAATCAGTTGGCAGTTGTACTTCAATGCAGGCTGTAATGCAGGATTTGGTCTGGAATATCATCATTTAATTATGTCATGTCTTTTTTTTCTTTCTAATCTGTGCTGCAGTGCTATGTTCTTGTTTATGATTAAATTAGGCATCCATAAACCCATTAATCCTGCTTTTTAGTTTGAGCTTTCTAAATTTTAGAGCTATAATACGACTTGGTTTATGGAGGCATAAATATGGTTGCCACCCTGCAGGAAAGGGACATGAACGGACATGATTTTAAATTCTTATCAGGTAATAGGAACACAGTTCAGTCTTAATTTCAGTCTGTTTTCATTTTTACCTCATACATTTGTTTGAATATTCATTTTTGTTTGAATTGCTCACTTCTATTCAGTGGAAAAATCACATCCTTGGACAAAAGATTAGTGACATCCACCTATGACTGAATAGCTGTCGCTAAAGGGCTATAACCGGTGTCTGTTTGAGTAAGTTGAATAAGGTAATGTAGCGATTGGGCTGCTCTGTTAATAGAGACAGACAGCTCTGTGTATAATTTAGCTCACCATCGCACAGGCATTCACTGCACACACATCACACAAGTAGGTTCAGGTTAGAGCCTAGAGCCTTCTCTACATGGACAGATGTTATGTGTTTGAAGGAGAGACCTTACCAGCAGGAGGATGCCAGGGCAGATTTAGTTCCGCTGACACTCCACGTCTTGTTTCATTGGTGGAACGACTGTCTCTCCTTCGCCTTCCTTTCACTACTTCTTTCTTTAATTTCATGTCAACCTGTCCATCTCCCTGTTCCTCTCTCTCTTCATCCGCACTGAAGCTGGTCTCCTCTTCTGCAGGTATTATTCAATGCATAAGACAGCTGACAACTGGTAGGTGAAACATCTGTCTTTTCCTGTTGGTTGATCTGGAGCAGTATAGGCAGTGGTGTGATCATTGTTTCTTACTCTTACCTTGGATTTAGGAGTTCCAACGTCAAGCAGGTATAGTGCTCTGAAGGTGTGGAGGTGTTGTTTTTATTTATTTGTCTTTCACTCAGACAGAGGCTTTACTCCCTGACTTGTTAGACGTTTTTGTTGCTCAGGAGTATCTGATTTGTGGCCGTTACTGCTAGTGTCACTCTAGTGCTAGTGATTCTCTTCGGTTAGTCCCACAGTCTAAGTGGAGAGTGAAATTCTGTGCAAGTCATGTTTCTTTTTCATTTCCTTTTCACAGGTCCTTTGGCACCTGGACATTTTCCGCAGAAGCTTCCGGCAGCTAACCACACACAAGTGCATGGAGGACTCGTGCATCTTCTGTGCTCTCAAGGTAAAGTAGCCCACCGGATAACACCAACTAGCTGTAACACTAAAACCACCTTCTTGTTTCTAAACTCACTGTCCATTTTATCAGTGCCATATTACATACAGATTATACAATTACAGAATGTAGTCCATCTGTTGTTTTGAGTACTTTAACCCCATTTTACCCTGGTCTTTATTAGTCAGGACCACCACAGATCAGGTACTATTTGGGTGGTGGATCATTCTGAGCCCTGCAGTGACACTGATGTGCTGGTGGTGTAGTGTGTGTTGCACTGGTTTGAGTGGATGAGACACAGCAAAGCGGCTGGAGTTTTTAAATCAGTGAGTGAGGGGTGTGGGCACGGTGGCTCGGTGGGTAGCATCGCCGCCTCACAGAAAGAGGGTCCTGGGTTCAATCCCAGGGTGGAGCGGCCTGGGTCTTTTCTGTGTGGAGTCTGCATGTCCTCCCCGTGTCCATGTGGGTTTACTCCGGGTACTCCAGTTTCCTCCCACAGTCCAAAGACATGCATGTTAGGTTAATTGACTACACTAAATTGGCATTGACTTGAGTGTATGAGTGGACTTGTCTTGAGATAACCTTGTGTATGGATGTAATTGTGTGTCGCTGAACATGGCCACTGATGCGATAGCGACGTTAAATAAATGAAATAAACGAGTGAGGGGTGACCCAAATACTTATTTTCCCACCATGATTTACAATTAAATTCTTTAAAAATCCTACAATGTGATTTCCTGGATGTTTTTCTCATTTTGTCTCTCATAGCTGAAGTGTACCTATGATGAAAATTACAGACCTCTCTCATCTTTCTAAGTAAGAGAACTTGCACAATCAGTGGCTGGCTAAATACTTTTCTGCCCCACTATACATGCGCTGAGAAATCCGAGTACTGAACTAAAATCCAGCTGTCTTTATCAGATTTCTTAATCTCATTTCTAGACCTCAATCCGATCTAAAAAAATGGTGCATGTTCTTTACGTGACCAGTTGAATAATCAGATTACTGCAGTGCATGTAAATGCACTCACTGTCTTCAGTCACTGTCCACTCTGTTAGACACACATCCCATGTTGGTCCACCGTTAAGATGTGAAGTCAGAGATAGTAGCTGATCTGTTGCTGCACTGTTTCTGTTAATCGTCCTCGAGTCCTTCATCAGTGCTGTTGGCTGGATATTACTGGTTGCTGGATTTTTTTGTCCTTCTGTGTCGCTGAGGTGTTTAAAGCTGTTTCTCACTCGTACCATCGCAACATGAACACTCCTCCACCACCATGTCACTGTACTCGTAGTGTTGAGAATGATCCACCACCAAAAAAATACCTGCTCTGTGGTGGTCCTGGACATTAAAGAACAGGGTGGAAGGGGGGCTGACAAAATATGCAGAGAAACAGATCGACTAATCTAGAACTACAAAGTGCATCTGTATGGTCAGTGGAGCTGATAAAATGGACTGTAGAAACATTGAGGTGGTTTCAATGTAATGGATGATCAGTGCATAAATATGGTGAATCTGCAGTGTTTAATAAAACTGTGGACATATTTTGATGGATTGATCACACTTTCCATTTAAAGAAGGGTTGAGTGGTTTCTGTCTTATACGTTGTTTGAATTAGGCAGATTTTTTGTCAGGTTGCTGGAGCTGACAGTAAAATGTGTTTAGGTGAAACAACACTCTGTGAATGCCCTTTGATATGTATACTGAGATGATGTGATGTGATATTATGTGATGCAAAAAGCAGCCAGTCAGCATGTTCCTTCAGTCGGGAAGTGTTCTACTTGCCTGTCAATCAGGTTTAAATGCATAAAATGTGTGTAGGACGTGGTTTGGAGGAAGCACTAAAAGTAAAACATCTGCTTAATTCGTTTGCTTGTTGGGACCAAATGTTACCTTTAGTGATGTTTTCAGATAAAAATATCTTCTTTTTGTGGGCATAATGAATGAAAATATATTCAGTTCTAGGTTTTTTCAATTTAGTTGAGGCATTTGTGTATAAATGTGGAGATGTAATAAAACTATTAAAATGGTAGTTGAATGATGCAGAAGGCTAGACTTGTATATGATTTTGTGTTTAAAACAATGAAAAATATGTGTCCCAGCCAAACGGCTTTTTTGAAAAGATTGCTAAAATTGTTCGAAAGCTATTATGATGTGAATATCTCCAAGTGACCTGTGTGGTGTAATGGCAAAGTAAGTAGCCCTTTCACTAGTGTTGTAGTCAAGACCACTAGAGCTGAGTCCAAGTCAAGGCCGAGACTGGGAGTGACCAAGACCAGATTAACATTTTTTCATAATACAAGAATAAAACGAAGTAAATGGAAAAATTAAATTCATTTATAAATTCACTTTCCATTCGTTATCATCCATTATACTTCTTCTTCTTCTTCTTTTGGCTTCTCCCTTTATCAGGGCTCACCACAGCGAGTTAAACGTTTCCACCTTTATCATCCATTATACATTGAGGCAAAAAAGTATTTAGTCAGCCACTGATTGTGCCAGTTCTCCTACTTAGAAAGATGAGAGAGGTCTGTAATTTTCATCATAGCTACACTTCAACTATGAGAGACAAAATGAGAAAAAAAAATCCAGGAAATCACATTGTAGGATTTTTAAAGAATTGAATTGTAAATCATGGTGGAAAAAAATAAGTATTTGGTCATCCACAAACAAGCAAAATTTCTGGCTCTCACAGACCTGTAACAACTTCTTTAAGAAGCTCTTCTGTCCTCCACTCGTTACCTGTATTAATGGCACCTGTTTGACCTCGTAATCTGTATAATAGACACCTGTCCACAGCCTCAAACAGTCAGACTCCAAACTCAACCATGGCCAAGACCAAAGAGCTGTCGAAGGGCACCAGGAAGAAAATTGTAGACCTGCAGCAGGCTGGGAAGAGTGAATCTACAATAGGCAAGCAGGCTGGTGTGAATAAATCAACTGTGGGAGCAATTGTAAGTACATGTCCAGGCTCGTCTGAAGTTTGCCAGAGAGCATATGGAAGATCCAGAAGAGGATTGGGAGAATATCATGTGGTCAGATGAAACCAAAATAGGACTTTTTGGTAAAAAGTTGAGAAGAAGAATGCTGAGTTGCATCCCAAGAACACCATACCTACTGTGAAGCATAGGGGTGGAAACATCATGCTTTGGGGCTGTTTTTCTGCAAAGGGGACAGGACGACTGATCCGTGTTCAGGGAAGAATGAACGGGGACATGTATCGTGAGATTTTAAGCCAAAACCTCCATCTATCAGTGAGAACATTGAAGATGGAACGTGGCTGGGTCTTCCAGCATGACAATGATCCCAAACACACCGCTCAGACAATGAAGGAGTGGCTCCGTAAAATGGGGAAAATTGCACGTGGGTGAAAATGCACACTTGCAACCTTAATGTCAGACTATTCAAAATAAAATGTCTTCATTGCTTGGATTCTGAACGAGAACAGAGTCATTTTTTTCCCTGTGAGAAAAAGGACTGATTTATTCTGTTTGAATGGATTGTTGATATTCAATAGTGAGAGAAATAAAGTTCAGTTCTGATTATCGTTACCTCACACAGACACATTGGATGTGGCTGGTCTCGACAACAGTTTAAGTCCACCTTACCCTGACACTGAGACAAGACCGAGCCCAAACGAAGTCGAGACAGAGACTGCTCATTTATGGTCTTGAGTCTGGACTCAAGTACTACAACACCATCTTCCACAAATATTTGCAGACATATACTTTGAGTCATGGTCAAGCTGAGTTCAGTTTATCTTGTCAGGTGGTGTACGTCCAAGATGGTAGAACGAACTTTAAACTTAACCATGTGTAGACATCATGTCCATCTTGAAAATGTAAAGATTCACAATAAGACTCTTGGATGGTAGAGTGGCAGTTATGCTAGCCCACCATTGTAGTGACCCAGGTTCCAACGGTGCTTTTGCAACAGTGAAAGCAAATTGCATCCAGGGTGCATTTTGACCTGTCCCCATAGGGTAAGCGACGGGGGAAAAGGAAAGCAAATATTCGCACCATGACATTTCACCGTGTTGACAGTTCCAAGCATGTTCCAGCAATTTGACAGAGAAATGAATGAAAGACAGATCTGTTTACTTTTCTCTTCATATCACTGTTTTCTTATGGTTTGTCCTCTTTGTGTCTGCCATCACTCTGTTTTATATTAGATTTTCTTTAATGCGTTAAAGCCTGAGCTGTGCTTTCCATCAAAAGCTAAGTAACCAGTAATACATTTTCTGTGCCATCTCACTAAAACACTTTGGTATGCTGTTAAGTAAATGACTGAGAATCGTATAATGTGTGGAATAACCTTAAGCTAGAGCAGTTTATCAGCAGTTAGCAATGTGGCTTGATGTTCTAGGATGGAGGAGGATCTAGAGATGTTCCTTTTCATCAGTGTTTTTTCCCTAGTAATGATACTCTGTATTTGATCAGTGCATCCCTAAGTCCTAAGTATGTGCTTGACATGGCTCACTTGGCTAAAATGAGTCAGGCTAACTGCCATTGTCCGAGAGATGGTGGGTGGGAAAGAATAAAAGCCAGGAGAAGAGACTGATAAAGAGCAAAAGCTGAAAGTCAGAGTAAGGTAGATTTACTAATGTTATAATCATCTGTTTACTGAATGACGCCATCTTACTTATCCATCTGCATTTTCACCAGGTAAAAACTTGACGTTGATCAATGTTGTTTTTAGCTGTGGTATCAGGAACGGGGTGGAGTGACAGGGAGGAATTAATCCCTTAGTCTTTTGGCTGTCCTTATTCTTCACACCCGTGTCCTCCTATCAATCAGCCCAGCTTTTTGGTATTTAATGTGTCATCATTTTGCAAGAGTAGAGTACATAACAAGCTACTAAAGTTTCAGCAAACATATTTCTATATTACCGCTTCTGTTTCTTTAACTTTTAAAAACATGTTTAATGAACTTAGTTGTTTTAACACTGTAGTCACTGTAATCTGTTTCTCTACCTACTTTGTTATTCCCATTCAGTCTATTCTGTAATGGTCAGGACCCCCATATATTGCTTTAGATGTAAAATCAGAGACTGCAGGTCATCTTTTATTGCTCAGTTTGTGTTAGTCATCCTCTAATCCTTCATCAGTGCTGCCTACAGGATGCTGGTGGCTGGACGTTTTTGGGTGGTGGGCTATTTTCAGTCCAGCAGTCACACTGAGGTATCACCAATCACCTCCTTGTTTCTACACTCATTGTCCATTTTATCAGTTCCACTTACCACTTTGTAGTTCTACAATTTCAGACTGTAGTCCATCTGTTTCTCTACATACTCTGTTAGTTCCCTTTCTCTAATGATCAGGGCCACCACAGGTCAGGTACTATTTGGGTGGTGGATCATTCTCAGCACTGCACTAACACTGATGTGGTGGTGGTGGTGTGTTCGTGTGTGTTGTCCTGTTATGAGTGGATCAGATACAGCAGTGCTGATGGAGTTTTTAAACACTGTGTTCACTCACTGTGCACTCTATTACACACATCTACATAATTGCTCCACCTTGTAGATGTAAAGTCAGAGATAACAATCTGTCATTGCACGGTTTGTGCTAGTCATCCGCTAATCCTTCATCAGTGCTGCCTACAGGATGGTGGTGGATGGACACTTTTGGTTGGTGGACTATGTTCAGTCCAGTAGTGACACTGAGGTGTTTAAAAACTCCAGCAGCACTGCTGTGCCTGGCCCACTCAGACCAGCACAACACACACTAACACACCACCACCATGTCCGTGTGACCTCAGTGCTGAAAATGATCCACCACCCAAATAGTACCTGATCTGTGGTGGTCTTGGCCATTAGAGAACAGAGTAAAGGGGACTAACGGAGTATGTAGAGAAACAGATGGACTACAGTCTGAAATTGTAGAACTACAAAGTGGTAAGTTGTACTGATAATATGGACAGTGGGTGTAGACACATGGAGATGTACCTAATAAAGTGATTGGTGAGTGTATATTGCAGTGCATAGCAGTGTCGTCATAATATGCTGGTCATATAGCTCCTGTGGCTCGGTGGAAACAGCATTTCCAGGTTTGAACCCCAGGCTAGGCCACACGGGCACCGCTGGAAACAGGTCATTTTTGCTGCACCACCTCGAGCGCCAACAGTTCTTATTGTTGCTTCTAATTAATAGTTGATGGTTTTGTGTTATTGCAGAGCATCTTTGTGCAGTTCCAGTACAGCACAGAGAAGGTGTTACCGTCAGATGCCCTGCGCACCGCTTTGGCCAAGACCTTTCAGGATGAGCAGCGCTTCCAGCTGGGCATCATGGACGATGCTGCTGAATGCTTTGTAAGTACCACTAAAGCTGAAACAATTTACACACTGGTACATTTGAATCAGTTATGTCATGCAAATAAGTGTTAGCCTGTTCAACCTACACTCATAATACCTCTGATAAATACTGGTAACCTCAACATCTCCTAGATAAATACTAGTATGTACAGTGGGGCAAAAAAGTATTTAGTCAGCCACTGATTGTGCACGTTCTCCTACTTAGAAAGATGAGAGAGGTCTGTAATTTTCATCATAGGTATGCTTCAACTATGAGAGACAAAGTGAGAAAAAATAATCCAGGAAATCTCATTGTAGGATTTTTAAAGAATTTAATTGTGAATCATGGTGGAAAATAAGTATTTGGTCATCCGCAAACAAGCAAGATTCCTGGCTCTCACAGACCTGCAACTTTTTCTGAGAAGCTCTTCTGTCCTCCACTTTTTACCTGTATTAATGGCACCTGTTTGACCTTGTTATCAGTATAATAGACACCTGTCCACAGCCTCAAACAGTCAGACTCCAAACTCAACCATGGCCAAGACCAAAGAGTTGTCGAAGGACACCAGGACGAAAATTGTAGACCTGCAGCAGGCTGGGAAGAGTGAATCTACAATAGGCAAGCAGCTTGGTGTGAATAAATCAACTGTGGGAGCAACTGTAAGACATACAAGACCACTGATAATCTCCCATGATCTGCAGCCCCACGCAAGATCTCATCCCATTGGGTCAAAATGATCATGAGAACAGTGAGCAAAAATCCCAGAACTACATGGAGGGACCTGATGAATGACCTGCAGAGAGCTGGGACCAAAGTAACAAAGGCTACCATCAGTACACACTAATGCCGAGAGGGACTCAGATCCTGCAGTGGCCAGCGTGTCACCCCTGCCTAAGCCAGTACATTCCAGGCCCATCTGACGTTTTGCCAGAGAGGCATCAGAATTTTGATCCAGAGAGGATTGGGAATATCATGTGATCAGATTGAACCAAATAGACCTTTTGGGTAAAAACTATCTCATCGTGTTTGGGAGGAAGTAAAATGCTGAGTTGGATCCCAAGAACACCATACCTACTGTGAAGCATGGAGGTGGAAACATCATGCTTTGGGGCTGTTTTTCTGCAAAGGGGACAGGACAACTGATCCAGGTTAAGGGAAGAATGAACGGGGCCATGTATCGTGTGATTTTAAGCCAAAACCTCCTTCCATCAGTGAGAGCATCGAAGATGGAACGTGGCTGGGTCTTCCAGCATGACAATGATCCAAAACACACTGCTCGGTCAATGAAGGAGTGGCTCCGTAAAAAGCATTTCAAGTTCCTGGAGTGGCATAGCCAGTCTCCAGACCTCAACCCAATAGAAAATGTGTGGAGGGAGTTGAAAGTCCGTGTTGCCCAGCGACAGCCCCAAAACATCACTGCTCTAGAGGAGATCTGCATGGAGGAATGGGCCAAGATACCAGCTACAGTGTGTGCAAACCTGCTGAAGACTTACAGGAAACGTTTGACGTCTGTCATTGCCAACAAAGGTTATGTTACAACGTACTGAGTTGAACTTTTGTTATTGACCAAATACTTATTTTCAATTAAATTCTTTAAAACGATTAAATCCTACAATGTGACTTTCTGGATTTTTTTTTCTCATTTTGTCTTATAGTTGAAGTGTAGCTATGATGAAAATTACAGACGTCTCTCATCTTTCTAAGTAGGAGAACTTGTGCTATCAGTGGCTGACTAAATACTTTTTTTGCCCCACTGTACATCATCCCTTTTGTAAATACTGGTAAATGCAGGATTCCCTTGGTATGTACTTGTTAATACAAAATATCCTTTATAAATAATGTTAAATAGAACATCCCCTTGATATACACCGGTAACTACAATATCTGATTTATAAATACTGGAATATACAACGTCCCCTTGATAAATACTGGTAAATGCAACATCCAATACAATATACAAAGCGGCCATCCTTGCAGCTCTTGTGGCTCAGAGGTAAGAATCGTCTGCTGCAAACAGCAGTTCCTGTGGATGTGTTCGAACCCAAGACTACATTTGCAACATGAACGTCTGGTAGTGTGTTTACGGGGCCCTTCGATTGACAGGCGTTTCATCCGAGGGAGTACTTTTTCCTGCATCCTATAAATTTCGGGTATGACCCAGACTACTTTTCATTTCTTAGCTTCTTATCTTGTTTAGTCATCTTCTCCCCCAACACTCCATATCCTGATCTGAAGCTTAGGTTTTGTAATTATGAGTTCCTGTGCCAATTCTCTAGAAGAAGAAAGTATGTAGCCTTGAGTAGACAGTTCTGAAAAGGCAAGCAGAAGGAGGAATGGTTGTGTTTGGTCACACCTCACTTCTTTCTGCATTCTCCAGTCTTTTCTTAGTGAGCAACTTGAAAAACAGTAACCTGTGTAGGTGTATATTCAAAGTATTGTATCTACACAAACATTTCCTCCAGCGCTGGCAAACGTTCTGTGTGGGATATTCTGGCCAGCTATAGCTGTGACCTGGGAATTGTAAAGCATTATTTTCAAACGGTTATTACTCCCTGATCACGGCGTGTTTGGATAATGGGATTGAAATAGGAGCAATGAACAATGCTCTTTTCAGTGTGGAGACAACTGCACAACCACCCATTTGCAGCAGCCTTCAGAAGCCTACTGGCTGTAGAGCAAAGAGCTGAGAGAGCAATTAGCCCAAAATCGTCATGACCGCTAGAATCCATTTGCATAAGCAATGAAGGACAGAGTGTCTGCACTTTTCAGCTCGTCTTTCATTCTAGCAGGCCATACAACCAGAAATTCCCTTGTTTGCCTGAACATGATGCTGCTTCTGTTTTTGTCAGCCTCAGTCCTTTCTGTACCTTGTGTTTTCTCTCTGTGTCTTGTGCCTGGCTACTGGTGGACGGGTAAAATGTTTGATCCTGCATTTTAAGTAGGGACTCGTGGGGAGTTTGTTGCCACTACACAGGAACGAAGCAACACAAATCACTCAGTCTCAAAAAGACCCTCTCGTTCTATGTTTCTCAGGAGAACATCCTAATGCGTATACACTTTCACATTGCTGATGAGACCAAGGAGGACATCTGTACAGCCAAACACTGCATTCCACACCAGAAGTTTGCTATGACACTGTTTGAACAGGTGAGACTCTTACACTCTTACCCTAATGCTAGGTGATAATCAGAATTTATTTTTTATGTTGCTTTAAGTACCTGTACTCATGCTCTGGTAAAGTAACATAGGTTGTGGTGCTGTGGTTGCCTAGCCGTTAAGGTACTGGACCAGAAGGTCCAGGGTTCAAATCCCACCTCTGCCAAGCTGCCACTATGGGTCCTTGAGCAAGGCCCTTAACCCACAATTGCTTGGATTGTAAAGTTGTATCAATTGTAAGTCGCTCTGGATAAGGTCGTCTGCTAAATTAGCTAAATGTAAATAGGCATTACAGGTTTCGTTTGATTGTATGTTTATTTATTGTTTGACGTCACATCAACGTCAATGGCTACACCTGACAAGAACAAGTTTATAACAATATTAGTCAGACACACACACACTGGAGGCAATTTAGATCGACCTAACGCATGTCTTTGGAATGTGGGAGGAACCCGGAGTACCTGACAGGCTCCAAACAGGCGGAGTCCACCCTGCATTACAGTAAAAGTTGGAGTAACTTCAGCAAAAGTTTATCAATTATTGGGTAAAACAATGTTCTGTTTATCTACAGGTGTGCGCCATTTAACAACCTGTGAAGCAGGGCACTGACTGGACATTACCATAGTCATATCCATTTTTCATGCTACTGTAATGTAAAGGGCATTTTCACAAGAAAACTGCATGCAGACGAAGCGTAAATGCCTCAGAGATACTGCTGAAAACATGAGTGGAACACTACCATCTACACAGCATCTTAATACCATTGTGTCTAAAGCTTAAATTGTTATACTCATTCTAAACCTCTTTGTGGTTAATAATAATAATGATAGAAAATAGGGGAAAGCCGTTATCCTTGAGAGGATAATACAGTGGTGCTTAAAGGTTTGTGAACCCTTTAGAATTTTCTATATTTCTGCATAAATATGACCTAAACCATCATCAGATTTTCACACAAGTCCTAAAAGTAGATTAAGAGAACCCAGTTAAACAAATGAGACAAAAATATTATACTTGGTATTATTATTGAGGAAAATGATCCAATAATTACATATTTAGTGAAGTGGCAAACGTATGTGAACCTCTAGGATTAGCAGTTCATTTGAAGGTGAAAATTAGGTCAGGTGTTTTCAATAAATGGGATGACAATCAGGTGTGCATGGCAGGGTTGGCAAGGAGAAGCACTCTCTCCAAAAGACCATTGCTGCTCATCATGCAGTTTGCTAAAGATCACGTGGACACCCCAGAAGGTATTGGAAGAATGTTTGTGGACAGATGAGATTCAAAATAGAACTTTTGGTTTAAAAGAAGAAAAGGTTCTGTTGAGAAAGGAAAACACTGCATTCCAGCATAAGAACCATTCCATCTGTGATGAAACATGGTGGTGATGGTTGGGCCTGTTTTGCTGCATCTGACCAGGCGGCCTTGCCATCATTGATGGAACAATGAATTCTGAATTATATCAGAGAATTCGAAAGGAAAATGTCAGGACATCGTCCATGAATGAATCTCAGAGAAGTGGGTCATGCAGCAAGGAAAACGACCCTAACCACACAAGTCGTTCTATCAAAGAATGGTTACAGGAAGAATAAATCATGTTTTGAATGGCCCAGTCAAAAGTCCTGACCTTAATCCAATCGAAATGTTGTGGAATGACCTGAAGCGAGTAGTTAATGTGAGGAAACCCACCAACATCCCAGAGCTGAAGCTGTTCTGTACGGAGGAATGGGCTAAAGTTCCTCCAAGCCGGTGTGCAGGACTGATCAACAGTTACAGGAAACATTTAGCTGCAGTTATTGCTGCACAGGGGGGTCACACCAGATACTGAAAGCAAAGGTTCACATACTTTTTCCACTCACTAATATGTAATATTGAATCATTTTTCTCAATAATAAATTACCAAGTATAATATTTTTGTCTCATTTGTTTATTTGGGTTCTCTTTATCTACTTTTAGGACTTGTGTGAAAATCTGATGATGTTTCAGGTCATATTTATGCAGAAATATAGAAAATTCTAAATGGTTCACAAACTTTCAAGCACCACTGTATGATGGACCTGATACTTTTGTGCAGATAGCAATCCAGTTCTAGACAACTGAATGCGCGAAGCTCATTCAAGGAAGTGGAGTACGGGCATTGAAGGGCCTTGTAGAAAAGTACCTTAAACTGATTGTGTTAGGAATACAGTGGGGCAAAAAAGTATTTAGTCAGCCGCTGATTGTGCAAGTTCTCCTACTTAGAAAGATGAGAGAAGTCTGTAATTTTCATCAATGGTACACTTCAACTATGAGAGACAAAATGAGAAAAAATCCAGGAAATCACATTGTAGGATTTGTAAAAAATGTAATTGTAAATTATGGTGGAAAATAAGTATTTGGTCAATAACAAAAGTTCAACTCAATACTTTGTAACATAACCTTTCTAAGTAGGAGAACTTGGCTGACTAAATACTTTTTTGCCCCACTGTATATGTTCATATACTGTATGTTGTGCATATTTATGCATAAGTGATACACAATTTATAAAGCTTTATATCTGAAGGTGCCATTAATTTAACTCTTTGAGTAAGTCGACAGAATTTGGCTTTTATGTATTTCCCTGCTCCTTTCATGGCTCTCTGAGTGATGAGAGAATGGAGCTCCCCCAACATTCATTCCAATCAAATACTGCAGAGACACTCTGGATACCTTTTCAGATTCAGATTTATGTTCTGTGAGTAGCAGCGGTCTTTTCTCTTTCCATAATGCAAGGCATCATCTGCCAGTAAAATTATGGAAATGTCCATCCAGATAAATTAGTACCTCAGTTCTTGTAGTTAATTCGTTCTTAATGGTTTGTCGAGTCCTGAAAACATAGAGTACCAAGCAAATTTTTCCCTTAACGAATAATATAAATTGAATGAATGCATTCCAGACCCCAGAAAATTCACACACTGTAAGACATTATATGCATTAATGGAGTTGTATAGCACATATGCTGCCAGATTTATGATGGGGGTACTTTCCGACAAATCCATAATAAGTGTGTATTGTGAACCGATGAGTTTAATATACAGTGCCTTGCAAAAGTATTCGGCCCCCTTGAACTTTTCAACCTTTTGCCACATTTCAGGCTTCAAACATAAAGATATGAAATTGTAATTTTTTGTGAAGAATCAACAACAAGTGGGACACAATCGTGAAGTGGAACGAAATTTATTGGATATTTTAAACTTTTTTTAGAAATAAACAACTGAAAAGTGGGGCGTGCAAAATTATTCAGCCCCTTTACTTTCAGTGCAGCAAACTCACTCCACAAGTTCAGTGAGGATCTCTGAATGATCCAATGTTGACCTAAATGACTGATGATGATAAATAGAATCCACCTGTGTGTAATCAAGTCTTGTATTAAATGCACATTCTTCGGTGATAGTCTCAGGTTCGTTTAAGCGCCAGAGAGCATAATGAGACCAAGGAACAAACCAGGCAGGTCCGAGATACTGTTGTGGAGAAGTTTAAAAGCCGGATTGGGATACAAAAAGATTCCCAAGCTTTAATTAAACATCTCAAGGGAGCACTGTGCAAGCGATTTCATATTGAAATGGAAGGAGTATCAGGACCACTGGCAACATCTACCCAAGACCCCGGGGCACCAGTCCTCTAAATTTTCAGCTTAACACAAGGAGGAGATTGAGCGAGATGCAGCCAAAAGAGGCCAATTGACACTCTGGATGAACTGCAGAGATCTACAGCTGAGGGGAGGGACTCTGTCCATAGGCAAACCAATCAGTCGTGACACTGACACAATCTGGCCTTAGAAGAGTTGTAAGTGGAAAAGACATTATCAAAGATATATCCATGAAAAAGGTTGCCACAAGCCACCTGGGAGACCCAACAAACATGTGGAAGAAGGTTGCTCTGGTCAGACCAACTTTTGTGGACACAATGACAAAAAACGTTATGTTTGGCGTAAAAGCAACCGCTCATCACCCTGAACGCCCATCCCCACTGCAAACATGGTGGTAGTGGCAGCTCATGGTTTGGGCCTGCTTTTCTCACAGGACAGGAAGATGGGTTATAATGATGGGAAGATGGGATGGAGCCAAATAAGGAACATTCGGAAGAAAACATGTTGGAGGCTGCAAACGACTGAGACTGGGACAGAGATTTCTTATCTTCCAAAACAAGACAATGATCTAAAACATAAAGCAAAATTACAATGGAGTGGTCACAAAGAAACGATCCAGGGTTTAGAATGGCCAAGTTCAAAAGTCCACAGACCTGAATCCAATGGAGAATCTGTGGAAAAGAGACTGAAAACTGCTGTTCAAAAAACGCTCTCCATCCAAACCTCATGAGCTCCAGCGGTTTTGCAAGGAAAGAAGGGCAAAATTTCATTCTCTCGAGTCAAAATAGATGGAGCCGTACCCAAGCGACTTTGCAGTGTTAAAATAGCAGCCAAAAAGTGGCGCACAAAGTATAACGCAAATGGAGGCCGAATAATTTGTTGCCAACGCCCCACTTTTTCAGTTTTTTATTTCTAAAAAAAAAAAAAAACCCAAAGTTTAAAAATATCCAATAAATTTCGTTCCACTTCACGATTGTGTCCCACTTGTTGTTGATTCTTCACAAAAATTACAATTTCATATCTTTATGTTTGAAGCCTGAAATGTGGCAAAAGGTTGAAAAGTTCAAAGGGGCCGAATACTTTACACTCTACGTCTATACTGTATTATAGCAGTGCCTACCTTATTGTTTAAAACACTTCCATTAATCTACAGTTGGCCAAAGTCATTAACACAAAGCTTATATTATAATAAAGTGTTTAAAATATCATATAATTTAGTGAGGAATGGATTGAAAGTAAAAATAAAAGCAGAACACTTAGTCTGTTGGTGAACTAGCAATAGGTGCTGCGCTAAGCTAACTGCAGCCTGAAAGTGACAGGAAGATTTAGTTCCTGTTTTCCTTTCGGTTGGCTGTAATCATCACCTTTTTAGGACCTATTGGGGCCCATATTGTTTGCACTAAGAATACAGTACTGTGGAAGTAAAAGTGATAAACAGATCGAATCTACCGAATCATGAATCGTGAATCGAGTTTTGGCTGGAACGAGTTGTGCAGCTCAGTTCATTACAAGTTTAAGTAAGTGCACAGAGTACCGAGCAAATGACCAGAGCAGAGATGCATTTTTATGGCCAAAATTTGTCGAGGTGGTCGAGAACCGATATATAGAACATGGCCGAGCTAGGTGGAAAACAACAGGTAATTCTGCCTGTAATTTTCTCAGGGGAGGAGAAGAAAAACACCGATATGACCAATCCGTACAGTAATAAAATCACATAGTCGCACCTGTAAAAGAGGAAATGAACCCAAGGCCCCCATGTAAATATAATCCTGCCTGATTTTTGACAGATATAAAATCTTTATTTCACTTTATCATATGAGCTGTAATCACAGTATCCTAAAAGCATCACCCAAACCCACACAAGTTCATTGTCAGGCCCATGGGAAGCACTGTACAGGCAGTTGCTGCAGGCCAGTACTATCTGTTGACTCACTTTCCAGTAAGGAGTATAAAAATAAAAAGAGAAGGAACAAACTGATAAAATAATGTACTTTTATGCACCAGTGTTTCTCATGGGATAAATTCTAGTTTCTCTGGCATAAATCCTACATCATTTTGTGCAATTTCTTGCACATTGGCACTTAAGAAACTAAGCATTTTCCTCTTTTGTGCTCTTTATTTCTGCAGTGTGTGTGTGGAAGCTGTGGCGCATCATCAGACCCTCTGCCCTTCATTCAGATGGTGCACTACATCTCCACCACTTCTCTTTGGTAAGTACTGCAGGCCTGTTAAGAACTGTGAAAGGATGAAGCACTTGGCAGGTTTGAGTCACATTCACATCATGGTGTTGTCTGTCCAAAGACCAACGCTTTTCTTGGTTGCCAGTTATGGGTGAGACTACTGCAGTTTAAGAGCTGTGCTCGTCACTATTTCTTGATGGCTGCACCAATGACTGTCACAATTGTTACATAGTCATCTAATAGCAGTTATTTAGGATAATTGAGGCAACCAAGTTATCAATGTATGAATAAAATGAAGCAGTAAATGCATTGAGATGTAATGTCGTTAACGAAAACATGTAACGTTATGTATTTGTTGCGTGTACTTAATTCTGTATTCTTGGCATGTATGATAGCAGAATGAGTTTCTTTTTTTGCTGGTTTTTTTTTTCACTTTTGTCATGCTTTGCATTGTTATTTTTGTATATTTGCCAACATTTTTGCGAGTTCTTGGGTGTCCCAAGAACATTAATCACCCAAAAAATGATCAATAAACAAACACCACACCTTCTGCTTTCATGCAGTTCAGGTATTGAGTGCTAGTAAGATTGAGTGCACTAGATAATTACATCTAGTGTTATCTGTACCTGTATGAATAGAAACCATGAACATTGTTTTAAGATCAGAAAACAACAAAAGATTTTATGAGATCAAACTTAAAGCAGTATGGCTGCACAGTTGCATAAGCTCATCATTGTTGTTGGCAGTGCTGTGCGAAGCACAAGTACCTACTTATAGTGGTGCTTGAAAGTTTGTGAACCTTTTATGCAGAATTTTTCTGCATAAATATGAGCTAAAACATCATCAGTATGTGGACCTTTGCTTTCAGTATCTGGTCTGACCCCCAGCAATAACTGCAACTAAACGTTTCCTGTAACTGTTGACCTGCACACCGGCTTGGAGGAATTTTAGCTCATTCCTCCATACAGAACAGCTTCAGCTCTGGGATGTTGGTGGGTTTCCTCACATTACCTGCTCACTTCAGGTCCTTCCACAACATTTCGATTGGATTAAGGTCAGGACTTTGACTTGGCCATTCCAAAACATGAACTTTATTCTTCTGTAACCATTCTTTGGTAGAACGACTTGTGTGCTTAGGGTCGTTGTCTTGCTGCATGACCCACCTTCTCTTGAGATTCAGTTCATGGACAGATGTCCTGACATTTTCCTTAGCATTCTCTGACATTATTCAGAATTCATTGTTCCATCAATGATGGCAAGCTGTCCTGGCCCAGATGCAGCAAAACAGGCCCAAACCATGATACTACTACCACCATGTTTCTTTTAAACCAAAAAGTTCTATTTTGGTCTCATCCGTCCACAAAACATCCTTCCAATATCTTTCTGGCTTGTCCACGTGATCTTTAGCAAACTGCAGATGAGCAGCAATGTTCTTTTTTGGAGAGCAGTGGCTTTCTCCTTGCAACCCTGCCATGCACACCATTGTTGTTCAGTGTTCTTCTGATGGTGGACTCACGAACATTAACATTAGCCAATGTGAGAGAGGCCTTCAGTTGCTTAGTAGTTACCCTGGGGTCCTTTGTGACCTCACCAACTATTACACGCCTTGCTCTTGGAGTGATCTTTGTTGGTCGACCACTCCTTGGGAGGGTAACAATGGTCTTGAATTTCCTCCATTTGTACACAATCTGTCTGACTGTGGATTGGTGGAGTCCAAACGTTTTAGAGATGGTTTTGTAACCTTTTTCAGCCTGATGAGCATCAGCAACTCTTTTTCTGAGGTCCTCAGAAATCTCCTTTGTTCGTGCCATGATACACTTCCACAAAGGTGTTGTGAAAAACAGACTTTAATAGATCCCTGTTCTTTAAATAAAACAGGCTGTCCACTCGCACTTGATGGTCATCCCATTGACTGAAAACACCTGACTCTAATTCACCTTCAAATTAACTGCTAATCCTAGAGGTTCAAATACTTTTGCCACTCACTAATATGTAATATTTGTATCATTTTCCTCAGTAAATGAATGACTAAGTATAATATTTTTGTCTCATTTGTTTAACTGGGTTCTCTTTATCTACTTTTAGGACTTGTGTGAAAATCTGATGTTTTAGGTCATATTTATGCAGAAATATAGAAAATTCTAAAGGGTTCACAAACTTTTAAGCACCACTGTAACAATCTACCATTGATAATTTTCTATTAATTAGGAATGTCTAGTTAATTGAGCCAATATTTGTGTACAATAAGTCATTTTGATGAATGTACATGAAAAGAATGTACATTAGGAGGAGTTTATTAAAGACCTAGAAGCAATGAAGCAAATAAAATGTGGAAGTAACAGACGACAGAGCTTGTGAGAGGTATTCTGTAGAGACAGTGGGACAGTCAAGGAGTAGAGTGAGCCAGTGCTGACTCTGCTATTGTCTTGCACCTCATACAGAGAGAGCACATGGTGCAGAGTTTCACCAGCAAGACATTTTTTGTGTGTGGCTGCAGATTGGACGTAGAATGAGACTGTTGCTGCAGGCTAGCTCTGTTCTGGTCCAGAGATGGTGTGTATGTGTGCTTGTGTGTGTTGGGTGGGGGTGTCACGTTGAGAGGTTAGGATTTGGTGTAGGTGTAGCATTAATAACCTACATTAATATTATGTTAGTGGAAAGTCCCAACAATGATAAATAGGCAGACTTTGTGTATGTGTTTGTGCGTTGGTCATGTTTATATTACATTGTGGGGAGCAATTGTCCCACAAGGATAGAAAGATCTGACATTTTGGACATCATCATTTTCAACCTTCGTAGAACTGTACCCGCTTTGTTGCGTGTTCGCACAGCAGGAGCTGGGAATGATTGTAGTTCTTATAACTACATGTATTGGGACTTTTGTAGCTCCTACTTCAAGGCAGGATTTTTTCTCAGCGCTTAGGAACCCAGAGTGACCTGGTACCAGGTTATTTCTCCAGGGAACTCTGCAGGTGATGGTTCCTCCCAAATTAGTTCTTTGAACTGTTTGGTGCGAAAGCAGCTACTATGTAAATGGAAAGTCCCCTTAATTATAGTGAGACAAACTTTTATGTGTGCTTGTGTTTGTGTGTTTGTGACGGCTTCCAGGAGCACGCAAGTGAACACAGCATTTAAAGTCATCTTTACAGACACAGACACACCACAAATATGTTATTAAATACTGTTGTAATTAGATAAATTGTTATTATGACTGCACTTAAAGCACTGATGCCACCCAGTTCATGAAACCTGGGTTCCAACCTTGTCTATCTGTAACTATTTGTTGGTATGTTTCTCAGGTGTCCTCCAACCTCCCATAAACTTGCCAGTTTGTTTGTTGGCTAATGTGTGTGTGTGTGTGTGTGTGTGTGTGTGTGTGTGTGTGTGTGTGTGTGTGTGTGTGTGTGTGTGTGTGTGGTGTGTGGTGTGTGTGTGTGTGTGTGCGCGTGTTACAGAACCAAGCTGTGAAGATGTTGGAGTGTAGGGAGAATCCGACCCCAGACATGTTTGGTGAGCTGCTGAGGAACGCCAGCACTGTGGGAGACCTGCGCAACTGTCCTGTGAGCGCACTCGCATACGCAAACACACACCCACACACCAACTCTATGTGAAACCACTAATTACATCTAATGAGCTTTGAAGGTAATTGGATCTTTGTGTGTGTAGTGTGTGAGCGTGTGCGCGCATTTGTGTGTGCAGTGTTTGTTTTTATTTATTTGAAGTTGGATACGAGTGTTCAGTAATCACTGATTACTGACAGGCAGGGTTGTGTGTCTGTGTGTGTTTGCGTGTATGTGTACGTGTTGGGATTAAATGCTGGGATTATATCTTCTGTTTAAACTGCACACACAAGACGACTGTCACGTACACGCCGCATTCGCTCAGTACGTCACCGCGTGACACACCATTATGCTGTAAGTAAGCAGTAGTGTAATGTGAGTGTGATCTCAGCAGCAGCCTGAACTGACCAAACCAAACCTTTGTCAGTCATATGCAAAAGACTTGTCCCATCACGGGTTTTCCTGATTTGTGTTAATAAAAAGCAGCTAACACGACAAACCTAACTGTAACATAGCATATAGTCATTCTGCATATAGTCCTCTCCATAGTTATTGGCAGCAAGTAAAGATGAGTACAGTGGTACCTCAGTGGAACCGAAAGCAACGAGTACCAAGCACATTTTTCCTATAAGGAATAATGTAAGTTGAATTACCGTATTTTCCGGGCTATAAAGCGCACCGGGTTATAAGGCGCGATATCAACGATCAGCTGCTAACGGATCTATTTTCATACATAAAGCGCACCGGGTTATAAGGCGCATGAAATGAAACAAAACTCTTAAGTTCCGTCGGAAGCTCAGTTTGGTCTTTACCTGGCGCAGGGCGTCTTCTTGCTTCCTCCACTTCCGTACCATTGATTCGTTAATGTTGAATTCTCTCGCAGCTGCTCTATGTCCATGTTGTACTGCGTGACTGATAGCGCTGAGTTTGAAATCCGCTTCCAAAATAAATGAATGAATGCACGTACCCTAATGCTGAAGCACATACCGTATTACTCCGCTATGCTGCGCACTACGGTTGCTGTAAGCTTTGTAACTTACCAAGGCCGTGCTAAAACATTTTGACAGATTTATGAGCGCCGTGTACCATCTACAATCGGTTCTAGGTCAGGAAGCACAATCAGAATTAATTCATACATCACACGCACCGCATATTAAGGTGCACTGTCGATTTTTGAGAAAATTAAAGGATTTTAAGTGCGCCTTATGGCCCGAAAAATACGGTAATTTGTTGCAGACCCCCAGAAAATCCACACTGTATAAAGCCTTATATGCATTAATGGAGTTGTATTGTTCAGGTGCTCCCTGAATTACAACGGGGATACGTTCCAACAAATCCGTCATAAGTTAAATTTAACATGAATTTAATATAGTCTACTGTATCATAGTGGAGCCCATTACACATTAACACATATATTAATCTACCGTTGGCAAAAATCATTAACACACAACTTGCCAAAAAAAAGGTCACCACCTAGATTCATCTAAGCAAATGGTTAAATAGTTTAAAAAAGAGCCTCCCATCAGATAATTACTGCATTGGTGATTGTTTCAGCTGGCAACATGTTATTTAACCCTAACTGATGCAGTGAGTAGCTTCTCATTTGTTAAACAACCATGTCGAAACACATCCTTTGGTCGTGGAAACGATGTTCATCTGTTTCAGAAGGGTCAAATTGTGAAAGAGTGGTTCAGGGAGCATGAGACATCATTTTCACACATGGATTGGCCACCACAGAGTCCAGACCTGAACCCCATTGAGAATCTTTGGGATGTGCTGGAGAAGACTTTGCTCAGTGGTCCAAAGCTCCCATCATCAGTCCAAGATCTTGGAGAAACATTAATGCAACTCTGGACAGAAATAAATGGTGTGACATTGCAGAAGCTTGTGGGACCAAAATATTAGTGTGTGACCTTTTTTTTTGGTCAGGCAGTGCATTTTATAATAAAGCCTTCGTCAGAAATCATTGTAGGGACTTGATGTGATACAAGTCTGAAAATACACTACTGAATTCAACTAAAAGCCATGCTGTGGACAGAACCACTGCATTAGTTACTGGGTGGAACTGGATGGAATATATTTACCTACTGGAAAACCAAATTCTGATTGATAGTACAGCTTCCCTTCCTTACCTGCTGTATTCATATTCAGTTTGTGTGGGTGCTGTACCTGTGTTCTAGTGAGAGGTAGGTCAAGACTACAAATTCAATCATAAGCATTATTGTTAGTGACTGCCATCTTTCCCTCTCCTGCACAGGGCAACTGTGGAGAGAAGCTGCGGATTCGCCGTGTACTCATGAACTCTCCGGAGATCATCACCATCGGGCTCGTTTGGGACTCTGAAAATTCAGACCTGGCCGAGGACGTTATTCACAGCCTGGGTACCGTCCTGCGGCTTGGAGACGTAAGACATGTGCACACACTCCATCTTTTATGCTGTGTTATGGTGCCTCTGTCTAATGAGCACAACTTTTTCATGCACACATAAACCCTGTCTTTTCCTGTCAGGGTTGCCAGAGTCTCTGTGCTGGAGACCAAACCGCATTTGTCAGTCACACTCTAGAGACCAGTGATGGTGTGCTTTACACCACTTGCTGCATTGTTGATCTAAGGATTGCGTGTGGCTGCTTGAATCTCAAATATTGAAACTCATGACAAATTGTATCCCCGTATTCCTATATGTGCTTCCAGAGGCAGTTTGGTTCCCAGCAGTGAGTGTTGCTGCTTTTTTTAAACCCTAAACGTTTTAAATTCTGAGCAGTCCTGTTGTGTGATCTACTATTTTATGGCTAAAGTATTTCAGCTTGACGGTTACACTTTGCAAATAACAGTACTTACAGTTGACCAGGCCAGCATTAGCAGGGCAGAAACAGACTTGTTGGAAGCATGTCATTTAATAGTGCCATGTTTAAGGGCAATGAGTCACCCTACTGCCATGACGCATTCTAATGAGGAGATTTAGAGATGCATCATTTTACGTACCTGTCAGGAAAAGGTGTGTTTGAAATAATAGACAAAATTACTAATTAGAATACATGGCTATGTCTATGTTTCAAAGAATGAAAGGGCAATGCTATAAATTATAGGGTGGTGTTGATGTTTTTTTTTTTACTGTCTTCAGATAATAGTATATGGTATTGCTGTGGTGGGCCTGTGGTAATACCATATACCGCACTATTATCTGAAGATGGCATGAAAAACGTCAGTACCACCCAACCCTATAATTTATTCATTCTTTCAACCTATCCATTTATCCTTGGATACTCTGTAGACCAGTCTTATACTGATCCACAGAGTTTCATGGTGATGGTTTTTACGGAGTAGGTCACTAGGTCTTTCTCCAACCCATCGTAGGGCACATACACTCACACACTTATACACACATTCACACACTAAGGGCACTTTAGAAACACCAATTAACCTAACACGCATGTCTTTGGAATGTGGGAGGAAACCGGAGTACTCAGAGAAAACCGACGCAGACACGGGGAGGACATACAGACTCCACACAGATGGAGCCCAGAGTCGGGATCGAACCAGGGATCTCTGAGCTGTGAGGCGACAGTGCTAACCACTAATAATATAATATTATAAAAGTTAAATCACTCTGAACATCGAACATCTCTCACTGACCACGTTCCATAAGATAGAAAACCCTAACAAGGAATAACACAATATTCTACTTGTGCTATAATTTATTATTCATGGTTTTAGCGAAACCATTCAAATGCCCGAAACTACAGAGAGTCTGTGGGCTATTAAAGATGATTGAAGAAGATGTGAAGGCATGGATGGGGCTGTTATGATCAATGTATTCACAATAGCATTTCTGAGACATTGGGAGCTATGAATTATTAAATTATTAAGCTTACGTGAAAATGCGACTGTTAAGAGAGGAAACAAGTCATGGAATAGCCTATTTACAATATTTATAATAACGGTCTTATTTTCAATTTCAATAACATCCGGTCTACTTACCCTTTGTAAAATAAAACGTCCTCATTTCAAATACATCATGCAATGACTTTTCATGCAGATGAATGAATTCGGAACTGAAACAGCCTACTCCTCCAGCACTGCTTAAAGCAAATCCAGTTTATGGTGTGCTCTTAGTGTATGCCTTTGAAACATGGTTGCCACAAATAAATAAATAATCAGAACATTGTGCTAAAAGAGACAAAATGCAAATATAAACACGGAAGCATTCATTGAAATGAGGCATTGAATGAACGTGAGTTGAACTTGTAACCAGTCTCTTTGGCGCCATCTAGCAAACATTATGTGTCAATAACAGGATAACAGCATCCTTGCCGGAAAACTCTGCTGTTGTTTGACTAGCGGCTTTTTAAATAGTTGGTAAACCCAGCATGTGGAGCAGAAACTTGCTGCGTCACCATTTTTGAATACCGCGATATCCCTAAATACCGTCATACTGCCCAAACCTATGGTACATAGCTTATATGCAAATACTAAAGTGCATCCGCAGATTTTGTCACCTGTGTCCTGTCCTGGAACCAATCCCCCGTTGACACGATATGCCACCTGTTTATTGACTTGGTCACTCATAATATACACTGTTTGATGTGACAATGAAGAAACAACTACGAATTCCAACACACATTTTGTTGGTTCAAATACATTTCTCTGCGTTGCCCTAAGACTTCTGGCAAATTATATTAGTCGTACACAAAGACACTGCAAGTTTTCTGCGCCCAGACCTCGATCTGGTTCTGGACAGAAAGCAGACTGGATCTTTGGTCTAATATTAGCTTCAGATCTGGGACATACAGTGTTGTCCAGAAAGGATGGGCATTTCTGACCACTATGAGTTGTACATGAACATCAGAGTGATCTCCACCACTTCAGAGACGTCGTCTCCCATACTGTCTATATTTATGATTGCCAAAACCACTGTCAACGTGTAGCCTTTTTTATTAGTAAAGTAAGGTCTGATCGAGAACCATTTAATTAATCAAATGATGAGAACAAAGGCATTTGGAAAAAATAACACTAATGCGATATTTTACTTGGCCAAGGACACCACAAAATGGTCACAAAAGAATGTGGGCTAGATTTTTATTAGAAATTAGTTTGACTGGTGTGTTCATTTACTTGCAAATAGGTCTAAAAGTCAACATGAAAATGTGATGATACTAATGATACAGCTTAAAAATATACATCTCCTCCAAAAATGAATGAAATAATGATAATATAAATTTAAACAACAAAGTTGCTCTTGTTGTTGACAGGACGATTAATCCCCAAGCCACCGATATCACTGGTGCTTGGTTTCAGCCAAAAAGAATGTGCACTCATGCAAGAAATGCACTCATGGTTCCTGGGTTGGCTCAGTGGTTATGGCTCTGAACTACTAATCCGGTTGTGTGTTGAATTCCTGGCTCTGCCAAGCTGCCACTGCTGGGCCCTTGAGCAAGTCCCTTAGCTCTCAACTGCTCAGTGTCTGCTAAAAGCTGATAAGCACTGTTTCTGGATGCCAAGCTGGTGTATTCACTGTGCTATCTGGTTTTCACTGTACTTTTTGGGCTCTTTTATATGAGGTGGTTGACCAGGATTGTTGTATTTCTACTAGACCTGCCAGTGTTGTTGTTAGTGCCATGTAGGGTAGGGTATCGTTTGCATTTTATTGATTCTGATTCAGAATCAATAAAATCCAGGGTTCAAATCCCACCTCTGCCAAGCTGCCACTGTTGGGTCCTTGAGCAAGACCCTTAACCCACAATTGCTTGGATTGTAAGATTGTACCAATTGTAAGTTGCTCTGGATAAGGGCGTCTGCTAAATGCTGTAAATGCAAATGTTTAAATGCAAAAATAAAGGGTATGTTTATTTTTTCATACTTCAATTTCAAAAGTAATCATTTTTATGTTAAGCTTTTTTCTTCCCAAAAAGCTTAATGTGGCTTAATGTGGCTCAGTACATATTGGTTTAAATGGGAGTAAAAAGGTTAAAGTAAAAATGACAACTTTCCGTTTGTACCACATGTTCATTATTTCAGCAGTAGAGCTTACTTACTGACCGGTGCTAATTAAGAGAAGTTTAGTGTTCTTAGGTCATTCTTGTAGGAAGGTAAACCATGTTAAACTTTGTTCACATTGAGTGTTAGACTCTCCCTGCTAACGCAGCATTTGGACAACAGATCGCAGACAGTTGAACACGGTACACGGACACAGCTGAAGCCAAATATCATGCTGGTGCTTTAGATGTTTTATCATGTTGGAGGTGCAGCATGATTTCCAACAGATCAGCTTTCCATACATTGGATTTAGCCTTTCCTTTTCTCCCAAAGTGGAGCCAAACTTTTGAACTCTTCAACCCTCACCCTCCCCCGGTTGGCTGGGGTCGAAGTGCCGCCAACGACTTTCCTGCTTAGACTCATTACCCTAGAGTGACTGTGTATCGGACTACTTAATGTCGATGTGCATATTTGACATTTTATTTGAACTGTGACTCCATGACTTTAGTTTCATTCTTAGATTTATCATCTCCCCTGCCCAAGGAGGTTGGGTCCATTTTTTTTGTCTTGGACCTACCAAGGTTTCTTCCTCGTAACACTTGGGGAGTTTCTTCTTGCCACTTTCGCCCTAAGGTTGCTCAATTTGCAATTGGACGGGAGATTATTTAAAATTGTAAAGTTGCTTTGAGACAATGCTCCATTGTAAAAGCGCTATGTAAATAAATCTGACTTGACTCCTTTGAGCGTCCATCTTCCGCTAATGCTCTCACGGAGCGTATCAAAACAAAACCACGTAATGACGCACCAGTCTAGATAGATAGATACATCCTCCTTTATACAGACGTATTGTTGCACGAATCACAGCTGTCACTTTGAAGCATAAAATGCACTAGTAGGAACCGCTAAGTAGAATCGAATTTTTGTTTTATTAATGGGTACCTGGTTCTTGGAATTTTGGAACCAGTTCCAAATTGGATCCTGGTTTTGATACCCAACTCTCCATTGTATAGAATCCAAACATGTTCCATATAACTACTGATGAATGTTTTTAGTCATCGTCTCATTTGTGTCATACTACTGTATTGTCCAGCAAACATATTCCAAGGAGCTGGCCGTTTCAGGTTATTAATGGTTTCTTCCTGTGTCTGTCAGGGTAAACATGAGCTGAGCTAGTGAACAGCTTGTGATTGTCTTGTGATTATCCTGACTGCCTCAGAGGATTTCTCAAAAACTAAAGTAAAGCTGATATTAATTCGTGGAAGCGCGTGCTGGTTCTTAAAACGGTCCTCCGGTACTTTAATCAGCACCGACACTGTATCCATAAAAGGTGCGAGAGATATGGGTGACGCAACTGCTAAAATGGAATTACGCAGATAGACCATGGTTGGGTGTTGTTTGGGTGTTGGTTGGGTGAGTCAAGTTTATATAACACTGTGAGAACTGAATGTCCTCACAAGGAAAGACCGATCTGACATTTTACTTTTTTTTTTTTTTTTAAACAAAAGCAGCAACCTTTTTTGAAAAAGAAATAAGGTCCACAAAACGTTCGGTACCTGAGGTTAAGGTTAGGGTTAGGTGGAGGTGTGGCATTGATTAGCTACAGTAATTATCTCAAAGGGCAGTCATCACATTGATAGAAATACAAACGTGAAATGCAAAAAATGATAGAAAGATCTGACCTTTTATCTTGTGGGGGTATTTTGCTGCTCCCCATGGGGACAACTGCTTATTTTTGGGATAAACCAATACAGAGTCAACAGACCTGTAGGGGTAGATGTAGTACTAATTAGCTACAGTAATCACTATGTCAGTGGAAAGTCCCCACCAGGATATGGAGACAAATGTATGTGGTTTTTAAATTTTATTTAAACATTTTTGCAAAACATTTTTTGCAGCATTTGTTTAAGCTTTAAATGCACCATGTCTGTTTGCACTCTGTCTTTTTCATAAATAAAAATATTTTTATTGCTCTTAACTACACCATTTATTATCAGATAACAGTATTACATTCTTGCTGGGAAAAAAATCTGTAAATACTTGCAAAAAATGTTAGAGTAGTGCACATGGTATGAGCATATTATTGTTTTATTGTTTTTAATCCCAGTTTCAGTTAAAAGCAGTACGGTGTAATGCTGGAAACAAAGTTTTCCCCTTCCCATAAATGGCCCCACCCTCACTGAATCCCAGCATCTCTTTGTTTTAGTCACTCAGTAGTCCCAGTTTATGAGTACAAGTTCTAATGCAGGAATCAAAGCTTCTCTGCATTTTCCCCGCTGTTTTTGAATATCGGCCTCATAAGTGCATCAGTTGTTTGATGCCGATTATTTCAAAATGGCATTAATCAGCTCGATTAGTTGGCCTATCACTAGTGTGTACCATGTTTATATTACATTTTGGGGACCAAATGTCCCCACAAGGGTAGAAAGGTCTAACATTTTTGACGTTGTGGGGACATTATGCTGGTCCCCACAGGGAATTTTTATATATATATATATATAGGTGTAGGTGGGGTAGGTGTAGATGATCATTACGTCAATGGAGAGTCCTCATAAATAGGATTGCAGGACTGTTTGTGTGTCTGTGTGTGTGAAAGAGAGATTTTCACTGTCTGAATAACCCACGCTTGTTGTTGTCTCGCAGCTCTTCTCCAGGGTGACAGAGGAGAAGGCCAGGCAGGCAGAGCTCTACCTAGTGGGCATGGTGTGTTACTACGGCAAACACTACTCCACCTTTTTCTTCCAGACCAAAATCCGCAAGTGGATGTATTTCGATGATGCACATGTCAAAGAGGTACCCGTCTCTTCTTCCTGTGTAAAGGCCACCACTTATTTCCCTTCACTCTAAGCATACAAGCCCACAGTACCATCATGTCCATCAGGTTGTCTACAGATGTTGTATTTTCATTATTTTGTCCCACAGATGGTAGGTTCTGTGATGTACATGCTTGTGTAAGTTTAAGTGTTTGTTTCTGATATTACGTGCTGCTTTACACGCTTGTCTTCGTTGTTTATGCGAGTGTGTATTTGAATGCTGTGTGTGGGCGGTGGGACAACTGTGTATCTTCTGCTACAGACCGGTCTCAGCCCACGGCAATATCAGACCCATACACTGCATTTTAATGCTCAGCTGCATATCAGTTGTTTAATAACTATTACTTAACTAGTATTAATAATACTTAGTGCTCGGGTGGTGCAGCAGTTTAATACGCTAACTCACCACTGCAGGAACCTAGGTTGGGGTTCCTTGGCCCAGTTGAAGTGTGGCATTCTGACATAATTTGTTGTGTCTGCGAGATAGGGAGACTGGTTGTAGGTCAATCCCCAGTGCTGTAACAGCGACCCCTACCTAGCCCTGTGATGGACTGGTGTCCCATTCAGGGCACTCTTGTGCCTGCACACGGTGTTCTCGGGAAATAGGTGCCAGAGCCCCCATGACCCTAACAAGGACAAGTGGAAAGCAAACAAAACTATAAAAATAGATGCCTTCTGACCAAGTCGGGCCTCACTACAGGCATGACTGACTGTGTCTGAGGGATTGGGTCATGTGCTGCCAGCCCTGCCATGGCAAGCCCTTGGCTGGACTGGAGTCTCCTTACATTTTCGTTTGTGTCGTTTAGCAGACGCCCTTATCTTATAATGCAAGCAATTTTGGGTTAACAGTGGCAGCTTAGCAGAGATTGGATTTGAACACTGGACCTTCTGGTCCATATTCCAGTACTTTAACCACTAGACCGCCACAGCCCTGGGATGCTTACGTCTTCGTTTTACAGGATAGGCGCTGGACGTCATTGCGATTCTGACCAGGATAAAGACAGATTAAATGGAATAATAATAATAGTATTAATTAGACTCTCTCAGTATAACCAAATAAAGGATTAGAAAAAACATAAAAGAATGTAAAAAGCAAAGCAGAGCTATGCATGTCCTGCTGAAGACCTGTTTATTTAAGATCATTTGATTACATTTGAAAAGTATTACAGCAATTCTCCAAAACGTTGCACGCTTTATGAGGAATAAAACAGCGCAGGGCAGACTAATAAAGCCGCTATTGCCCAAATTTGCAGGGCAGTTATGTAGGGCTTAGCAGAAACTTACATGAACCCGAAATCCAAATCGTTCGAGCCTTCGAGCCATTTATTCTTATTGCACAAACGCTCGGGTGTAATCTGAACCTGACAGATGGGCACTGGCACACTGCTCACAATCAAGATGCTGTCCCGTGGCACTGTTTACAAAAGCGAACAGTTCCCACTCCTCTTTAATCAGTGTGATTGCTGTGCACAAACATGCAGGCCTGATATTGTAGATGTGGCAAAAATCTCTACATAATATAGAATATGTAACAGAATACTTGGATTGAAACAAAATGCCAAAATGAAAGGTTATATAGCAAGAAAAGGAAGAAATGTCAGCCAGTTGTTAGGAGTTTGTTATATCTACTGTACTGACATACTGAAAGGATAAGCCTTTATCTCCTCAGGGAAATTAACAACTGATTAGATGTGTGTCTGTGTCTATATATGTAATTTATTTAGATACAGTATCTGAATAATATGGGCCAGTCGTACAGGATTCCATCATAATCAGAATCATTTTTATTAAAAGAAAACGAGGGAGTGTGTTATCGTGAATATTTATCGTGAAAAGTTGCGGCAGTGATTTGGTCACAGGCATGAGCCAAAGGCGAGATCACCATTGCTTGAATATATACATTCCTGGTGGGGAAAAAACGCCATAAAGGCAAAATACGAATACGTTAGTGTCTTAACAACAAATTTCTTAAGAAACATAGTGTGGAATAGCTTTTCCCTTTGACTTATTTAAGTTTTGCTGACAGCTTTTTACAGAAGGAAGAGCCAATATTGAGTGGAATATAGTTCCACTCAGTGTTGAATATTAATAGAAATATTATAATAGAAAATAGTAATGGAAACATTGCAAGACAAGTTTGTGTTTAACGTGATATCAGATCTTCTCTATAGGGTTTAAATCCAGTCTCTGAGAACATCAAACCATGAGCTTGAGGGACTTCAAGCCTTGTCTTTGCAATGTCAGCAGGAGCCTTGTCTTGTTGAAATATAATATTGACTTCATATTTAGTAAACACAGTTTTTATTATGGGAAGCCTTTCTGTAATATTCTTCTGTCCTCCAAAGAATGAGGTGAAACAGTGAAGCAGCTCTCCACACCACGACACCTCTACCTCCATGCTTAACTGTGCTAGTGTTCCAGTAACTCACCAGATCTTCAAAGACATCACTCTAGAGCATCAGCCTATAGCTCAAATGGGATTCATCATTCTACACAGCTCTGCTGAAACACTATGGATAAAACTTTCCATATTCTGCAAAAAACACTGTTTTTCTCAGACAACAATGGCTTTTTAGCACATCTTCTAGAAACAGACCTGGAATGAGACACAATTCTAGTAATTGTTTTTCTTAAGAGTCTTGCTTTCTGTGGTCATCTTGGGCTCGGCCCTTGTTTTTGCCTGGGAGTGTATGGGCGTTACAAAGTGGACAGTGTTAGTCAGAGAAAGTGAGTAGAGTGATTGCAATATTCTGGAATAAGGTAGGAATTTTCTCATGAGAAATTATGCAAATAGGCTTGTGTTATCCAAATGTTTGCTCTACTGTAGGAGTTGTCCAGCATTATTTCCTTTCAGATAGCTGGATTAAGCTGCAATTTGCTACACTGTAATGTGCTTGTGTTTGGCAAATGTGCTTTTATGTGTTGGGTCTGGACCGAGCAAGGCTTTGTCTCCACAACAGCACTCTGGACCCAGTTGCAAACCGAGCAGCTTTTTCTCGTGGTCTCTTCGGAGGTAGCACGTGAGGCACAAAAAGCTCTCTCAAAACAAGGATATCCCTCTATTGTTTATCCCATCCAGCTGGACAGCAGAGGGGTGTGGCCAACATGGAGAGACACACTGCCACCGCCATGATAGCTAATCATCCACACACACTCCAGCTGACTTTCAAACTCTATTATACATCCTCACTCTGTCTGTCTGTCAGTCTGTCTCTCTCTCTCTCACTCACTCACAAACAAACTCTGGCGCATTCTTGTTCGTAACTCTTGAGCTATTCGGGCATCCTATCTCTTCGTGAGTATGGAACGATCGTAGAGGAAGTGGTTTTAGGAAATCCTCGTCAGGGTAAGGTCTCGTTAAGATACAGCAGCTCATAAAATACGCCTCGGAACTCAAAAATTGTTTAGTGGTCCGTGGGATCTTTCTGTGGCGGTGCCTGAGAATGCTGTTTCCTGCTTCTCTAAAGCTACGTTCGTTATGCCTGCTACACTCTGACATGTCCTCTCTTTCTGTCACAGATTGGGCCGAAGTGGAGGGATGTGGTTTCTCGTTGCATAAAAGGTCATTATCAGCCACTGCTGCTTCTATACGCTGACCCACGTGGATCCCCGGTGTCTATACAAGACCTGACATCCCGTCTGGACCTGCACCACTACACCAAAACCTACTACGACAGTGAGGACTCAGGTAGCTCACCCAGCTGCACACCCAAATTCTACATCATGAAGTGCAGTAAAGTATTGCAGCAAACTCTGCAAATCGTTTATACTGAAATCATAGAGATACATTCACAGTGGTGACCACGGGCTACAGCTGTGTGGAGTTTGCATGTTCTCCTCATATTCTCATGGGTTTACTCCAGGTGCTCTGTTTTCCTCCCACATCCCCAAGACATGTCTTAGGTTAACTGGTCACTCTAAATGAATGTGTCTGACTAGTATAGACGTAACCATGTTCCTCTTGCGAATAGCCATTGATGCCAAAGGCAATGTTATATAACATAAAGGTCCTTAAATCCTGGCCCGAAACACAGCTTAAAAGCTTTGTAGCAGCTACTTGAAGCAGTTAATTTTGACAGCAAATTTTGATTCAGCTTTAGTCATAGTCTTTTGACTAAAACGTAATTTAGTTTTAGTCATAATTTAGTCGCCTGAATTGTTGTAGGTTTTAGTCCACTAATTATAATGAGATTATAATCGACTGAATCTACAGTCGGGACTGTGGTAGCCTTTTTTTATGGGGCATTTGTTGAGTCCCTGCCAGCTCGAGCGGCTTGGAGTGCGAGTCGCTGTGGATATAAGGGTGTCTGCTAAATGACTGGATGTATATATGTAAGTCTACTAGGAAAGTGTAAACATAGCAAATTTGAAGTTCAGTTCAAATCCTCTTCTGCTTCACGACTCACTTTTAAGCGAGTCTGAGTCGCTTCGTGAATTTTTTTTTCCTTTTTAAATGAAAAGTTGCATTTTATGTTTAATTGCTTATCAGGTCGTGAGCCGTCCATCTCGAGCGACACACGGACAGATTCATCGACGGACAGCTACAGCTATAAACACTCCCACTCGCACCACGAGTCGATGGCCTCACACTTGTCCTCTGACTCCCAGGGAACCATCATCTGCAACCCCGACAACTCTGCTTCACACAGCAGCCTCGACACTACAGGTATGTCTGTACACGGCAGTCTTCTTCATCCATTGTGTCACATAACAGTGTGCAAGTCATACTCGACACTTGACTCTCCAGTCTTGAATCTCTGGTTGACTTGACTCTCCAGTCTTGAGTCGATTCTCTGGTATGCAGGACCGAGTCGAGTCTCAGATCTTTAGCCTGCAAGTCAGAGTCGAGTCTTGAGTTTGTAGCTTCCGAGTCGAGTCTTCAGTCTCTAGTGTGCGAGTCCGGGTCAGGCAAGTCTGAGTTGAGTCTTGAGGCTTTAGTGCAGAATTTGTCTTTTTATTTGTTAGTTTTCTTTAGGGGTGGGCGATATGGTAAAAATATTACATCACGATGTTTAAAGACACTTTCACGATACACGATATTTATCCACATACATGTGATCACAGACAAAATAGTAGTAGCATGTTGTCTATCACGATAACACAATTGATCAGGTTACGATAATATACTGTCATATTGCTCAACCCTAGTTTTATTTAATGCTGCATCGGCATTAAAGGCTATAATGATGAGACGCAAAATTATATCAGCACACAAATCATGGGCCAATTTAGAGTGACCCATTAATGCAAGTCTTTGGAATGTGGGAGGAAACCAGAGCACTCGGAGTAAACCCATGCAGACACAAAAAAAAGACCTTTGGTCCTCTGAAATTGAAAGAATTGACTATAAACAGGTTTAAAATAGTAAACAAAATGCTCCATGGTGACTTCATTGTATCATTTGGATAACAATTCAAAATGTGTATTTGTTTTCTTGTATACAAAACTTTAACACGGGGAATGTTTAGTCTCCTGCAATTCAAAGAAATTAGGAGTCTCACGGAGAACTGGATATGTCTGTGAGCATTGCATGATGTATGATTGCAGCCTCTGGTGTTCAAATAAGGCAATTGCATTAGATGTCGTCATAAATAAGAATGCGTAATCCAACTCAATGTCCAAAGCCATGATATTTTTCATTAATTCTTTCTCACACTGTGTTAATGTCAGTTTGAGGCTATGTGCTTCTTCTTCTGCTGTTTGTTAAATAGGCCCTTTGACTGACAGCGAGCCGGCACAGCGTCACGCCATCAGAAAAAGTGGGACAGCCGACCGGAAGAGTGGAGTCTTAGACAGGAAGAGGAGTGCCAGTCGACCCCGGCGATTTGAGGAGAGGAGTCGAGCTTCAAAGTCGGACGAGGTGTCTTCTGCAGGATATCACAGTGAGGGTGTGCATTCCTACCTATATAAATAAGACTTGTGTCTATAATTGTTTCTGTATAAATAAGAAACAATATAAAGCAAGTGTGCGTGCAGTTAAAAGGCAATTTTTGGTGAACAGTACTTCACAGGACCACCACAGATCAGGCACTGATTGGGTGGTGGATCATTCTCAGCACTGCAGTGACACTGATGTGGTGGTGCTGTGTTAGTGGATCAGACACAGCAGTGCTGCTGGAGTTTTTAAACACCTTGTTCAGTCTCTATACAGCCTATTAGGCATATCTATGTTATTGCTCCACCTTGTACATATAAAGACAGAGTCAGTAGGTCATCTGTTGTTGCACAGTTTGTGTTCTCTAATCGTTCATCATTGCTCACAGGATGCTAGAGGATGTTAGTGGCTGGACATTTTTGGCTGGTTTACTATTTTCAGTCCAGCAGTGAGACTAAGCTGTTTAAAAACTCCAGCAGCACTGCTGTGTCTAATCCACTCATACCAGCACAGCATACATGCAGTGTTGATACTAGGGATACACATTCCCTTGACAATGATATGCCTGTGATGTTTCACAAATCTCATCATCGCTAATGAAGCAGCCACCAAGTATAATTGTTTGCTATGGTGTCAGTATCAGGTGCAAGTCAATAACTGATGTTGCGTTATTTAAAATGGTATTGGTGCATTTCTGTAGTAAGAGTGCTTTTCTCACTTTTGCTCCTCCTGTCTCTTGTGATTCTTGCTACAATCAGGAGAGACCCTGAAAGAGCAGCAGGTCCCTCGTGCCACCCCTAAACCCAGCCTGAGCCGTCTGCGTGACTTAAAGGAGAGCATGAGCAGCATCATCCTGAACCGACCGCTTTCGGCCGACAGCACCAGCAGCGAGTCCAGATCCAGCTCCGGTGGTGGACGCTACAGGCCAGCCTGGAAACCACGCCGAGACGCTCTCAACATCGACAGTATCTTCAGCAGAGAGAGACGCAAACAGGCCGGCTACAGCCCGCTGGGCCTCTCGTTACCTGATGATGCGGGGCGCAAGGGAGCGCTGACAGGTTCCCTCCAGCACGTGGCCTTTACTGCCAACTCGGCATCTAAGACTCTACCAGCGTCACAGGGCAGGGGGATGGAACCACCTCGGCTCATCCAGAGAATGGAGAGCGGATATGAAAGCAGCGAGAGGAACAGCAACAGTCCTGTTAGCCTGGACATGCCTATAATGGATGGAGCTGCTAATGGACACAGGTATGCACATACTTCTTAACAGCACTTCATGTCAAAGGTAAAGACAAACAGCAATGTGTGCAGCAGAGACAGGACACAACAGAGCAGCAGGTCATGAATTAAATACACACCCTTAACTGAAGCACATACCGTATTACTCCGCGATGCTGCGCACTACGGTGGCCGTAAGCTTCGTAACTTACCAAGACCATGCTAAAACATTTTGACAGATTTATGAGCACCGTGTACCATCTACAATCGGTTCTAGGTCAGAAAGTCATTTGGAGTTCATCTTTTGATATTGATATTAATACTACTGATCATGTTTTTGCTGTTTCATCTTCTTGCATTTTTTTTAGATTAAAAGATCCAGGCCCACTAAAACCTCCTCTCAGTGAAGGTCCTGCATGGACAAGCGTACAGAAGTCCAAGAGCAGCAGTTCCCTCCTGCAGGACGTCAAAGCCTCCATCAAAGGAAGCAGTCACATGAGTTTAGGTGTGTGGGGGGACATGTGTATGTAATTATTTTTTATTATTTTCTACATTTAATATTAATATTGAAGACACCACAACTATGAAGGGCCACGTATGGAGTTATGTAGTAAACAAGTGTTAAAGTACAATATGTTTTATACTTCAGATGTTTCAAAATGGCCACCTTTTGCTTTTGATGACAGCTTTGCACACTCTTGGCATTCTCTCAAATCAGTGTTACAAGGTAATCACCTGGAAAGGGTTTCAGTTAACAGGTGGGCATTGTCAAGAGTTAACATGAGGACTTTCATGGCTTCTTAATGTGCTTCCAACCATCAGCTTTGTTGTGCAGAGGTATGGTTGGAACACAGAATCTAAATCTAAAACTTATTCTGGTTTGTTAAACACTTTTTTTGTTTACTACATGATTCCAGGTGTGTTCCCTCATAGTTCTTATGTCTTCAATATAAATCTACAATGTAGAAAACATTAAAAAATAAGGAAAAACACTGGGTGAGGAGGTGTGTCCAAACTTTTGACTGGTACTGTATGTGTAAGTGTAAGCAGTAATTAGTTAAAGTAATCAGTCTATGGAAGGTCCTCACAAGGAGAGCAAGAGAAGTGTCTTTGTGTCACTTCTAACTCTGCGTTTTTACAAAAATGGCAACTTTTATTTGAATAACCAAAAGAGCCAATAGATTTGCTTTAGGTTACTGAGGTTAAGGTTAGAGCTAGGGGTAGGTGTAGTATTAATTACCTGCCAGGCATTTGTCACACTTTTGGTTACTAAATGTCCACTGAATGATAGGACCACTATATATTTGTGACCTTAAAGGGACATTTTGCAGGTCTTCATATCTTAACAACTTTAATTGCTTGTTTACAGAAACTAACGAGCCTAAGGGATTGCTGTTGCTTACTGGTGTTAGGTGTAGAATGTATAACAGTAATCATTACATAATTGGAAAGTCCCCCTAAACATACTGTTATCAAGACTGTCTGTGTATGTTTAAAGCTGCAGAAGGCCGAAGCGAACTGGACGAGCTGCAGGAAGAGGTGGCACGCAGGGCGAAAGAGCAAGAGATGCAGAGGAGAAAGGAGAAGGAGAGAGAGGCAGCCATGGGCTTCAACCCAAAACCCAGCAAGTTTATGGACCTGGATGAACTACAGAGCCAGGGTGAGTGTCTACCAGAGGAGAAGATCCAGAGCCACTTCTGTGCTTCTGCTGCTGCTTGCTGGAGAGTGTATGGGTGTGTACTGGGTGTGACATTTGGACAGACCCCAAGATATCTGGATTCGACTTTCAACATTGTTTTTTGTCTAGTAACCAGAGCTAAATGTTTCACGTCTTTAAGAATAAGAAAGACGTGTTATGCACACAGCGAAGCAGCACAGACATTTATGAAGATTGACTGATTAATGCAACACTAACTTAATTAGTAATGTGAAACCTGAAAGCACATTATTAGTTGCGCATGGCTTCATGAGATGAGGCTCAAGTCATTTCCTCTGCATACTTTCAGTATGTTTACAAATTGATGTCTATTAAATGTAACAAAACTACCATAATCCGTTGGGTTGATATTATCAGAGCACTTAGTTATTTGTGCATCACTAGTTTTTGGTTCAGATGTGAGGGTGTGTCCTTATGTAACGCTGATGGTACTGGTCCATGAATGTGCATGTGTGTGGATAAAGGGGTGTGCTTGGGTGCGTGGGTTTCTGGGCGCTGGTGCGATGTAGTGCTTTGGTGTGTGTTATCTGCAGGGAAGGGGGACGGCTTTGAGCGGTGTGTGCTGGATGCTGAAGCTCTGTTAGATCAGTCTATGAGGCTGGAGCAGGCAGGCGATGTCACTTCTGCACTCTCGGTGGTAAACGAAGCTATGTGTAAGTACTACTAACCTGTCCTTCGAACTCCCCATCAGTCCTTCCATCCTGTCTGCTATCCACGTGTGGGTGAGGAGACGATGTCCTTCACTATGTACAAGTAGCACAGTCTTTCTGTCTGTTACTTGCATTACTGCCTCTTCATATGTAGCACTGATCATATGGGGTAAAGGAGAGTTGATTGTAAAATCTGGATGGCCTTCGCAGTGTCAGTCTTCATATTACTGATGCTGAGCAGGAGGCCACGAAGCACCTTCAGCATTCAGCATATGGGGTTTTTGTTTTACTACACAATATATGTGAAGAAAACTGGAAATGAGATCTGTCTGCTGTTCATCAGTAAAATATTAAGAGTATCCAGTAGGGGTGGGTATTGGCAAAGATTTCACGATACGAAACATGCGTCACAATGCGATTATGTCACGATACATTGCGATACGATGCATATTGTGATATTCCACATAGTTCACTGAAAATATCAAAACAACTGAAATGTAGGTTAAGGTGTAAAATTTGAGTCGTCTTAATACATCACATCACATTGATAATTCAGCGGACAAATTGAGTCAAGAAACTGTACTGCGACATCTACAGGAGTGGAGATTGTAATTCACACCCCTTTTAAAATGTTTTTCCTTCCTTAAAAAAAAATCGATATTTTGAACTGAAAATTGATGTAGCATATTGAGAAAATAAATATCACGATATATTGCGGAATTGATATTTTAGCACAGCCCTAGTATCCAGGTATGTGGTTTGGTACATGTCCATAGTTGCTATTAACAGAGCCTAAGTGTACTTGTAGGAAGGGGTGTACGATATGCATGGTATAAGATAATGTCTTAATTGTTGTTTTAATGATGTGACATTATCGAGTATGTCACTCACACTCACTTCGTCAGGTAGCCAGGTAGGATAGACTGTTATGCATGTGCACCGAGTGCATGCAGTGTGCTAGTATAGGCTACATGTTCACCACACCACAAATCAAGCCAGTGTTCGACCTAAAAATGCATGACCGACGTTAAAAATGAGTGAACTGACTGCGCCAGGAGACAAAATACAGACATCACCAGCCTCTCAATCTACAGTGTTGGATTTAATTGGTAGACGTGGCTCATCCTCACTCACTTGGAGGTGGTTTGTCTTTGGAAGACAGATGTTGGTCAGCAATCTTCACACTGTCGGAAATAGGTTGCCGTTAAAGACATCTCGACAATTAACTTATTGCGACCTGACCACCATGCAGAATATGACGATTTTGACAAACTTCAGGAGTCAGCTGTCTATAAACAGGCCTGAACCAGCCAAGGCACCAGCACAAAAACACTCTCAGCAAACCTTAGCAGAATCATTCTGCAAAAAAATCAACAGATGACAAGACACAAGCAACTTTTGAATACTTTAGACCTGCTCTGCACTATTCACAAGTATACACCCTGTACACTGCCTGACCGAAAATATTTCTGTCAAACGCATTTTGAAGGATGCAAACTATGGTGTAATTATCATTATCGACCAAATCCCAGAAAATATCTGTGTTATGTTAATTTTGCACACCTCTACTTGCAGATATGGATAAGGTATCATCATAAGAACAGGCAAACACCTTGTGCGCTGTTTCTGCTATTAAAATTCACAATGGTATTTACAATAGTAGTATATTTCCAAAAAACATACTAGAACAATGGGACACTGGTGGCACAGTGGATAGGGTACTGGACTGTGGACTTTAAGATGAAGTCCCAGCACAAGCCACTGTGCCCTAAACCCACAATTACTTAGACTTTACCTTGTAAGACTGTATCATTTGTTTGTCAATCCGGATAAGTGAATCTGCCAAATGAAGAACTGTAGCGCAAAAATGGCGTAATTGCATGTTAAATCAATAGACGCTTGTTTTCTGATCAAGTCAAGTGTGTTGATAAGGTCCTTGCAGTGGTCAAAAATTGGTCAAAATTATTTGAATGACTGCTTGAATCACCACGTTTCTGTTTTGTGCGGTTGTTGAATTAAACTCCAACTATCACAACAATACAATGCAACCAAATGGTGATCAAAAACATAATAAATATGCTCCAGCAACAAGGAATCGGTTGCTTTTGCTATCATCACTGTCACTGCCTCTCAAGTTGTTGAAACTTAAGCTAGGACCATAACAAGAACAGGGACTGTGGTAGCCTAGCGGGTAAGGTACTGGGCTATGGACCAGAAGGTCCAGGGTTCAAATCCCACCTCTGCCAAGCTGCCACTGTTGGGCCCTTGAGCAAGGCCCTTAACCCACAATTGCTTGGATTGTAAGACTATACCAATTGTAAGTCGCTCTGGATAAGGGGGTCTGCTAAATGCTGTAAATGTAAATGTAAGAGGTTATTGTTATAGGTCTTCATCCATGCTCCACCGAGTCAGGGCTGATGTAAGGAGGATCAACAGCACATCATGAACACGGTCATGGTATTTTGGTTCAGCGGTGGAAACTGTTTTTAAAGACGACAATGTTTGCTAATTCATCACTGAGCTCAGAGCCTTATATCAGGTTATGACAAAAATGTGACCCCAGTGACTCTCAGTATGACACGTTTATAGGTCAGTTCATAAACTTTCTGCCCTGCTGTCCTTAAACATAGTCCACAGAGAATTGGTTTGCCAACTTTGATTGAGATCTTGGCTGGCTAGCACAGAACCTTTCCCTCATCTCCATCAGACACCTTAACTCCACCGGAATTCCAGGGCCAGGGCTTAGTGTCCAACATCAGAAGCTGACCTCACAGTCGTGTTCCAAAATCTAGTGGAAAGCCTGTTTAGAAAACAAAGGCTATTGTAGCAGCAAATGTGGGGGCAAACTCTATATTAATACCCATGTTTTGGATGTAATTTTGGGGTGTCCACAAACTTTTGTCAATGTAACGTATCAACACGTCTCAGTCTTCCTTGTGGTTCGTATGTACTAGGTGTCTCTTGATGCGCTCTCATTTAAACAAATGCTTGTTTTGTCTCATGCTTGTGTATCCGTGTGTGGTTGTTTATGTATAACATTCCTCAAGTGTGATATACCCACGCACACCCACACAGTTTACAATTGCCTTCTGTGCTAATCCCAGTGGTGTCACATCACCTCAGCTCTTCTCCTCTGTCAGTGTGTAGCGACTTCCCCTGTGTAGCTGCTGATTTGCCAGGTTTAGAAGCTTAGATAAGAGTATATACATCTCCGTAATTACACGGCAAATAGGTCTGTACTGAAGCAACGAGAGATTAGATTATTTGTTTTGGTGACATGGTTTAGTAGTTTATTTTTCATTCCATTGCAGTTTATTTTAATTTAAAAACTCAACCTTCATTATAAGTTAACCATTTTGTGCTAGAAAGTGTCACAGTTAAAATTTTCAGTATTAGTTACTCCCAGTGTGTCTCTTTAGTGTGTCTCTTTCCTCCTCCCCTCCTTACACCCTTCCATTATCCAACCCAATGTGATACTTGAGTTTATACCAAACTTATAATTTGCACACAGAGCTGGGTGATAACAGAGAATTGTGAGATGAATGTTTATCAAAATAGTTCAATAATAATAATTCAAGGACCATTAGGAAAAGGTTCTTCTCATGTACAATGAATTTCAGAAGTCTGAGACCACTAGTGAAAATGTTTTTGGTTTTTTTAAAATAGAAATTATATAATCAGCATAAGAACTTAAGTGAATCTGACTGTAATGGACTTTCCTCCACAATCGCCTGCCTAAATCCCATCGAGCATATTGTAAAATCATGTTGGGATAACATGGATCATCAGGCTTTGCACAAAGTCCAGGCCAGCTGAAACGCACACTATCATTATAGCAAAAAGGAAAACATAGCAGATATTAATAAATCCTGAAATGTGTGTATGTTTTGTATTTTGTGTATATTATATATATTGAGATTCAACAGTTCATTCAAATTATTTTTCTACTTATATCATTTGTAATGAAAAATATTGTGTTAACTTCCAGACAAATGCAAAGTAGAAGCATCTTACAAGTGGTCTCAGACTTTTGGACCTCCTTCCCCCACCATTCAGGTCCCACTTGAGGTCGGGGGCTGGGTCTGTAGTCCATCAGAGAGATACTGTCTCAGAATTATGGCATAATGTGCTGATTTTGACCAGAATACCTCGTAATAGCAACATAACGTAACATAACATAAGATATACACTGATCCGTCTTTACATTACCGTATTTTCCGGACCATAAAGCGCACCGGATTATAAGACGCAATATCAACGATCGGCTGCTAACGGGTATATTTTCATACATAAAGCGCACCGGGTTATAAGACGCATGAAATGAAACAAAACTCTTAAGTTCCGTCGGAAGCTCAAGTTTGGTCTTTACCTGGCGCAGGGCGTCTTCTTGCTTCCTCCACTTCCGTACCATTGATTTGTTAATGTTGAATTCTCTCGCAGCTGCTCTATGTCCATGTTGTACTGCGTGACCGATAGCGTTGTGTTTGAAATCCGCTTCGAAAATAAATGAATGAATGCACGTACCCTAATGCTGAAAGCACATACCGTATTATTACTCCGCGATGCTGCGCACTACGGTTGCCGTAAGCTTCGTAACTTACCACAGGCGTGCTAAAACATTTTGACAGATTTATGAGCGCCGTGTACCATTTACAATCGGTTCTAGGTCAGAAAGCACAACCAGAATTAATTCATACATTAGACGCACCGCATTTTAAGGCGCACTGTCGATTTTTGAGAAAGTTAAAGGATTTTAAGTGCGCCTTATGGTCCGAAAAATACGGTAAATCCACCTGCCTAATATTGTGTAGGTCATCCCTCTCTAGGGGCCCCTATTTTGTCTGACACCAATATGTTAGCAGCAGATCCTTTAACACTAATTTCAGGAAAAGGGACAAAGTTTATTGTCAGACAATAAGCCCGCTTGCCCACAGTTCATTATGACAAATACAACAAGTTTTCTGGTGTATTTAGCTAAACTTATTAAATAAAACACTAATTACTTAAACAGTAGCAGGTGTTCAGAATTGTGAAATTTTCGTTATTTGTAAGAGCAGCTCTAGAAAAACGTGCACAATTTATTTAACTGAATGTGTGGCAGGTGCCACCTCCTCTCCACTGTCAGTTGCCACCCTTAATCATTTCTGCTTCCAAGTATCTTGAATGGAGACTGTAACTTATGTTATTAATATGGCTGGCATGAAATTATCACCAAATTTCAAATCTTTAATAATCTACTAATAATCTAGCAGCCCCACCCCCAAACGTTGATAAAACAGTGTCAGTTTTATCACCCACCTCTGTGTTTGCATGCATCCCATAACAAAGCATTTTATTTTATTGCATTTTTATTTATTTATTTCCTTCTTTTTCTTTCATTTTGTGTTTATGGCTGAAGCCAAACTCAGGCATGCCATGCATGAGGGCAGTGCTAACGGGCAGGGCAGAACAGTGGCTGAGGCCCGGCTGCAAAAGTGTATGAGGAGAACACGGGGCCTGCAGCAACGCATGCAGCAACAGCAGGACAAGAAGCAGCAGCAGCAGCAGAAAGAAGAGAAGGAGGAGAGGGAGGAAGAACAGGAGAAAAAGCTGCCTAACAGGTACCTGCTGCTGGCTCTGTTGTGTGTGCATGTGTGGACACACTCCTGACAGAGCGCCTGCACGTGCACCTCTGTACGAAAGGACGTGCTCCCTGAATCAAGAGCTGATGGACGAGCTGGAGAAAGATAATTAAAGAGTATTGGAAAACTAACACCAGGTTTTCTTAACTGAGCTCTGAAAGTGTGGGTGTTCCATTGATTGGGTTAGTTGCACAGGGGAAAGCATTACATCTCATTTATGTAATCCAATACTGACCTATAAGGTGCATTTCCACTGGAGGAACCAGGTTGTACCTGCTAGTCCAGTCCAGTCCAGTTTATTTCCAGTGTTCCCACCTGTCACACCTGCAGTGTGTTACATTTACTCTGACTTGTATTTAATTGCAGACAGTATGAATCCAAGACATTTTATGTTTTTTCTGGTCAACTTCATTTCATTTGTTCATAAACATCCTTTCCTGCATTTCAGGCCTGCAACACATTCCAAAAAAAGCTGGGACGGGGCAGGTTAGGTCTAGTAATGAGGTAAAAAAAACTAAATGTTGTGATTTCAAACAGGCGATGTCAACAGGTGATTATAACAAACAATATCCACACAAGGTTGAGTCTTGGAGGAGCAAAGATGGGCAGAGGATCTCCAGTTTGTCAACAAATGCATGGGAAAATTAATGAAATCATTAAAAATAATGTTTGTCAAAGAAAGATCTTTAAACAATTCAAGGAATCTGGAGGAATTTCAGTGCGTACAGGACAAAGGCACAAGCCTTAACTGAACACCCATAATCTCTCAGACAGCACTGCATCAGGAACCATCATTCATCAATAACTGATAGAACCACATGGACAAGGGACTACTTTGGCAAATCTTTGTCAAGCCCTAGAATACAGAATTACCTTCACAAATGCCACTTAAAACTTTGTTGTGCAAAGAAGAAGCCTTATGTTAACTATGTCCAGAAGCATCAACTTCTCTGGGCTCTGAGGCATCTGGGATGGACCTTCACACAGTGGAAACATGTAGTATAGTCAGATGAATCAGTATTCCAGATCTTTTTTGGAAGAAATAGACGGAAATGACCATGCAGACTGTTATCAGCAACCAGTCTAAAAGCCAGGCTCTGTCATGGCATGGGGGTGTGTCAGTGCCCTTGGCAAAGGTCATTTACACTACTGTGATGGCAGCATTAATGCAGAAAAGTACATAAAGATCTTAGAACATTGTATGCTGCCTTCATGGTGTCATCTTTTCCAGGGATGTCTGTGCATGTTGAATGGTACTGTTTCACATCTTAAGACGTGTTTGAAGGAAGAATGGGACAAAATAACACTAAATCGTTTGGTAACCTCTGTGCCAAAACGTCCTTTAAGTGAGGTGAAAAGGAATAGCGACGTTATGAAGTGGTAAAGGCTTTACCATCCAAACGTTTTTTGGAATGTGTTGCAGACCTGAAAAGCAGGAATGGGTGTTTATTAACAAATGAAATGAGGTTGACCAGACAAAACATGAAATATCTCAGGTTCATACTGTCTGGAATTAAATAAAAATCTAAGTAAATATAAGAAACACTGTGTGTGTTTTTTATACACATTTTCCGTACTGTCCCAACTTTTTCCGATTTGGGGTTGTAGAACTGTACATGAAAGTGATCACCTACAACCCGAGATATGTTGTTTTTAAAACATTCACAATTTATGGTTGAATTAACTATATTTTTTTATGCCTTTAATTTTTTGGCCGTGTTCATGATGAACATGCAATTCCACCATTATACATGCAGATGTTGTCTCTGCCTTGTGAATGTGATGTCTCATGTTCTCATTGAGCAGTAGAATTGCTTGTCCTCCATGACATATCCAGTAGATTCTCCAGCCAAGTGCAGTCAAGACGGGAATTTTACACACCCTTTCACTTTCTCCGCGTTTTATGTTACAGATTTATTCTACAATAGATTGAGTTCATTTTTTGTCACAAAATTCTACACAAAATGGCCCACGATGACAAAGTGAAAGCAGGTTTTTAGAAAATATGCAAGTTTATTTTACTGACAAAACTACAATATTACAGCAATTACAGCTTCAAGCCATCTTGGGAAGGAAGCAACAAGGTTGGCACACTTGTTTCTGGACATTGTTGCCCATTCCTCTTGGCATATCCTTGCAAGCTCTGTCAGGTTGGATGGGGAGCATCGGTACACAACCATTTTCAGCCCCTTCCACAGATGTTCAATTGGGTTCAGGTCTGGGCTCTGGCTGGGCCACTCAAGGACATTCACAGACTTTCTCTGAAGCCACTCCTGTCTTGTCTTGGCTGTGTGCTTCAGGTTGATGTCATGTTGGAAGGTAAACCTTCACCCTGGTCTGAGGTCCAGAGCACACTGGAGCAGGTTTTCTTCAAGGATCTCGGTGTACTTCGCTGCATTCATCTTTATCTCCATCAGGACTAGTCGCCCCAGTTCCTCAGCTGAAAAACATCTCCACATCATGATGCTGCCACCACCATGCTTCACTGTAGGGATGCCATTAGCCAGCTGATAAGCAGTGCCTGGTTTCCTCCAGATGTGACGCTTGGTATTCAGGCCAAAAAGTTCAATTTTGGATTCAGCTGACCAGATAATCTTGTTTCGAATGGTTTTAGAGTCCTCTAGGTGCCTTTTGGCAAACTGTCATGTGCCTTTTACTTCCATCTGGATACTGCCTGGATGGTTGATCTTCTAAAAGGTTCTCCTGTCCCCACAAGAATACGCTGGAGCTCTGTCAGAGTGACCTTCGGGTTCCTGCTCACCTCCCTGGCCAAGGCCTGTCTTCCCTGATTGCTTGGTTGGGCGGCCAGGTCTAAGAAGATTCTTTGTGGTTCCAAACTTCTTCCATTTACGAATGATGGTGGCCACTGTGCTCTTTGGGACCTGTAAAGCTGCAGCAATTTTTCTGTACAATTCTCCAGATCTATGCCTTGACACAATCCTGTTTCTGAGGTCTGCAGATAATTCCTTTGGGCATGGAGTTTGCTCTGATATGCAATGTCAACTCTGGGACCTTATATAGGCAGGTGTTGGCAATCCCAAATCATGTCCAATCAATTGAATTTATCACAAGTAGAATCCAATTAAGTTGTGGAAACATCTCAAGCAGTATCATTGTAAACAAAATGCTCCTCACCTCACATTTGGGTGTCATATCAAAGGGTGTGCACACTTGTGTACATATAAAATTTTACATTTTGATTTTTAATAAATTAGCACAGATGTCTAAAAATGTGCTTTCACTTTGTCATTGTGTGCTATTTTGTGTAGCGTTTTGTGACAAAAAAGTAAATGAACTCAATCTATTGTAGAACAAGTCTGTGACATAAAATGTGGAGAAGGTGAAAGGGGTGTGCAAACTTTCCGACTTGACTGTAGTTTTCCCGCTGCAGAAAACCAAATGCTTTTATTTTACATAATGACCGTGCTCCCTTCAAATCTAGTTCAAGGTATTTCCAGAATTCTGTATTACCCTGAGTATCTGGGATCCCAGTGGAGGTGTGCCTGTAGAATAAATTGGTTGTAATAATCGAAATTATTTTGCAAGTGCTCATTTTTAATGTCCTTTTTTCATAGTGAACAGCCTGTCAAGGTCCAAATACTTCTGACGGATGCTCAAGAGGAAGTTGTGGAGGCGCTTTCAGAAGCTTCGTTAGGCCCACCTACATCTCCTGCCATAATGCCTCATTCCACTTCTCTATCCACTCGTGATCTCATCCACTCATACTCTAGGGATGTCCCAGATTACCCCGCAGCGGTTGATAACAGACAGCATCACCACTCACACACAGACTTACACGAGTCCCCCTCGGCCCCTGCTGCTTATGCCCACTCATCTTATACACACAGTGCCAGCCCGGTTCCTGTGCTCACAGTCAACGGTGCTCCTCAGATACCCTTGCTGGACAAAGATGGACTGGATGGTCACCTGCCTGTATCCCGGAGTTTTAGCGTTCCTCACACAGACTCATGCGGACTTTCCTCCCCTTCTCCCAATTGCTATAGCTCCGAGAAGAAGCAGCAGCCTCTCGGTTCCCAAAAACCATCAGTCAACCGTTCACCATCACTGGGTCCTGAGACAGCTTTACCTTCCCAGAATTCCCTGTTCTCCTCCTCCTCGTCCCCACGCTTCGAGCCACGCTCCCCCTCACCGGCCAGACCCATGCCTGTGGAACGCTGGGCTGAAAATGTCAATAGATATTATAACTCCCAAAATGCTTCACAGTCGTGCGACTCGCCCTGTGAGGAAGAGCTGACTGAGCTGGATTCGCTGTACAGAGCCAGCTTGCGGGCTCCCAGTAAGCCCCGGGGCTCCTCCGGCCCCAGCCCACATCCTACAGGGAGACCAGGTATTTATCTGTGTATTTAAATACAGTGATTCCTCAGGTTCTTGTCTTTAATTCGTTCCTGAAGGCTTGTCGAGTATCAAACTGAGTACCGAGCAAATTTGTTCTGTAAGGAATAACGTAAATTGAATTAATCAGTCCCAGACCCCCAGAAAATCCACTGTATAAGGCATTATATGCATTAATGGAGTTGTATTGTACAGGTGCTCCCTGATTTATGATGGGGATATGTTCCGACAAATCCATAATAAGTGTAATGTATCGTGAACAGATTACTTTAGTATAGTGTATCATAGCGGAGCCTATTGCACATTAACACTTACATTAAACTACAGTTGGCCAAAATCATTAAGCTTCTTTTATAATAAAGTGTTTAAAATTCTTATGTAATTGAGTGAGTAATAGATTGAAAGTGAAAAGTAAAACACTTACTCTATTGGTGAACTCGGAGCGCTAGCATAGCTGCTTACGCTAACTGCACCCTGTGCTTAGCTGTTGGCTGTTATCAACTAGCATTTTTAGGTCTTTTTTTTTTTGTCAAAATGTGTCGAGAATTGAATTCGACGAGCTCCGAGATGATCTAGAACCGAGGTACCACTGTGTTTGTATTTATATTATTGTGCAAACTTGAGGGTATCAACTGTCTGTTTGCTGCAGTTTGGGTGTTTTTATTTAAGGGTGAAAACTGCAAGGAGGGGTCAGTACAAATAGATTAATTTAGCACCAGCATTGTGGTTTATCCAGAATAAAATTCAGTCAGTGTGTGCCAGCAGTAATGTCATTTGACAGAAGGCCATTAATCTGTATTAATCTGATGCACATTTTGCACCATGCAGTTACTGTGGCAAGGGGGACTTAAGAACGTGAATAACTGATTTGAGAAAAGAAGAGAAATAAAGTGAGAGAGAGAGAGAGAGAGCTGTATATATTGCCAGCTCTTTGGCGGCTTTCCCTATCTGAGAGAAAGACTGAGGTCTGAACTCTGGTAACACTTTACTTTGAGGACCACAAACATGATGAACTCAGGAAGAAATAATGCTTTTTTATTTACTTTGTTTCTGTTTTTTGAAGTATTACTACAGAGTTATTTGACTAGATTTTAGTCTTCTTTCTTTCAACTCCGCAATATCTCACGCCTACGTTCTTTCCTGACCCGCAAAACTGCTGAGACCCTGGTTCATGCACTAGTCTCATCTAAGCTGGACTATTGTAATTCCCGCTAAATCCCTTCGTCCCCTTCAGACTGTCCAAAATGCTGCTGCTCGTCTTCTGACCCAGTCCAGAAAGTACGAACACATCACACCAGTTTTAGAACGTCTCCACTGGCTCCCCATAGACCTCCGCATCCAGTTCAAAATTCTGGTTCTCACCTACAAGGCACTCACGGGTTTGGCTCCCTTATATCTGGCCAACCTTCTCCATCGCTATTTACCCACCCGTAGGTTACGATCCGCTGGTAATGGTCTCCTAGTTGTACCCAGATTTAGGTTAAGCACTATGGGTGGTCGCTCTTATAGTGTTGCTGCACCAAAACTCTGGAACTCTCTTCCCCTCTCTCTTCGTCTTGCTTCAACTCTCAACTCATTCAAAGGTCAATTAAAAACTCACTTATTTATTCAATATTTTCATCCATCCCCGACTACTTAGGTCTGACTGTGTTCTATTATGTATGCTTGTGCGTGTTTTTGTATGTTTTTGTTTATGTCTTCCTCTGCTTTTCTTTTTGGTACCATGTGTAAACGGTGGGCGTCCTTGGGTGGTATCTTGAAAGCGCTATATAAGTTGAAAATTATTATTAGTAGGGAAAAAATACACCCTTATACATCTCCCGACACAGACATACCGGCATTAATATAGATTATTATTCTCTTATCCCCTATTATTGTCCATTTTCAGAGTTATTTGTGCAGTTTTGAGTCATTTGGTTGGTCCTCTCAAGTTTCTTCCTCAATGCTTAGGAGTTTGTCCTTGGCCACTGTTGCACTAGACTTGGGATTTGGATTGGCTTCTAGGTATTAGAAAAGTCATCTAAAATTGTAAGGCTCTGCTTTGAGACAATGCTCCATTGTAAAATATATAGAATTTTTTTATAGAAATATATAGAAAATATATAGAATGTATAGAAATAATCTGACTTAACTTTAGTATTTTCTTAGCATTCATGTTCTACCCTACGTACTACATTCATCATGAAATCCTGCCAATGCCATTTCATGTACCTTTTTACAGCAAAGTGTTTGCTCGTACTCTGTAGTTTATCTGTATATACAGTGTTGCCTGAAAGTTTGTGAACCATTTTAGAATTTTCTATATTCCTGCATAAATATGACCTAAACAAAATCATATTTTTTCACACAAGTCCCTAAAAGTAGATCAAAAGCAGCCAGTTAAACAAATGAGACAAAAATATTATACTTGGTTATTTATGGTTGATTGATTAAAATGATCTAATATTACGTATTAGTGAGTGACAAAAGTATGTGAACCTCTAGGATTAGCAGTTAAGTTAGGTGATGAACATTTGAAGGTGAAAAGTAGAGTCCAGGTCAGGTGTTTTCCAATCAATCAATAGGATGAAAATCAGGTGTGAGTGGGCACCCTGTTTTATTTAAAAAACAGGGATCTATCAAAGTCTGATCTTCACAACACGTTTGTGGAAGGTGTATCATGGCATACGAACAAAGGAGATTTCTGAGGACGCTCAGAAAGAGTTGTTGATGCTCATCAGGCTGATGGAAAAGTTTTACAAAACCATCTCTAAAGAGTTTGGACTCCCACCAATCCACAGTCAGACGATTGTGTACAAATTGAGGAAACTCAAAGACCATTGTTACCCTCCCCAGGAGTTGGTCGACCAAAAAAGATCACTCCAGAGCAAGGCGTGTTTGCTTGTACTGTTGGTTTGGCGAGGTCACAAAGAATCCCAGGGTAACGTCTAAGCATTTGAAGGCCTCTCTCACACTGGCTAATGTTCATGAGTTCACCATCAGAACATGAACACTGAACAACAATGGTGTACATGGGGCAGGGTTGCAAGGAGAAAGCCACTGACTCTCCAAAAAGAAACATTGCTGCTCGTCTGGCAGTTTGCTAAAGATCACGTGGACAAGCCAGAGGCTATTGGAAGAATGTTTTGTGGACGGAATGAGACCAAATATAATTTTTGGTTTAAAAAGAAAAGCGTTATGTTTTGAGGAGAAAAGAGAACACTGCATTCCAGCATAAGAACCAGTTATCTCATCTGTGAAACATGGTGTGGTAGTATCATGGTTTGGGCCTGTTTTTTGCTGCATCTGGACCAGGACGGCTTACCATCATTGATGGAACAATGAATTCTGAATTATATCAAAGAATTCTAACGGAAAATGAATCAGAACTCTGTCCCATGAACTGAATCCAAGAGAAGGAAATAATTAACGGGAACCAGGGTCATTGCCGCAAGACAAACGACCCTAAGCACACAAGAACGATGAGGGAAGAAAGCATGAACCAAACACAGCCTAAAAAGGAAAAAAGGAGAGACAGCTAGGGAAGGAGATAAAAAATCGTATAAGGAAATAGGAAAGACCGAAAAAAGGGTGCACGATATAAAAACGAGGGAAAAAAATAAAATGAAGACGAGGAGAAAAGACATAAATTGAAGGGATGGATGGGGCAGTAGAGAAAGAGAAACCGGTAGGGGAGAGCGGGGGCACGAAAGAAAAGACAGAGAAGAGTTGAGGGTTAAAAGAGGAAGAAGATGCTGACCACAAGGAGGACAAACCCACCCCAAGCCAAAAATGAAAATGAGAAAGAAAAAGGAAGAGGGAGGGGATGGGACGGAGAAGAGAAGGGGAGAAGTGAAAAGAGAGGGCAGAGAAGAGTGAACGAAACACAAAAAAGCCTAAGAGGGGAAGAAAAAGCGGAAAACTGCAGACAGGAGGAAATGCAGCGAAAGGAGGAACAGGAAGGGGAGAGCCACGGCAAATGGCACGGAGTAGGAAACGGGTCGGGATGAGAATCAGGACAAAGCGCAAGTAACAGCGTGATCGGGATGCGAAAAAGGGAGAGGAAGACGGGAGCAGAAGTGGGAAATGAGAAGGGGAACACCCGGGGAGGGGAAAACAAAAGGGGGAAAGAACCGGTTAAAGCAGACTCGGTACGGAAGGGAAAGATATGCAGACCAGTAACACCTAAAGCGAAAAGAAAAGATACGGACCAGGAGTGGGAGATAAAGGGTCGTGCTGGAAGAAGGTATGTATCAAAGAAAAAGAAAGGCGAAAACAAGGAGTCGTTCAGGCGATCGGGAAGGGAGTGAAAATGTCAAAAGGGAAGCATTAGAAGAAGAGCGACCGAAGAAGAGCGTCAAGACAAGGCGGTAGGGGGTAACAGAAAAAACTAAAAGGAGGATCAGGCACGCGGGGAGGTACCAGCGAACGGGCAACGGAAGAAAGAAGAGGGAGGGGGTGGGTGAAGCGCAAGTGAACGAACATAGGGTAGAATAGAATAGCTGACAAAAAGTGAAAGACTGGAGGACTTGAGGGAGGGCCGGAAAAGGCGGCTGATGCCATAGCAGAAGAGAAGAGGTAGGAGACCTAAATAATAAAAGGAGAAAACAAGCAGAAAAGGATTGGCCGCGAGTGGGGGAATGAATGTCCAGGTTAAACAAGGGAAATAGAAACGGAAAGCGAAGCACGAGAGGGAACTAGTAATGAGGGCAGTATATAATTCAGCCAGCAAAACATCGAAGGTAAGGAGTAGAATAAGCAAGACCAGCAAGAAAAAAGTCAGGGAAGCGGACCTAAGTGAGAGAATGAAAAAAAGTATCGTTCTAAAACCAAAGAATGGTTAAAGAAGAATAAGCTAATGTTTGTGGAATGGCCTAGTCAAGTCCTGACCTTAACCAATCGAAATGTTGTGTACTTTTGCCACTCACTAATATGTAATATTGGATCATTTTCCTCAGTAAATAAATGACCAAGTGTAATATTTTTGTCTCATTTGTTTATCTGGGTTCTCTCTCTAAAGGGTTCACAAACTTCACAAGCACCTCTGTAGGATAACAGTAACTCACATGTTATATTTGTGTGTCATCATCCTTCAGTGAATGACCTGCAACATGTCCACTAAGTACAATCAGTTCTGTTGGATATGCAAATTACTGGTTAACTGGAATCTTTACAAATAATATTATTAAAAGGTTCAATTTGTGAGGGTGGATCAGGTGAATCGAAGTCTAATTTGACTTGTTTTGTGTGTTTGCAGGACCTGCTGCAGCTCGCAGACTTGCATCTGTACACACAGGCTCGCTCGGGCGCTCGAAAACACCTACTGCTGAGATCGAAAGGAGTGCCTACAGAACACCAGAATACATCAGTGCTCCTCCTTACAAAGTGAGTGATCTATTTGTGTGCGTGTCTGTCTGTCTGTCTGTCTATTTTAGCAACAATATAATGACCATATACAATTATTTCTCAGTCTCTAGGGAATACAAAATACAACTGGAACATACAGGAATTGTGTATGCAGTATTAAAAACTGAAAAAAGGCTGAAAAAACAGCTTCTATAGGCTACAGTGGCAGGTATTTAGAGTGACCTCCCCTTACGCTTGAGCAATAGCAGAATCTGGCAGCTTCGTTGGGATGCCAGGTTGACCGAACAATCCGAAGGAGCTTGATCAGGAATGGTCTTTTTTGAAGAGAAGCAGCCAAGAAACCACATGTTTTCATAAGGGGAACAGGGTGAAAAGGCTAAGATATGCTAAAGCTAACAAAGACTGGAATGAAGATCAGTGGAAAAGAGTATCATGCAGTGAAGAGTCCAGGTTGAAAGTTTTCAGTCCAATCATCGACAGTGTTCTATATACCGTATTTTTCGGACCATAAGGCGCACTTAAAACCCTTTAACTTTCTGAAAAATCGACAGTGCGCCTTAAAATGCGGTGCGTTTAATGTATGAATTAATTCTGGTTGTGCTTCCTGACCTAGAACCGATTGTAGATGGTACACTGCGCTCATAAATCTGTCAAAATGTTTTAGCACGGCCTTGGTAAGTTACGAAGCTTACGGCAACCGTAGTGCGCAGCATCGCGGAGTAATACGGTATGTGCTTCAGCATTAGGGTACGTGCATTCATTCATTTATTTTCGAAGCGGATTTCAAACTCAACGCTATCAGTTCACGCAGTACAACATGGACATAGAGCAGCTGCAGAGAATTCATCATTAACGAATCAATGGTACGGAAGTGGAGGAAGCAAGAAGACGCCCTGCGCCAGGTAAAGACCAAACTGAGCTTCCGACGGAACTTAAGAGTTTTGTTTCATTTCATGCGCCTTATAACCCGGTGGCTTTATGTATGAAAATATACGGTAGTCATTATACCATTGCTAAAACAACAAATTTAATGGTGGTCTAAGACTTTCGCACAGTATAGACATAACATTTGGTAATGGAGGTGACCTATGAAATTTGAAGTGTGTGTGTTTGTGTTCTCCAGCCTCCAGTGTGTGACGCGGCAGCAGGTGAGGACCAAATGTACAGTGCTGACAATCTGCGTCGCATTGCCCGCAGTATGAGTGGGACTGTCATCAGAGGACGAGCCGACAACATTGTTCCTTCTCGAAGCTTTGTGAGTTTCACACATGCACACCAAAGCAAAAATATACCTGTCACACACATGATTGCTCATGCAGAAGTGAGATTTGTGTTTTGACTTCGCATTCCACTTCACATTGTTTCATTTGTTGTGTTAGTGCTGCATTATGTGAATGTAATCATAACTTTGTTTAGCATGCATTGTAGAAGGATGCACCAAATGATCACACAATATCTAGGAATGCATTATTGACAGAAATTGTTTCTATTAGGGCAGTACGACAATAGTATTTATACAGTTAGTTCCGACCTTGCGATCTTATTGGTTGAGAAGCGTTCACACTAAAATGGTATAACCGCTGCCATGTAACCAAAGGCTTTATGCACACAACATAAGTTCAAATAGTGTCATAACCCTTAATAATAACTAAATTCTGTTGGTTAATTCTTAATTAGTTTTATTTTTAGCTTAATCCTTTCTTCCTTTCAACTTCGCTTACTTGCACTTTGTATTACAAAATAACCTTAGTTGGTAGTGTTCCCAATTAGTCTAGTCTCAATTTACTTACTCAGTGTGAAACCTGGGCCTGTTTAATTGAACAAAAGCTGATATCTTACTGCTCTCTAGTGGAAGAATGTGGTAATTGTTCTGCCTGTAACTACACGCCACTCGCGTAGAGTACAAATCAGGTGAAATTGGATCTTCCGCGGTACACCTGATGATTTCTCATGACACTTATTTGCCACGGCACAGCAGTTGGGAAATGCTGATGTAAACCATAAGCCTATTGTACCATACTGTGCTAAGGCAGGGTAGGGAATTGTTATCAATGCATAGCACAGAAGATAGAGAGTAGTGACTAGCTGATCCTTTCAGATATATCCCATAACTACAGGTCCTTCACAGGACAAAGTTAAAATAATTATCTGCATTAAAATATGATTGTGTCATTATTAACATGGTATCACATATCTACACATAACATGTACACGTCAACTTTGACAGCCCTAGTACAGATACTGTAATGTGGGGGCACTCCTGGTGAGTGTCATTTGATGCAAGCAGATCTGGTTTAGATGCAGGCTACACCTCAAGGAGCACTGAGACTTGGGGACCTGCACCTGGCGAAATGGGAGATAATCCAGTGACGATACAGACAGACTGAAAACTACACAGAGATCCATAACTGGGTGGCGTTAACCTGTTGGCATAACAGTGTTGGTGACCAGTGCAACCCTCTAAACCAGAGAGACACAGTGGATTGTCTGGTTCCTATCCGGATTATCTCCCACTTTTGCCAGGGATGAGTTCCTCTCTCTGAGCCCTCTGCTGGGAGGGTGCTTTTCCAGATCAGCGGATATATCCACATAAAGAGTCTAATCCAGATCAGGTGATCAACTCGCATCATGTGACCCCGACCAGGGTTGCCCCTTAATTACAGATACAGGCAAATCAGTAGTTGGTCCAGTATTTCCTCAGAAGTCAGCTTTGGCCTCAGACTTTCATTTTGGTGCATTCCTAAATATTTCATTTCTGTTATGATTTTATATACAAGTAGTGCCAAATAGGTTGGCCAGAAAAATGTAAACAAATGTTTTATTTCAGTTCAAGTTTGCTTGTTAGGATTAGACTGGTTAACAAAGATTTAGCACAGGATGTGCACGAGGGATTGTCTGCTTTGAGGTGCACTGAATTTGCACATGTTAAAATAATTAAAATAACACACTCACTGGAAAGAATCTGTATATAAAACTTTCATTCAAAAAGAGTAGGCACTTATTACACATAATGAATCATTATTATGCTTTTGTAAGGCGTGTACAGGTCCACTGTTTTCGGCTGTTAAAAGAAAAATGCCCAGCTTATTAGAGAAAAGGAGTCAAAACTTTGGAAAAAAAACCTATAAAAGTATCCCAAGAGAAAAGTAAAAAGGCTCTTTTTCAAGTGAGTCACTTTATTCTTTTGGTCTGTGTAAGTGCAGGCTGGAAGGGGGTGCAGCTTTTTTATATACTAGCTGGGGGGGCTCCAAGGAAAAAAGGTTGGGAACCACTGCTCTACAGCATTTATAACAAATAGGATTTGTATTATATTATATCAGGATTTATAGGCACCTATGGAGTAGGTAAGTTAGATAAAGTTGGTATCTGTATCAGTACTTGGTATCAGCAGATATCGTATCAGAAGGAAAAAAGTGGCATCGGTGCATCCCTAGTTAAATATCATAATTTGCTATCTGCTCTGAGGCCAGTATCTCACAGTAAGGAATGACCTGTGCCAGAGCCTCCAAAAACATGACACTGTGACGACAAGATGGATAAACTTATTTTAGAAGAAAGATTTTATGTGAGTAAGTAGTTTAAGTAATAAAAGCCTTATTTGTGAATATGGGATATACACTATTTTGTAAAATGTCTTTTCTCTCTCACTCTATGTCTGATAGAAAAATCCTAAAAACAGAATTCAGTTCAGCATACAAAGTATTATAAGGTTCAACTATTTCTGTTTGTGGGACTGTGCCCAGTGTTATGGGTCTCTGTGCATTAGTTGTTATGCACCATAGCAGAAGCACACAAGCATACTTGAACTGAATGCTCAACCATTTGCATACATTTCATCTTGGCCAGACCCCTCCAGTAAATCTTCTTATATCTAATCCTTATTTTTTTCTTTTCAATACCTCACATTTCACTCTCGTGGTGCCTCCCTACATTTTGCACCCATACAAAGGACCCTCCCGTCACGAGGATCATTAAGCATGTGGACCCTCGGTTGAGCACCCACCACTCCAGCACATCCCTGCATGCTGCACCCTTTATCCACAATCCTTCAGTGTTTTCCCACCAGCCTCAGCAAAAATACCTCCATGCAACCCAGCAGCATCCTTCCCTACCACCTCCACCTTCATACCAGCAGGCAGTGCGGCCCTCTCGAGGACTCCCAGGTAACCACGCTCTGCCTTGTTCTATCACAGCACACAGTCCATGCTGCAGGCACACACGTCCTGCTCAGAGTGTGTGAGCGACAGCTGTCGCTCCTCATCACTGGTAATGTCTATCATCGTTACGCCACCCAAGGCGAGTGTCTTCAGTTAAAGAGATATCTTGATTTTAGAGCTTTGAGAGATTTAGCAGCCTGTTAAAAGGTTGTGCAGCTGTAGCTTCCAAACCTAATTTGCTATATACAGGTATGCATTGCTTATAGTTCGTGATATGTTCTCTGAAATTGAATGTTATGTGATCTGGACATACTGCTTTATTTTAAGCAATAATATTAATTAAAACACAACATGAAAACATTTAGTACAGTAATGTATTGTACAATACTGTAAATCTTATCTTTCGAAAACAATACCATGTTTCTGTAAGCCTTCAAGACTGCGCTTTTCTTTTGTCAGCAGGTTTGCTCGTACTAGTTTTCTGTCATTCAGACATGAATTAGCTGTATATAAGACAGATCTTTATTTCCTATTGTAATTCTTAAGACCTCAGCCTTTATAGTTAACAGACGTTGATCGGCCAGACATTAAACAGCGCATACGGTGTTTTTATTCTTCATGCTTTAACCCTGCTAGTCCAAATTATTGTATCCCCAGTCAGTGTCGACTGTATATATCAGAGGACACAGGGTGCAGGTGTAAGCATGCCCTGGATGGGGCAACAGTAGATCATAGGGCAGCCAGGGGATGATCCTCTGACCATCCTTTCCCTCATCCAATCACAGTGACAATCTAGTATATTATGACTTGAATGCTTTTTTTATTGCTTATCCCATTTATAAACAAGTTATGGGGATTCTGTGGTGGTCTACAACACCACCAAGTGGTGAAAAGGGGTACATAACTGGTCAGCTCTGAGACTATTTATCTTTCGGCTCTGTATCCAAGATAAAGGAGGTCAAATCTGCAAGACAGTAGACCTCGCAAGAGAGAACATTATTTTAAATGCACTCCAACTTCAATTCCACTAATTAAATTAACTGTGCAAATGAAATTCAATTTGTGTTTCACATAAACCTGACTCTTGCATGACTTCTGCAGGAGATTCACAAAAGGTCGACAAGTTTCTGGCTGTGCTTGACCGGGGTGAAGCTGTCGCCCATGGCAGCTCCCACAGTGTGGCAATGAGCTACGGCACGCTGCCCCGGGCGCCCCGGAGATCTGCCCCAACTGTGCCCTCGGTGCCTCAGACCAGAGCAGGAGCTGTGGCTCATCCTGAGCACTGGAACTACGCAGATGCTCGCTATGCCACCCTGGATCGCACAGGCCGCTTGGCTCCTGCCAGCAGACCAATGGATATTCCTCACCATCAGCCTCGGCATGCCAGCTTACCCAGACAGCCGATGTCTGTTCCTGCTGCTCAACCGATGCGTCTGGACATGCCACCGGAGGGAGACTGGAGGACTGCTATGTACAGGACAGCTCCCTCAGAGGGTCAGGCAGCCAGGGCCTGTCGTGGTACCCCCATCCAGCTCTGTTCACGGTGTCAGAAGAACCCAGTGGAACCCAACGGCACCTTCTGCCAGAGCTGCAGCGCCTACATGAAGCGCTACAGGCAGATCAGCTAGTGGCTGCAGACGTCCTACAGTAGTAGTCTCAAGAGAAGTTCATCCAGCGTTCCTTTCAGTTCATCTGTGTTCAGCTTCTCCAACCAACCACTCTTACATACGCTTTCAGTTCAGCCCTGCACCGTGTCTCATTTTGGCTGAAGACTGTTTTAGACTCTGGATCGGCATTTCGACACAACTCAAGGGGTAGCACTTCATGCGTTCACTGAATGGCCTGACTTGGGTGACTGAGCTTAGCAACAGTGCTACAGTGTTTTAACTATGTTAAGAAGTGTATTTTTCGAGGACAAAAAGCACACATTCAGGATATTCAAGCTAGAGATTAAGAACGAGCTTTCTATTTTTGGAGTAGTACTGATCCACGAGTCTGGATTATATAGACCTGATGATGGCTTTGCATACTGTTAATAAGTACAGAGTATTCAATCAAACATATATATTTAGAGATGTGAATGAGAGCAGTGGTGTACAGTGTTGCATAACAAGTGGTCTGAGATTTTCTATGGTAGCTGGACTGATCTTTCTCTTCCAGTGTCCTAACAAGTGAAATGTAATAACTGGATTATCTGTTTCAGTGTAAATTCCTCAGTCGTCTGGGGTTTATAAGGAATTATAATTAAAACTCTAAATGATCAGTGTTAAATCATCACGTGGTACAGCAGTTTAGACTCATTAAAAGCTTTAATGCACATGAGGAGTATCATGTCTACACTTGGTTAGGGCTTGTATTTTTTCAAACTTCAGACGGTCTGACAGATATTTGTAACTCTGAAATGGAAATGTGAAATGAGCCAAGAGATTTGTATCATGAAGAAAACATTTCAGACCAGTTTACTGACAGCAGTAGGTCTTTATTTAGTACGTATTCATATAAAGCATTTATATGGTCCAGTTTGTTTGAATTCAGCATTTCATAATATAAGGGAAGTTCTATGGTGTGATGGTTACCACAGCTAAAGAGACCTGAATTCGAGTCCTGGCCCAGCTACTGCCAGGGTTGATTTTGCATCATTTTCCTCCAGGTACTCTGGCTGTCCTATTTAGGGGTGGCACCTTTTTGCCAGTTAGGCTCCGTCCTCCGTGACCCTGAACTGAATTAAGTGGGTTTGGTGAACGAGCGAGCAAGTGAGTAATGTTTCAGTTGATGAAATGGTCTCTGCTTTTTGCTATTCATTAATGATCTTTATACACTATGTGGACAAAAGTATTGGGAAACCTACAGGTTAACACCTACAGGAGCTTTTGACATCCCAGTCTAAATGCATAGGCATTAATATTGAGTCTTTACATGTTTGCAAAGGCAGACTGCATGGCCAGGTGCTTGCTTTTAAACGCCTGTGGGAATGGGACTGAATGAAACACCTGAATTCAGTGACTAAGTGACGTGTCCCAATACTTTTGCCCATATAGTGTTTAAGAGTTACATTTAAAGCATATAATGTTCAAGTGCAGGGATTCACCAGTCTCGATTAATCCTTTTCATTCATTTTTGATATGACACACAGATCAGTGATCCGACTATTGAACGATACAAATGCCCTTGGAGTACCGGTAACTTGGTTATCACACACAAGAGCAAGAGTCAAAATCAACAAGTTTTGTAATTAGTTGGCCATTCAAATACAAATCTACTGATTTACTGCAGTGATTACTGAATGAATACATTGATTTACTGAAATTTAGTTTAATAATTAAGATAGCGGACTACTGCACTATAGATAATGCAATGCTTTACTTACCCAGACTGCCTTTGTGTTGGTAAGGCCTACCCATCCTAGTTTATGCCACCATATTGTATAGCTGATATACAGGTACTTCCTGTGAATTGATGGCCTGACTTACAATATTTTCGACATAAATACACATTCAGAAGAAAACCTACTCTGAATTTTGGATTTATAATTTCTCCAGGCAAGCGATATGCAGTGATGGGAGTGATGAGGGCTGGTCAATGTAGTGAGTAAAAGCCTTGGTTGCTGTCGTGTCATTTAAACGTGTTTAACATATACAGTTTATATCAAACTCCTCGATTCATGGTGAATTCAACTTACGATAAATTTGCCGGAACGTATCCCCATCGTAAATCAGGGAGCACCTGTATGCCACATTTGCTGTCTATATGGTCATGTCATGGTTTTCTCTGGTTTTTACCCTAAATGATTTTGAGGCTAAATACTTTCTACTGCAGTTTGTACTACTATCAGAATATGAACGTTTCTGTTACATCACACATATTCCAAACATCAAATACCTCAGTGTTGTCAGCACTGATCTGTAAAAAGCCTCTGCATCCCTAATTCAGTGTGATGTTAGACCAGGATTCAGAGCTTCTTCTCTCCTCTAAGTGTAAATTCAGTGTTGCACAGACTGGTTGGTTTTAATCCAAAAGTGTTGCGTTTGAGGAGATTCCTGCAGCACTGGGTCTGACAGACGCTGAGCAGAGATACGCACAGTGCTAAGAGAAATTCGTAAGTTTACATTTCTAAATAGTTTTATACTAGTAATGCCAAGATCTGTCGTCATTTACACTCTGATTAATCATACACAATATGTTTGTATTGATTTATTTGTGATTGCTTTACAATTTAGTTCCACAGCATCACACAGTTGTTGGAATTGATCTGGTCAGTTTGAATCGTTAAGTAGGTTTACATGCACAGCCATCAGGTTTAGGCAGTTATCTGATTATTGGTGTTTATTCAGAGTGTGTACAGTATTGGGCAAAGAAATGAGGCAAACCTTAAATCGCTAATTATTGACCTTTAATGGCCCTAATGACAAATCATTGGTCCGAAAATTAGCAAGAAATAAGGATATACACTCCAGAGACCTGTATCACCATTTGCTTGTCAAGGCTTATTGCAGAGGTGAACTATTGGGATGGAAATGCTTGAAACAGGGAATTTCGCTTACATAGTTTTCTTGTACAGAAAGATACAATCATGAATGGATTTATATATTTGATCTGAAACTCAAACTAATACATCCGTGTGTTCAAAATCTTCCAAAATATATTTTTGTCATGTTTTGTTTCTTAAAAGATTAGTTCTGGTTAGAGACCAAATTTTGAACCCAGTAGAGAATATCTGTACTCATGTTAAACACAAGCTAACTGGGAAACATTTTTCAACTACTCATCAACTGTTTGAAGACGTTGAGTGTAACAACACTGGTTTTGGAGTTTTGGGTTTGCCCCATATTTGTTCCCCAGGAGTGTATACTTTAACATGCACCATGTCATGCTGCTTCTGACCCATGTCGTGGTAATACATAGTGTGTTGATTTGTATCACCACTGGTGTCATGTTTAGTGGTCGACCAATATGTGTTTTTTTAACTGATGCCGACATGTAGAGAGCAGAGGCCGATATATAATGCCGATATCACAATTTATTTAAATAAAACTAATAATAATAGAGACACAAAATTAAATTCTTGTGTCTGGGGACAAAAATGAAATAAGTATGTGCCGAAAGTAAACAATGCTAGAGTAGTGCATATGATAGCAGCATCTTTTTGTTATGAATCCCAGTCCCAGTTAAGAGCAATAAGGTGTGATGCTGAAAGCACAGTTTTGATCTTGTCATAAGTGGCCCCACCTTCACTGAATCTCAGCATCTCTTTTTTAGTTACTCAGTAGTCCCAACTCATGAGCTGCAAATTGTAATGCAGGAAAATGCAGGACTGTGGTAGCCTAGCGGGTAAGGTACTGGACTATGGACCAGAAGGTCCAGGGTTCTAATCCCACCTCTGCCAAGCTGCCACTGTTGGGTCCTTGAGCAAGGCTCTTAACCCATAATTGCTTGGATTGTAAGACTGTACCAATTGTAAGTCGCTCTGGATAAGGGCGTCTGCTAAATGCTGTAAATGTAAATGTGGAAAACAAAGTTTCTCTGTATTTCAACCACTATTTTTGAAGATCGGCCTCGTGAGCGCAGATATTGGCCGATGCCAATGTTCTCAAAATGGCATTAATCTATCACTAGTCATGATGGTATTTAGCAGTGTTGGGCAGTTCCATAAAATAGTAATCCATGATAAGTTACTAAACTACTTCTCAGAAAATGGCATTGAATTCCTTTGCATTACTTTCTGGAAGCAATACTCACACTACTCATATCTTTTCTGTTTTGTTATTCTGTAAAACCTGAAAAAGTGGAAAAACTCAACCTTAGTCATCCATAGTCCCTTCATTCACAAGAAAAATGCATGTAATGTTCAGATAAATATGGATTTAGTTCATTGAAAACCTAAAAACCCCGTTTCTGACAGTGAATGAAAATTGTATTGGGGTGACACTGAAGTTAGCTCTGTGGCCTCAAAACTCCAGTGATTCCCAGTTTGATTTCCGGACTCCATCTGTGTGGAGTTTGGCGTGTTCTCCCAGTCTTCCTGGGTTTCCTCCAGGTATTTTGGTTCCCTCTCACATTCCTAAGATATGAATCAGGTCGACTAGTGTCTCTGAAATGTCTTGGCGCGGTACCCATGCTTCCAAAATAAACCTGATTAGTCACTCTGAGATTTAATATTATTACATTCCTTAAATGACTCTAAACCGGGTGTTTGGTTTAATACTGTCTGAGATTCTGTGCATGTAAACACACTTACCAGCCCTGACCACAGTAACAGAACCTTGTGCAGTGATTAATAGACAGCGATCTCCAAATGAATGCATTAAAACCTCTGTTGCTTGAGAACAGCTATAACCGCTACCTTATGTATATGCAATGTCGCAAGGCCTGTATTCCTATAACCGAATGCCATATTTAGCCAAACTTGGTTTTGTGATTTTTCTTTCACTATGTTAACTCTGGTCTAGTGCACTTCACAAGTGTTAAGCTAGAAACCTAACTTTGTTGTAAGGTTTCCCATAGTAATGGGATATTTCAATATTTATAAGTGTAACTGCATAATCTACAGAGCTGTATCCTAAATCTAGTCTTGTACGAGTTTTCTATGCTGTACTAATGCTGAGTGTACGGCAGTATTTTCATGTGTAGTTATATCGAGACAGAGCTGGCGCTTGGCTTTTATATAGTTTCTAGAAATCTTTATTTTATGAGTATGTCTTATGAGACAAGGCAGACTTCAATAAGTAGCTGAATGCTGGTCTTATTAAAGTGATAAATGTATTATCTTTACACCAGTAAATGCAAGTTTCAGTCATGCTTTGAAGCATTGTGAATCAAATTACGAGTTTTAGAGATGTCTAGTTTTCTTGAAGAAAAGTAATTTTGTCTGAAGGTTAGTATTTTTTTCAGTCGTTTATTTTTTATGGAAACGAAGTTCAATAGCTACAGCAAAAAAAAGTGAACGATGTAAATAAATCTGTATGTACAGTTGTTCAGTCTTCAGTCTTGAACATGGAGAGAATTCTAGTTTGGACCTTGTTTGTAAATGCTGTGGTAGGAAATGGAACTTGTATTTTTGCAATAAAGCTATAATGTGCTCTAGAAAGAGCGAAACAGAACTGCTTCCAACACTTATTCATTTTTACCTTTTATTGGTATTTTTTGTGTGTGTGTGAAGGGAAATGAATACATACACTCACCACTTTATTAGGTACACCTTACTGGTAGCATGTTGGACCCCCTTTTGCCTTCAGAACTGCCTTCATTGTATGTGGCATAGATTCATCAAGGCGCTGGAAACATTCCTCAGATTTTGGTCCATATCGACATGATAGCATCACACACATCCCAACATTGCTCTGTTGGACTGAGATCTGGTGATCTTCTCAATTGCTCTTGAGAAACCCAAAGAGTACCAAGAAAATCTCCCCCACACCATTACAACACCTGCAGCCAGAACCGTTGATAAGAGGCAGGATGCAAACATTTATCTTATCAGTTTACTCAGCCCAAATATTTTGATTCTTGAAAGTTGTTAATAGCATGTTTTGTTAAAATCCACATTTAGTGGTTTTGTATGTTGTTTTGAATTAGTCTGTTAAAAAAAACCTTGAGAAATGTATTGGCACACAAACCAGGCCATGAATGAACTGCACTTTAAATTAATCTACTAGCTCTCCTTAATAATGTTTAGTCAAGACTCGGATAGGTTTAATAGGTGTTTACGGATATAAGATTGAAAATCTGGTAAAGTACTTTTGTAAATGGTTGTATATGTAAGGAGATTTTCATCTGTTTGCTTAGGCAGGTTTTATCACCTTCTTGAGAAATATATCAGCACACAAGCTAGAGCATAAGTAAGCTGAGATTCACTGACTTTTCAAAATACTGACTTCTCGTGACTATAAACATGTTCTTTGGCATGTGTGAGTCTTTTTCATCATAGTGTGAATATGACCGTTTTTTTCAGTTTGCAATTTACAAAGATGTTGATACATGCTCGCTTCGTAAAATCAGTCTTTTCTAGATGAATAGTTCTATTAACCTGTCTTGCTGGAAACCTTTTCACCTTTCTGAAACATGTATTGCTACACAAGCCAGAGGGTGGATGAGCTTCTCCATGAACTTTTCCAAATGATAACAGTCAAAACCACAAATACAGTAGTGTGAAACAGTGTTTGCCTCCTTATTGATTTCCTATTTTTTTGCATGTTCTTCACAAGTGTTTCGGAACATCAAACCAATTAGTCTTATTAAATATTAAGTAATAAATATAAGTCAAAGACAATACAAGTAAACACAAAATGCAGTTTTTAAATGAAGGTGTTATTAAGGGAGAAAAAAATCCAAACCTACATGGCCCTGTGCCCCCCGTTAAAACATAACTATGGTGTATCACACCTGACTTCACTGTCTCTAGCCACTGTCTCTGATTATTTCCACACCTGTTCTCAGTCAGGACATCACTTAAATAGGACCTGCCTGACAAAGTGACCGTCAGGCATCATGCCGAGATCCAAAGAAATTCACGAACAATTGAGAAAGAAAGTAATTGGGATCTATCAGTCTGGAAAGGGTTATAAAGCCATTTCTAAAGCTTTGGGACTCGAACCACAGTGAGAGCCATTATCCACAAATGGAGAAGACATGGAACAGTGGTGAACCTTCCCAGGAGTGGCCAGCCGACCAAAATTACCCCAAGAGCACAGCAACGACTCACCCAAGAGGTCACAAAAGACCCCACAACAACATCCAAAGAACTGCAGGCCTCACTTGCCTCAGTTAAGGTCAGTGTTCAGGCCTCCACCATAAGAAAGAGACTGGGCAAAAATGGCCTGCATGGCAGAGTTCCAAGACAGAAATCACTGCTGAGTAAAAAGAACATTAAAGCTCGTCTCAATTTTTCCAGAACACATCTTGATGATCTACTCAAAGAAGATTTTTGGGAAAACATTCTGTGGACTGACGAGACAAAAGTTGAACTCTTTGGAGGGTGTGTTTCCCATTGCAACTGGCATAAAAGTAACACAGCATTTCAGAAAAATAACATTATACCAACAGTAAAATATGGTGGTGGAAGTGTGGTAGTCTAGGGCTGTTTTGCTTTGCTGGAAGACTTGCTGTGATAAATGGAACTATGAATTCTGCTGTCTACCAAAAAATCCTGAAGGAGAATGTTTGGCCATCTATTCGTGACCTCAAGCTGAAACGAACTTGGGTTCTGCAGCAGGACAATGATCCAAACACACCAGCAAGTCCACCTCTGAATGGCTGAAGAAAAACAAAATGAAGACTTTGCACTTGTCTTTGACTTTGACCTAGTCAAAGTCCTGACCTGAATCCTACTGAGATGCTGTGGCATGACCTTAAAAAGGCCGTTCATGGTCAAACCCTCCAATGTGGCTGAATTAGAACAATTCTGCAAAGATGAGTGGCCAGGAGGTCAGGTAGTGTTGTTGTATACTTTTAGTGGAAATCCAAGCACACTACTTGGCGAAAACCAAACACAGTACACCACCCAAAATACACCATACCTACCCTGAAGCATGGTGGTGAGAACATGATGTTGTGAGGACTGCACAGTTGGTAGAGACAGATGGTTGTAATTAAAGCAAAAGGTGGCTCTACAAAGTATTAATTATTTATAAACACTATTATTCTAGTTTTTATTTAGAAATGCATGTATTCCTTTTTCAGAACTGTTGCCTTTTTTATTGTTACTTGAATATTGTAAGGCAAAATGTGAAAATAAAGCTGAAAAAAAGGTTTTTATAGGTTTTTATTTCAGACTTTAAGGAAAAAAAATGAACTTTCAAAGGGATATGTTGCTTTTCTATAGGCACTCTTAACCATTAACAATGTTAACTTCATTTTATTTAGAAAAGCATGTAATTTGATCAGGGGTGCCCAAATGTTTGTGTAAGACCAGAAGGATAGAGGCTTCTAATTATGTTATTTGGTGAAAGAAAAGTTATCAGTTTCTTGAAACAGGAAGACTAGTGAGATTATTGACTTTAGCCAGATGGAACGAGAAGTAACTTGAAATGAATGGAAAGGCTGAGAAAGACTTTTAAATATTCCACATTAAAGACTGAATGTTCTTGGGAAAATCCAAAATGACAGCTGTGGTCCAGTCGTAATGCCTATGGTTTTAGATTGGCTTGTCAACAAATCTCCCGTAGGTGTAATGTGTAGGTATCCCAATACTTTTGCTCAGATAGTGTATGAATCCATAGGGATATGTTTTCTATAGCTTTTGTTAAATATATTTTTGTCCCATATATGTTGGTCATCCTTAGTCAAGTAACTAAATACTATAATTAAATCAGTGGCGTGCAGGACATACAGTGGGTACCTCTCCTGCTAATTTCTGTCACCGTTTGACTGTACCTAAGCCAAATTAGCACGTACAGTCGTATGAAAAAGTTTGGGCACCCCTGACAATTTTCATGATTTTTCTTTATAAATCATTGGTTGTCCAGCTCAGCAATTTCAGGTAAATATATCATATAGCAGATGAACACCGTGATATTTGAGAAGTGAAATTAAGTTTATAGGTTTTACAGAAAGTGTGCAGTAATTATTCAAACAAAATTAGGCAGGTGCATAAATTTGGGCACCCTTGTCATTTGAATACCTTTAGCACTAATTATTGGAACACAAAATATGTTTTGTAAGCTCACTGACCCTTGATCTACATACACAAGTGAGTCCAACTATGATAAAGGGTTAAGGTGGCCAATTGGAAGTTTTTCTCCTCTTTGCATCTTCTCTGAAGAGTGGCAATATGGGAGCCTCAAAACAACTCTCAAATGGCCTGAAAACAAAGGTTGTTCAACATCATGGTTCAGGGAAAGGGAAAAGCTCTCTCAGAGATTTCAGCTGTCAGTTTCCACTGTGAGGAACATAGTGAGGCAATGGAAGACCACAGGCACAGTTCTAGTTAAGGAACTCCCGAAGTGGCAGACCAAGAAAAATTCAGATAGGCAGAGGCGAAGGATGGTGAGAACAGTCATAGTCAAGCCACAGACCACCTCCAAAGACCTACAACCTCATCTTGCTGCAGATGGTGTCACTGTTCATCGTTCAACTATACAGCGCACTTTGCACAAGGAGAGGCTGTATGGGAGAGTAATGCAGAAGAAGCCTTTTCTGCAGACACGCCACAAACAGAGTCACTTGAGGTGTGCTACAGCACATTTGGGCAATCCAGCTTCATTCTGGAATAAAGTGCTGTGTACTGATGAAAACTAAAATTGAGTTATTTGTACATAACAATGAGCGGAAAAAAAACACACAGCATCCCAAGACAAAACACTTGCTACCCACAGTAAAATTTGGTGGCAGTTCCATCATGCTGTGGGACTGTGTGGCCAGTGCAGGTACTAGGAATCTTGTTAAAGTTGAGGGTCGCATGGATTCCAGTTAATATCTCCAGATTCTTGAGAACAATGTTCAAGAATCAGTGACAAAGTTGCACCGAGGCCAACGACCCCAAACCCTGCTCAAAATCTACTAAGGCATTCATGCAGAGGAACCAGTACAACGTTCTGGAATGGCCATCTCAGTCCCCAGACATGAATATTACTGAAAATGTGGGCTGTCCATGCTCGGAAACCATCAAACCTGACTGAAGTGGAGATGTTTTCTAAAGAAGAATGGTCCAAAGCACCTTCAAACCAGAATCCAGACTGGAAGCTGTAGGAAGCGTTTAGCGGCTGTTTATTTCTACAAAAGGAGGATCTACTAAATATTGATGTAATTTTTCTGTTGGGGTGCCCAAATTTATGCACCTGCCTAATTTTGTTTGAATAATTACTGCACACTTTCTGTAAATCCTATAAACTTAATTTCACTTCTCAAATATCACTGTGTTCATCTGCTATATGATATATTTAACTCAAGTTGCTGATCTGAACAGCCAGTGATTTATAAACTAAAATCATGAAAATTATCAGGGGTGCCCAAACTTTTTCATACCACTGTACATAGACAGTGACGTTTATTTATCAATGACGAATACGTAGCACCTTCCAGAAGGAGTTACCCCGGTATGGGCCAGCCCCCATGGTGAATATCATAAATCTGATAGGTCAGATATATTGTCCAGTTACCAGACCCTTTGGTATCACTCTCAGTCAGATATGCGTCCTAGAGTAGCGTTTTGAATTGGGTGGTGTTTTTTATTTGACTTACTTCATGACATATGTAAATGATATTTTACATACACCTGTTTGTTACCCCTTCTCAAAAGGGTTAGAAGGGCCGGACCTCAAGCCACTGAATTAAATACTAAAATAAGAGGTCAAAATCCTTAAATATTTAAAGCGGTTTAATGCTGTTGAATGCCTTCTAGTGTAATGCCAGCGTTTTTGGTAGCAATACCTGAAACCACCAGCAGGGAGAGTAGAGAGCAGTAATGGAAACAGCCAACTCCGTTTGCACGTGAGGAGATGTGGTGGCCGTCTTTCAGCGCACGTCTTCCCTTTCAGGTTGGAATACGTGTTAAAAAGTTGTTTTAAGTTCATTAAGTTGCTAAATATAGGCATTTATTTTATACTAGAACATGTTTGTCAAACATGTTGCCATTTTATAGAGCAGTTTGTCCAGTGTTTAAATCATGGCATATTTGCTTGTCAGTCGTTAATGGTGCTCCAGCTATGTCACAAGCATTTCAGCAAAGCAAAGCCATCTGGGTATGTCTGAAATGGTCCACTTGTTTACTCATTCACTAATCACTATACAGTGTGTTCTATGAGGAACACTATATAGGGTACCAGTGAGCGACACAACTGAAGTAATTCAGACAACAGTTACTTATGCCGGAAACAAATTATCTTGATCTTTTGTCACATAAACCAACCGAAACATCAACAAGCCTACCGGTGCTGTCACAAAACTTCGGAGTAACACAGTTTAGCGATGTTTTAATTTAGCTGACGGTCCCAGGAAAAAATGTACTGTGAAATTTGACAGTAGAACCATGAAGTGGCCAAATTACCACCAAAATTCATAGTACAACTGTGAAATAATTCATGATCAGTTCATAGTCAACCAAGTTTCACTGTTACACACATGGAAATTCACAATAATTATATAAAATACCGTAATGAACTGTTACAGCTCTGTCTACGGGAAAGTTGTAACACTTGAGGATGGTATGAAGGACCTGATACTTCTGATTGACGGAAGCCAAAAGTGCGTTTATAGACAGTATTTCAAACAACATGGAAGATCAGCCAGGTGAAACAGAGACTTAACGAGTGAATGTGAACAGTCTCTAGTCCTAACGTGACTTAAGGAGCAACCAAGCACATGACAGGTATGGTGTGAGCTTTTGAGTGAATGACAGACTTCTGCTTTTAAACTCAAACTGCCGCCTATACTCATAGATTTGCAGCATTGATTGGCTGTTGTGGTGACCAGCTGAGTTAAGAGACACATTTGTATTTCCTATTATAATTAATTATCATTTTTAAGACCTTGGCTGTTAAAATGAATGTACGTCGATGGATGTACATGCCGCATACCTGTAAAACACTTTATTGAATACGTTTTAAAAAGCTATTGGAAAGGTAGGACGCTATTCGAGACTACACAGTATAGTAGTTGTTGTTGTTGTTGTTGTGCTTTTTTTTGAAGATATCTAATTTAGACAATCGACAGCGCTGACATAGTGGTTAAGGTGTAGGAATACTAATTGGAAGGTTGCAAATTGAACCTTGGGACTCGAACCCGGGTCTCTACACTGGGGGGGCTAACACATTGCCCCTACGCAGCTTGAGCCTATGTTAAACGCTGTGAATGCAAATTGTGATGTAATGTAATTTGACCAGGGATAATGTAACTCATTGGAGCTTGACTTTTAGTTTTCAGCCATTTTTATAAATTCTTTTGTCCTGATGGTGATTGAATTGTAAGTGTTATGTGAATGTCTTGTCAGTCATGTTTTAGTGTTAGCAGAAATATTAATAAAATGGATTTCGGGTGACCTTGGAGCCATATATGGACAGAGACTTGGACAAGAACAAATTAGTCATAATTAGGCCTAATGGAACACTGGGATGAAGAGTTTTAGTGTCAGATGAAATTGGCTGCTATAAGTGAGCATGTCATAAATCATGTCTGTATGTGGAAGATCCCAGTCTGATTAGAGTGCAGGAGAAGATGCAATGCTCAGCAGATGTACCTACAGTAGGAACTTCCCAAGGAAACTATCAGGCAGGGTGTGGGTTCTGGATAAGAGCGTTTTCCAAATAGCTAAATGTAAATGTGTCCAGTCTGCAAGTGCATCTGACTGAACTACATGTTCTGGGAGCATATTAAGCAACACCTCAAGAATATTAGGAACACCTGTTCAACTGCTCGTTAGCACAAATATCTAATCAGCCAATCACATATCAGCAATCAGTGCATTTAGGTATGTAGACATGGTAAAGATGACCTGCTGAAGTTCATTCATAAGAATGGGGAAGAAAGGTGATTTAAGTGACTTTGAAAGTGCCATGGTTGTCGGGGTTAGACAGGCTGGTCTGAGTATTTCAGAAACTGCTGATCTACTGGGATTTTCACACACAGCCATGTCTAGGGTTTACAGAGAATGGCCAGAAAAAGAGAAAATATCCAGTGCGCAGCAGTTCTCTGGGTGACAATGCTTTGTTCATGCCAGAGGTCAGCAGTTATAAATAACCACTCATTACAGCTGAGATATAAAGAAGAGCATATTTGAATGCACAACACTTATATTATTGATATATATTTTCTCGACACACTTTGGGCGCCTTAAAAACATTTATTACTGCTTAAACACCACAGCCTACCTGAGTATTGTTGCTGATCATGTGACCACAGTGTATCATTTTTGGATGTCTATTCCTGCATGATAATGCGCCATGTCATAAAGCTTAGGTCATCTCAAACTGGTTTATTGATCATAATGAGTTCACTGTATGGCCTCCACAACCACCATATGTCAATCCAGTAGAGCACCTTCGGGATGTAACACAAATCCCGAAAATCATGCATTTTCCTCCACAGTCACCTGACCTAAACCCCATCAAGCTTTCATGGAGGTACTTGAAGATAGAGAATGCCAGCTCGAGTACATAATTACAGCAAGAGGGTAAACATACCAGTTATTTCTGAAATATATCAAACATTTTTCAAAGATTTCACTTTTATGTTGATTTATAATATAAAAAAACATTGAATTAAAGTGGAGAAAATGCAAACTACAAAAATTTATAGTAGCTATATTTATGGTAATGCTATTAGAGAAGGATTGGCTCTCCATTTGAGGCTGGTTCCTCTAAAGTGTTCTTCCATATGCATCTCAAGCACCTTCTTCTCTAGCTGCTCATTTAGAGTCTAGATTGAGCTCTTTGCACTGTTGCTAAGTGACAGTGTCTATTCTTAAAAGAGCTATATGAATAATTTAAACTTTCACTTATTGACAGCTTAAATAATTCTTTTTTTGGATATTAAATAACCTCAGTTCTAGATTACAGACTAAGAGCTTTTTGGTGTTGGAACCAAATTGATTTTACTATAGGGCAAGCTCTAGTGATAGAGAAGTTTAATAGTTCCATATTAGACATAGCCTGACTCACAAAATCCAAATCTTCAGACTACAGTCACTACAGCCTTCATTCTGTGATGTTTACATTTATAGCATTTAGCAGACGACCTACAGAAGTGCTTCCTAGTAGACAAAACCTCGTGTTAGTACAAGTAAGCAATAACCTAAGAACACAATCCAAACAGAACTTGCTAGGATCTGATGTAAATAAACCAACAAAACACAAGGTTTTTTTTTAAATAATAAACATGCAGTTGTATTCACTTCAGTCTTCACTTAAGTGCTGAGTGAAGAGGTGAGTCTTTAGTCACCTCTGAAGAGCTCGATGCTGTTACGTTATGGCTGTAAGTCACAAGGCTGGAATGCAAAGCCGATAAAACAAAAGAGAGGCTCTTCACCTCGCTTCCATGTTTACATTATGTGTTTAATCCTTGAGGCCTGTTCATGGAAATGAAGGCAAGGTTGCATTTCTGTGCATAAAAAACAACTGCCAAAATTTAATGGAATGGCCTTATACAGTGTGGATTTTCTGTGGGTCTGGAACAGATTAATTCAATTTACATTATTCTTCTTGGGAAAAAATTGCTAGGTACTTGCCATTTTTGGTTCTCGACAAGCCTTCTGGAACAAATTAACGACGAGGTTCTCAACCATCTTGGAACTCGTCGAATTCGGTTCTCAACGCATTTTGACTACAAAAAAATTTTCTCGGTTCTCGTCGTTTGCTCAGTACTCGGTGCACTTGCTAAAACATGTACGAGTTGAGCAGCGCAACTCATTTCAGCTGAAAGTCGATTTACGATTCACAATTCGGTACACAGTGACTCAGTGATGCAAATTCAGAGAAGATCTCTGCTGTGTTTATCGTGTTTTTCTTTATTTTTACATCTACAGTACTGTATTCTTAGTGCAAATAAATCTTCATTGTTCCTAAAACGATTACTTTATGAGAGTGAATCGAAAGAAAACCAAATGCAAAACAGGAGTTACATTTTTTATTGAATTGAATATAATCAAAAACAAGTTAACCAACAGAGTGTTTTGCTCTTTTAATCCATTTATCACTAAATTACATGAAATTTTTCAACATTTATTATAAAATAAGCTTTGTGTTAATGATTTCGGCCAACTGTAGGTTACTTATCTTGAGGCTGAATCTCTATCTACAGGCACCATAATGTAACCGCAGTCACAAGAATCTTTAGTCTGTAATTAAAAGAAATTAAAATGAGTTTGAAATGTGTATGGGTGCTTGATGTACAGTGGGGCAAAAAAGTATTTAGTCAGCCACTGATTGTGCAAGTTCTCCTACTTAGAAAGATGAGAGAGGTCTGTAATTTTCATCATAGGTACACTTCAACTATGAGAGACAAAATGAGAAAAAAAATCCAGGAAATCACATTGTAGGATTTTTAAAGAATTTAATTGTAAATCATGGTGGAAAAGAAGTATTTGGTCACCCGCAAACAATCAAGATTTCTGGCTCTCACAAACCTGTAACTTTTTCTTTAGGAAGCTCTTCTGTCCTCCACTTGTTACCTGTATTAATGGCACCTGTTTGATCTCGTTATCTGTATAAAAGACACCTGTCCACAGCCTAAAACAGTCAGACTCCAAACTCAACCATGGTCAAGACCAAAGAGCTGCTGAAAGACACCAGGAAGAAAATTGTAGACCTGCACCAGGCTGGGAAGAGTGAATCTACAATAGGGGCAAGCAGGTTGGTGTGAATAAATCAACTGTGGGAGCAATTGTAAGAAAATGGAAGACCATTGATAATCTCCCTCGATCTGGGGCCCCCACGCAAGATCTCATCTCGTGGGGTCAAAATGATCATGAGAACGGTGAGCAAAAAAATCCCAGAACTACACGGAGGGACCTGATGAATGACCTGCAGAGAGCTGGGACCAAAGTAAAAAGGCTACCATCAGTAACACACTACGCTGAGAGGGACTCAGATCCTGCGGTGCCAGGCGTGTCCCCCTGCTTAAGCTAGTACATGCCCAGGCCCATCTGAAGTTTGCCAGAGAGCATATGGATGATCCAGAAGAAGAATATCATGTGATATATTATCAGAACTTTTTGGTAAAAACTCAGCTCGTCGTGTTTGGAGGAAGAAGAATGCTGAGTTGCATCCCAAGAACACCATACCTACTGTGAACCATGGGGGTGGAAACATCATGCTTTGGGGCTGTTTTTCTGCAAAGGGGACAGGACGGCTGATCTGTGTTAAGGGAAGAATGAATGGGGCCATTTATCGTGAGATTTTAAGCCAAAACCTCCTTCCATCAGTGAGAGCATTGAAGATGGAACGTGGCTGGGTCTTCCAGCATGACAATAATCCCAAACACACCGCTCGGGAAACGAAGGAGTGGCTCCGTAAAAAAGCATTTCAAGGTCCTGGAGTGGCCTAGCCAGTCTCCAGACCTCAACCCCATAGAAAATATGTAAAGGGAGTTGAAAGTCCGTGTTGCATAGCGACAGCTCTCTAGAGGAGATCTGCATGGAGGAATGGGCCAAAATACCAGCTACAGTGTGTGCAAACCTGGTGAAGACTTACAGGAAAAGTTTGACCTCTGTCATTGCCAACAAAGGTTAGGTTAAAAAGTATTGAGTTGAACTATTGCTATTGACCAAATACTTATTTTCCACCATAATTTACAATTAAATTCTTTAAAAATCCGATTACTGGGTTAAAATCCAGCTCTCTTTTTCTGATTTCTTAATTTGATTTCTATATTAGAGTATGCTGTATACATGACCACTTGAATAATCAGATAACTACAGAAATTCAACTATAATCGGATTATTAAGTGGATGTAAACGCCATACCTGTTTCTGTAATAAATATACATTTGCCATTTCATTATAATATTTATTTTTGAAATGATATAGGGACAGCGACCTGGACAAGGACAAAGCATACTTGATTAGACATAATGGAAACCTGAGGTAAAGGGTTCTATTCTCAGATTAAATTAGCTGTCACTAAATGGTAACGGATGGTTGTGGCGGATTCAGACTGATTTTACATTCATATTGATTTTACCAGAGGGCAAGCTCTTGTGAAGGAGAAGGTTACTAATTCCAGATAAGATGTTACCTGACTGTGAAAATCTAAGTCATGACTCCAGTCACTATAAACGTTATTCTGTGATATATTGTGAATAGCTCAACGCTACTGCATTACGCCTGCAAGTCACAAGGCTGGAATAAAAAGCAGATAAACCGTGATAGAGAGAGGCACTTCGGCTCGGCTTGCTTTCATGTTTACATTAGCATGCATTTAATAATAACCTTGCTGCCCCTTGAGGCCCGTGACATTGAAATGAAGGTTCTGTACTGTGAGATTTGCCCATGGTGGTATTTCTGTCTCAGTGATGCTACTCAATTATGAAATCAGTTTCAGGTGATCAAGAAAATCAATTATGACTAATAAATCCTGTTCCCTAGTTGTATCTCTTGCTTACTGATGCACATTCCTACTTGCTTTTTTATTTTACACTCTTGGACCAAATAAATTGACCATACCCAAATTGGTCTTCAAAGCAAGGCTTGAGAAAAACAATTATCAGAAAGTTGCCTTGTACAGGTTTTATGTCTAGAGGATGTGTTAAATAGCCAATGGACAGAATCTGAAGAGTTTCAGAGTGGGATACACTGCACAGTTCAAGAGAGTTTGATTCCTGGCTCAGACTCATGCCAGTATGCAGTTTGATTCATGTACTCCAGTTCTTTAACACATTCCAAAGGCATGTTTGGTCAGTTGGTGTCTCTAAAGTGTCTGTGTGTTCATGTGTGCATGCCCTGCGATAGACAGGTGCCCTGTCTAAGGTTGGTTCCCACTTTGTGCTTTGAAGTGGAATTTCTATAAGCAATAACAAAATTTAAATTGGTCTTTTAAGCAACATGAGTACAGGAACTGTTCATGAGGATCATCATGGATTGGGTCTGTGGCTGAAAAGCTGCATACAAGCTTGCTCACAATGCCAAGCATAAGCTGAAAAGGTGTCCATCACACCACCATTGGACTCATTCTCTGGAGCAATGACTCATCTGGCAGTCTGATGGATTTTGGAGTTTGTGTTTGCCCATGAAAGTGCTAAGATTGGTAAAACATTTATGAAGAGCTCGTCAAAGGCGAAGATTGAGTATGGAGGAATAATCAGTTTAACCATGGTTGAGTTGAAACCCTTTAGTTTCAGTAAATCCACAACATGTAGAGATGACATTGATAAGTGGTGTCCACAAATTTCAGGCAAATTGGTTCACTTAATATAGCCACCACTACCCTCCCATTAAATCGTAGAAAATATCAAATACAAACCAGCTAATTGTTTTATGTCCATTTTATCAGTCAGATCACTGAGGGGTGCACTCAATAGAAAATCCTGCTTCTAAAGATTTGTTCTCAGGCAAAAAGACCCTGTTGCCTGGTTGACAGGATCAGCTCTCTACTAATGAGAACATCAGTCACACCTATCTGACCCTAGATTCCTGTCAACATATAGTTCTGATGAGTTTGTGGTAGTAGTAGACAGTGGTAGCTAATTTATTGGTTGTATTTTGTGTGTGCAAACCTGGTGAAGACTTACAGGAAACGTTTGACCTCTGTCATTGCAAACAAAGATTATGTTACAAAGTATTGAGTTGAACCAAATTAATTGGCCAAATACTTATTTTCCACCATAATTTACAATTGAATTCTTTAAAAATCCTACAATGTGATTTCCTGGATTTTTTTTCTCATTTTGTCTCTCATAGTTGAAGTGTACCTATGATGAAAATTACAGACCTCTCATCTTTTGTCATAAAGTTTGACAGGTAGTGTTGTAGGCAAGGCCACTCGAGTTGGGTCTAATTGGAAAAAAATTAATTAGTTTGTAATTCACTTTACATTAATTATCATTCATTATACATTATATTTCTATATACAGTGTATGTATGTGTGTGTATGTTGTTTAATGTTATATTTTACAAAATATATGATAATAATATATCATAATTAATATTTTATAATTAATTTATAAAATTTATAATAAAATATATATATTTAAAAATTTATATATTTTTATAATTTTAATTATATATTCTATTATAATTTTTATATATTTTGTAAAATATAACAAACAATATATAGTGTAAAATTATTATTAATTATAATTATATTATTGTCTTAGTCAAACTAAGGCAATGTAACTTTTGGAAGCAGATGATGGTGATTCTGTTTCCTTTTTTCTCATAAACACAATCAGTAGTCACCACAAAGTTGACTGAATATAGCAACAACATCCATTTCATTTATTTGTATTATTAAACGTGTCAGACTGATCAAAATAAAACGTTTTCATTGATTGGATTCTGAACCAATTTTTTTCCCTGTTAGCCAATCTTCAGATTTTATTTAGCTATGTAGAGAAAGGACTGATTTATTTATGCTGCTTGAGTGTATTGTTACGGTAGAAAAATGTTGCCTCAGATAGCCACATTGGACTCGGCGGGTCTCGATAACCATTTCCGAGTCCACCTTACCCCGAGACTGAGACAATACTGAATCCAAATTAGGTTGAGACCAAGACCTATTGTTTATGGACTTGAGTATTACAACACTATTGACAGGAAGTTCATATACATCTCCGGTTATTTCCTGACCTTAGACTCCATCTGTGTAGAGTTTCCTCCTCATGTCTGCATGGGTTTTCTCCAGGTACAAAGGTTTCCTCCCACAGTCCAAACACTGAAAGTTAATTGCTTGCTCAAAATTAGCCCAGTATGAATATTTTTGACTAGTATCAATGTAACCTTGCTCCTGTCGTCAACAGCCATTGATACTGATGTGACGTTAAATAAACAAATACACAAACAAATATTTAAAACAAATCTTATACATCTGGTCAAGTGACACAAAGATTGTTTTTGAGTATGACACTATCGCTAGTGAATTGTAAACAAAGGCAACTCTGTTGTGTGTCAGTTTTCCATCCACCAAGTTTTTGCTCATTTTGAAATTGCGCAAAAAGAAAAACCTGAATGGAAAAAGTCCAAAATTCGGAAAAATACCAAAATATTGCAAAAAAAAATTACGCTAGGAAGAGCTGGAAAAGTTAGAATATAGCTAAATGCGAAAAAAGGTGATGGAAATGGTTTTTCAAATATACAATGACATATCAAGCTGTGATTGACGGATCAAGTCACATGATAACGCTACATCTGATCAGACCAAAAACAAAAAACATTTGTTGCATTTAGATATGATTTAAACGAGATTGCAGCATATACTGAACATTATGCTTTGCTATCACACATTACCATCCAGAGTCTGAGAAGGAATTCTGTATCAAAAGTTCTCTACACATCCTTGCTTTGATTTTTCCATTAACTTATATTTAATCCCACCATACTGCTTATTTCCGGTGAGAATAAATTCATGGTACACCTACAGACACAGGCTGTCTCAAATACAACCATATCAGTCAGGGGTGATCAAAGTTCAGAGATACAGTGAACTGTAAGAAAAGATTCCGGTTCCCTTGGCACCAACGCTTCTTAGCTACAGGCATCCATCGGAGAAATTAACAACTGGAGCTGATTAGTTTCAGCACTCACAAAAGCTTGTGTTTTGATGTTCAGTTGGGTTCACACAGTGTAGCTTAGCCCTATGATGCTAACAAACTAGGGACTTTGCTTCATTTATTACACTTCCAAGTTTTGCTGTTGTTTTATGGGTCATGTCTTGTACATTATTTAAATGATAAATGCAAACGTGTGTTTGCTTTCAAGTGAACTTTCATTTAGTCTGCTCATTTTAGTAAACAGCAGTGATCATTATAAATGATGCTATTTCTAGCTGATAGATAGTAAAATACAAATCTGACATATTTAGTAATTAACTAATACATTAATTACATTTTATTTAGCTGTGATTTTGTTACCATATTATAATCGTCACTATAAACAGTGCGCACAGCCGTGGTCATGTGTAGTCTACTGTACTTTTTCTGTATAATGGTAACTATCTGATTTTAAATGAAGTGCTAAGTTCATTGAGGTTGTTCTTGGATGCTCATGTTCTGATCCAAATATTCAGAATGTTGAGTCTTCACTGGCTGAGTGAGATGTAGATTAGCGTTTGTTTAACATTGGATCAGAATCGCTATTCACGACAGGGGCAAGGTTACATTGATACTAGTTGGAAACATTCTTACGAGCCAGTTTGAAGCAACCAGCTTACCCAAGGCATGTCTTTGGAATGTGGGAGGAAATTGTGCCTGAAAAAAACATGGGAAAACAGGTCGAGACCGAATTGTGAAATTCTGGAGCTGTGAGGTGAGCGTGTTAACTGTGTGCCACCCCTGTAGATTAGGGTACTCTAGATGGAAATATATACGAAAGTGCAATGAACAAGCAGAGTGGTAATTCAGGGAACATAATATAGGCAGGACATTTATTTTCTGGCATTTCTTGTAGGTGCTATTGCTTGATCTGTGTGTGAACAACAGAGTTACTTTGCCACTGGAGAGTAACATTCACACCTAAACAACACTTTAAGGTAATGAGAGACATTAAACTGACTGCAACATGCACAAGATTCACATCACATGGTATCATTTGACTGTGGTATCTGAGTGATTAAGGTCCTGGCCTGTGGACCAGAACATCCAGGGTTCAAATACCACCAATGCTACTGTTGAGTATTTGAGCAAGACCTTTAAGCTTAGAATGAAAACACAATGTCAATTTGAACATTTCATTGTAAGATAAAGTGGTAAATGAAGTGGCTCTTGACTTTAATTCATTTTAGAAACCTTGTTGAGTATCGAAAACCAGGACTACCAAGCAAATTTTTCCCATAAGGAATAATGTGAATTGAATTAATCCATGCCAGACCCCCAGAAAATCTACACTGTATAACTCATTATATACAATAATGAAGTTATATTGTACAGGTGCTCCCTGATTTACAATGGGGATATGTTCCGACAAATGTATCGGTAAATGTATCTTCAACTGAGGAGTTTAACGAGTGTTTGGTGGAGCGGTCTATACTGTATCATGTCTTTGTCTAAAACACTTAACCTACAGTTGGCAAGAATCATTAACACAAAGCTTAATTTATAATAAACTGTTGAAAAATCTCATGTAATTTAGTGAGTAATGGATTGAAAATGAAAAGTAAAAGCAAAACACTTACTGTATTGGTGAACTCAAGGCACTAGCATAGCTGCTAAGCTAACTGCAGCCTGTGTTCTGGAGCATTCAGTTCCTGTTTTGCTTTTGGTTGGCTCGTATAAACAAACCCTTTTAGGATCCATGGAGACTTATTTGCACCAAGTATACAGTACTGTAGATGGGAAAATAAAGGAAAACACAGCAGAGATCTTCTCAGAGGAAAGGTTGTTGTGAATCTAAATCACTGAACCACTGTGTCCTGAATCATGAATCGTTAATTGAATTTTGGCTGAAACGAGTTGTATGGCTCGACTCGTACAAGTGCAAATGACAAGAACTAACACAAATATTTGTAGTGAAAATGTGTCGAGAACCGAATTCGACAAGTTCTGAGGTGGTCGAGAACCGAAGTACCACTGTATATCCTTTTGTATGTTATGTGTACAACAACCTGTCCCGCTTACAGTGGGGTAAAAAAGTATTTAGTCAGCCACTGATCGTGCAAGTTCTCCGACTTAGAAAGATGAGAGAGGTCTGTACTTTTCATCATAGGTACACTTCAACTATGAAGTGTACCTATGAAGTTTCCAGAAAATCAGATTGTAGGGTTTTTAAAGAATTTAATTGTGAATCATGGTGGAAAATAAGTATTTGGTCACCCACAAACAAGCAAGATTTCTGGCTCTCACAGACCTGTAACTTCTTCTTTAAGAAGCTCTTCTGTCCTCCACTCCTGTTTTAATGGCACCTGTTTGACCTTGTTATCTGTATAAAAGACACCTGTCCACAGCCTTCAACAGTCAGACTCTGCACCAGGCTGGGAAGAGTGAATCTACAATAGGCAAGCAGGTTGGGGTGAATAAATCAACTGTGGGAGCAATTGTAATAAAATGGAAGACATACAAGACCATTGGTAATCTCCCTCAATCTGGGGCCCCACGCAAGATCTCATCCCGTGGGGTCAAAATGATCATGAGAACATTGAGCAAAAATCCCAGAACTGCATGGAGGGACCTGATGAATGAGCTGCAGAGAGCTGGGACCAAAGTAACAAAGGCTACCATCACTAACACACTCCGCCCAGAGGGACTCAGATCCTGCAGTGCCAGGCGTGTCCCCCTGCTTAAGCCAGTACATGTCCAGGTCCATCTGAAATTTGCCAGAGAGCATATGGATGATCTAGAAGAGGATTGGGAGAATATCATGTGGTCAGATGAAACCAAAATAGAACTTTTTGGTAAAAACTCAACTCGTCGTGTTTGGAGGAAGAACACCACCATACCTACTGTGAAGCATGGGGGTGAAAACCTCATGCTTTGGGGCTGTTTTTTCTACAAAGATGGGGGGTGTGGACAGGACGACTGATCCGTGTTAAGGGAAGAATGAATGGGGCCATGTATCGTGAGAGATTTTAAGCCAAAAAAAAAAAACCTCCTTCCATCAGTGAGAGCATTGAAGATGTAACGTGGATGGATCTTCAAGCATGGCAATGATCCCAAACGCACCGCTCTCCGGGACAACGAAGGAGTGGCTCCGTTAAAAAGCAATTTCAAGGTCCTGCAGTGGCCCTAGCCAGTCTCCAGACCTCAACTCCATAGAAAATTTGTAGGGGGAGTTTAAAGTTCGTGTTGCCCAGCGACCAGCCCCCAAAAACATCACTGCTCTAGAGGAGATCGCATGCATGGAGGAATGGGCCAAAATACCAGCTACAGTGTGTGGCAACAAAACTGGTGAAGACTTACAGGAAACGTTTGACCTCTGTCATTGCCAAACAAGGTTATGTTACAAAGTATTGAGTTGAACTTTTGTTATTGACCAAATACTTATTTTCCACCATTAATTTACAATTAAATTCTTTAAAAATCCTACAGTGTGTTTTCCTGGATTTTTTTTCTCATTTTGACTCTCATAGTTGAAGTGTACCTATGACGAAAATTACAGACCTCTCTCATCTTTCTAAGTCGGAGAACTTGTACAATCAGTGGCTGACTAAATACTTTTTTTGCCCCACTGTAACATCATCAGCCAAAATGGAATACCACAAAAGATCCAGTTTTCTTAAAATATACTCTCCACACATGTTTGGAATATGCTATAAACGCATACACATTTTAATACCAATCCAGCAATTCATAACTGGACGTCCATAAAAATGCAACCTTATCATTGTTGAGTAAGATTAGAAGCATGTGATTTTAAAATTGCAGCCACAGGCACAATGATGTTATCACGCGACTCAAAAGCACTTTTTAAACACAGCAAGGTCGTTATATAATATTTTGTCATTGTCTGGTAAAAGCAACAATGCTCTGTCTCCACATGTAAAAGTGTTCAGCTTTACCTGATGCATCACTTAACCTTACTAAACCCTAATTTAGAACAATAACACATTATCAAGCTTTTCTCCCACATCAAAACACATGCATTTGCATTTACAACCTTTAGCAGATGCCCTCATCCAGAGCCATTTACAGAAATGCTACGAAATGGTGTTTGGTTGCTGCTTGAATACAGCAAGCAACTCAACCACTCTGACGTCCAGTTTAAGCTTAATCCACTACCGGGTTACTAATACAGAGAGGAGTCTTGATGCATATCTTCCTTTGACCTTGAGTGGTGGGCTCAGTCGAACCATGCTTGAGTCTCAATGGATACGAGGTACAGAACGGGGTTTGTTTAAAGCCTTTAAGAATGAAGAGGCTAGGCCAGTTTTTGCTTTGTAGGCAAGCATCACGGTGTTCAATGATGTGGGCAGCTATAAGGAGCCAATGAAGGAAAAACAGCAGGGCAGTTGGTGTCTGTGTGTGCATGTGCACATGTGTCCTAACTAGGGTTGGTTTCCTCCTCGCGCCCCCAGCACCCTGTGACCCTGATTTGAATTATGGAAATGGAAAGCAAGGAAAGTTATTTAGTTTATAGAAGTTTGTTTTATTTATCGTTGCATCAGCTGCTATATTCATGACAGACAGAATTTATATAAACACATTAGTCATGGGCCATATTAGAATGACCAATTCACCTAAACGATGCCTTAGGAATGTGGGAATAAGTCAGAGCACACATGCGGACACCATGCAAACTCCACACAGGAGTCCAAGGTCAGGCTCGATCCAGGGATCTTTGAGCAACAAGGCAACAGTGCAAACCAATTGTGCCACCCTGTGAGTAGTAGTAATGCTACTGGGCTAGTAGTTTTAGAATTACAGTGAAACCTCAGAATTTGAACACTTCTTTATTCAACCAATTCAGACCATTGGTCAATTCAGATGGTCCATTTGAAAATTTTTGCCTCCAAATTCGAACAAAAATTCTGACTTTGAACATCTGTAAATCCTGTACACATATGACCCAACCTCAGGATGTGTCTGAAATGAATTGGATTTTGACTTCAAACAAATCTGAATGCAAACAGACTTCTGGAATCGATTAAGATCGAATTTTGAGGTTCCACTGTAATAGTACAGTATTGCATAATATTTTTATACAGTACATTATCATCTCTCATACTTCTTATAGTTCGTTGGCCATTCATTCTTAAGTTTAAAAATTCAAAGTATCCCATAGAAATGCATTGAGGAATGTTCAGAGTCAAATCTCAACTGACAAAATTCAAACTGTAACTAAAATCGATGATGTCATCACAGAGCACTCAGTGAGACTCCGTGACCTATTACATCTACTGATACATAAATATGTAAAAGTATTTGGACACGCTCGCGCACGCGGCCAACAGTATTGGGACACGCCCCTGCAAACGGCTAAGAGCATTGGGATATGCTCCCGCACGCGGCCAATAGTATTAGGACACGCCCTTGCACCCAGCCAAAAGTATTGGGACACGCCCCCGCACGCGGAAAAAAGTATTGGGACACGCCCCAGCACGCAGACAAAAGGTATTGAAACTCGCCCCTGGATGCGGCCAAAAGTATTGGAATACGTCCCTGCACGCGGCCACAAGTGTTTGGACACAACCCCCACACGAGGCAAAAGTAGTGGCATACATGCCATATTCTTTCCCCATATTTCAAGCACTGTAGTAGTTCCTTCAGGAAATGCAGATCTAGTTTGTTTCATTTTGTTGTTGTGTGGACAGCCTCAACTACACTGTGGTGGCCTAGAGGTTAGGGTACAGGACCATGATTCACTACATCCAGGGTTCAAATCCGACATCTGCTACACTTGTGTCCAAGGTCCTTAACCCAGCACTGCTTGTATTGTAAGACAGTATCAATGTCAGTCTGAAATTGGACTGTGGTAGCCTAGCGGTTAAGGTACTGGACTCTGGCCCAGAAGGTCCAGGGTTCAAATCCCACCTCTGCCAAGCTTCCACTGTTGGGTCCTTGAACAAGACCCTTAACCAACAACTGCTTGGATTGTAAGATTGCACCAATTGTAAGTCGCTCTGGATAAGGGAGTCTACTAAATGCTATACCAATACTCTTTGAGGGTGGGTCTCGGCCCGCTTCCAAATGAGTGCTGGTGTGCTTCCACTGATGCGGGATCACAGCACGAACCAAAGACGCATAAACGAACCAAGCTCAGAGAGTGACGTTACAAGAAGCGACCCGTAATTGAATCGAATGTATGCAAGTTGATATAACAGTTATCAAACATATGTAATGGCTATGTTAAAGAGCTGTACTTGATTCTATTCTTCCAAAGGATGGAGCACTCAAGCATACCACCTTCTTCTGGTTATAGGAGGCAAGCTGCCCATTAAACCTCGATCTCCTTGCGCCGTGCATTCTTTTGTGTGCAAAACGGAAGAATTAAAGTGTAGAAGCTCTTTGTGAGTATCAGCTGGTACAAATACCAGCCCATATTAAGAAATCTCATGAGCACTTTACCCAGGAAAAAATGTTCTGTGAAGATCCATAGTAAAACTATGAATTGCTTGACAGTTTTAATGTGAACTTTCACAGTCTGACCATGAAGTTCACAGTTGTACTATGACATTTTGATGGTAATTTGGCCACAGTTATACTGAAATTTCATAGTAGAACTGTAAACTTGGTGGACTATGAACAGACCATGAATTATTTCACAGTTGTACATTGAATTTTGGTGGTAATTTGGCCACTTCATGGTTCTATTGTCAAACTTCACAGTACATTTGTTCCTGGGTTAGCCCAACACACAGCACTGTTGTGGAAGTTATGAAAATTTGGAACATTCGGTCGCAAAACCTGTCCAATCAGTATGTGAGCTTATTCACATGACTTTTTGTTTACATAAATTTGGTTCGATGTTAAGAATGTCAGTGTGAATACTAAGTGAAGCAGTCTCAAATCCAACAATGTATTATTTCTGGACCAAGTGAACCGAACTACCAGTATAAACGCACCCTACATGTAAATAAACACCCCGCGCTGTGACGTTTTCTTTCGCTATGTATTCGTGCACGCGCGCGCGGGCGCACACAGGGACAGGCAGACCAGCGGGACCTGCTCTCTTATGGATGTGCAGCAGAGCTCGCGCACATGTGCAGGTGGACCAGTAGGGTAGTAGCTCATTTAGAAACAGCAGTTCTGTGGTGCAGTAGTGCGTCGGTGGCTGGCGGAGATGGTGGAGGAAGCGCTGTACACTGCGAGCGCGAGGAGCACCGGGAGCATGCTACTTCTGCACGAGACTCAATCCCCTACTCCAGCCGCTACACCCGTGAGTGACCGCAATTTATACAGCACTGTTATAGCGATGTTTTTTTTATTATTAGTGTTATTAGTATTATTATTATTACTAGTAGGCTACTACTACTATTACTGCCTAAAAATACTAACAGCACTGGGGCACCTGAGCTAAAGTCTCTCATAACTGTATTTATTCATAACTGAGACTTTTTCCATCATACAAGAATAAAAAGAAGACAATGAAAAACAAAAGTTTGAAACTTATCATTATTAGTAGTAGACATTATTTCACTTTACATTCATTATCATTCCTTATAAATTATATAGCCTGTTACTAAATACTATTTCATGACATATTTTGTAAAATATAACTAAATAATATATAACCTATCATTATTATTGTTATATTATAGTCTTAGTCAAACTAATTCAATGTAACATTTGGAAGCAGATGATGGTGGTCAGACTTTTCAAAATAAACCATGTTCATTAATTGGATACTTGTTTTTCTCTGTTAGCCAATCTGGGTGCAGATTTGATTTAGGCATGTAGAGAAAGGACTGATTTATTCAGGTGTATGGATTGTTGGTATTCAGTAACGTTCGGTTTATAAGGAACCTTCGACTTCCCAAAGAGAATCCAAACTTGGATTTATGAGATATGCCCATTGGCACTGAAACTTTAGAACCGGTTAAGAGAGAAAATCTGGCACACACCTTGAAACATTTTTTGGGTCCTTTCGCTATAAACTAGACCAAAATAAACAGACACAGAACGAATCCTCATTCATAGACCCCATCATACCTTAAGACCGAGACGAGATCGAGTCCAAATGAGGTTGAGACCGGACTCAAGTACTACAACACTTGTTATGAGAGAGTTTAGCCCTAAATTATGAGCTGAGTTAGGGGTAGTGAAAATAAATTTTTCTTCGTTTTCTCTGTTTACTTGTAAAATCTAAGCTAAAAAAATTCGAAATTTTACATGTTATTTGTCTTTATCTGAATTCTGTGGTTGTTTTGGTCTACTATTCTAAATGTTGCCTTTTGGTCCATTATTATGTAAATGCTTTATAGGTCCATAACCTTCTTTTACTGTGTTAGGCATTGGGGACATAACTGACCTCTCAAAGTCCACCTCAGTGACTAATACGGCTGAATAGACTAAACAGCACCAGCTGTGGCACAGTCGACTTAAATCTGATTCTCCTTTGTATGGTGATGATAACAGTTTTGGTTTGGTATTGATTGTTTTGTGTTTAAACCCTCATTCACTCGCTCAACTTCTATACCTGCTTCATCTAATTAAGGGTTGTGGGGGGATAGGAATCTGGCAACACATGGTGCGAGGCAGGAACCGACCCCAGACAGGATGCCAGTCCATCACAGGGCACATACACACATGCTCATTCTTCCACTCATTGTGGAAGAAAACCCACAAGCCACAGACACAAGGAGGACATGCAAACTCCACACAGGCAGTGACCGGACCGGAACTCTAGCCCAGATCTCTGGACCTGTGAGGTGACAGCGCTAAGCACTGTGCCATTGTACTGGCCTGTGTTTAAAATATGGATATGATTATGTACTGTACAGAGTGTACAGTTTGGGAGTTTTGAGGCTAAAGTTGAGATAGTACTCCGGTACTGTTACTCTCAGACATAAAAGCAAAATAAATAAATAAACAGGTGTGGCACAGTGGGGCAGCGGTTAACGTTGTTGCCTCACACCTCTAGAGAACCGTAGTTTGATTCCCAGTCTGGACTCTGCCTGGAGTGTGCATGTACTCCCTTTGTCTGTGTGGGTCTCTAAATGTGCCAAATTGTGTGCATGTGCCCTGAGATGGATACATGATCTATCTAGGGTTGGTTCCCTTCAAAATGTGACTGAACTCCTGATTACTGATTAGAATGTTGTGAGTTTAAATCTTGGCTTTGCTATGCTGCCATTGCAAACTCAGTGTTTCTTTGAACAGGGAAAGGCTTTGAAAAACATAAAGAGCTTTAGTACATTATCATAAACACAGCAGATTGTCTGTACTGAATGAGCTAAATCATTACACATCATCTTTAAAGTGTAATAAAAAAAGCTTGTCAGATCATCCACAGAATCTTCATGTATTATTTGCTGTTTATAAAATTGAGAAAGTCCTTATTGAAAACACTGTTTACAACACCTCATAAAATATTAACACTGGCCATTATGTAAACAGCTCCATTTATATTATCGCCAACATTATTTTACAATATTCAGTAGAAGATTCATTGTTTAGGCTGCTGATGTGTCCTTGGTTTGTAAGGTTCATTCTGCATCTTTTTATTTTGGTCTAGTTTATTGCGAAAAGGCACAAGAAATGTTTCAAGTACCGTATTTTCCGGACCATAAAGCGCACCGGGTTATAAGACGCATGAAATGAAACAAAACTCTTTAAGTTCCCTCGGAAGCTCAGTTTGGTCTTTTACCTAGGGCGCAGGGCGTCTTCTTGCTTCCTCCACTTCCGTACCATTGATTCGTTAATGTTGAATTCTCTTGCAGCTGCTCTATGTCCATGTTGTACTGCGTGACTGATAGCGTTGTGTTTGAAATCCGCTTCGAAAATAAATGAATGAATGCACGTACCCTAATGCTGAAGCACATACCGTATTACTCCGCGATGCTGCGCACTACGTTTGCCTTAAGCTTTGTAACCTACCAAAGACTGTGCTAAATCATTTTGACAGATTTATGAGCGCCGTGTACCATCTACAATCGGTTCTAGGTCAGAAGGCACAACCAGAATTAATTCATACATTAGACGCACCGCATTTTAAGGCGCACTGTAAATTTTTGAGAAAATTAAAGGATTATAAGTGCGCCTTATGGTCCAAAAAATACGGTAATGTGGCATGATTGCAGATGGTTCGTTGCTAGTCATCAGATTTTCTCTATTTAATGGTTCTAAAGTTTCAGTGTTATTGGCCTTATCTCATAAATCCAAATTTGGATTCTGTGTGGAAACTTTCAGCTGTTTCTTAGATTCAAGATATTTGTTAATTTAGAATTAGAATATTAGAAAATTAGAACATTTACAGCATTCCCAGTTCAAGCATGTCCTCTCCTTGTCCGCATGGGTTTACTCCGAATGCTCCGGTTTCCTCCCACAGTCCATGCATTAGGTTATCTGTTTACTCTAAATTGTCCCGGTGTGAGCATGTATGACTAGTTTCAAAGTAATCTTGTGTATAGATGTAGCCTTGTGTCTGTCTTAAATAGCCACTGATACTGAAAGCGACCTTAAATAAACCAAACAAACAAATAACCGTATCTGTTACTTGCATTAGTAAACTTATATAGGCTTCCAAAGTAAACAAGTGTTATTAAATCTTATGACAGTATTTAACATTTCATAATACAACTACTATTTATGAACAAAGGGACTGCACATGGTTGGTTAATGTTGTTTGTAAGGTTTTAGGTCTTATATATTGATTAGGTGTCATATGCAGTAGTTTTTAGGTTCAAATGAAGCTGTTCTCTTTGGAAATCTAAAAAGCAAACAGAGTTTTACACAGTTGACACATTTTCAGAAATGAACAAAAACTTGCAGAATAATACATTTGTAATGTGTATGATATTGTCTGTGACTTGTAGGGTGGACTTCACTCTGGCCCACAGGGCTTCATTTACACATGGCATCATGCAGTACCTCATTTAACCGACAGACCCTATAGAAACTGACAAGGTGCTGTAGGGCAGTGAGACACTCTGGCTGTGTAATATGCTATGCTGTCAAACAATGAAATGTTGTTTTCAGTTGCAGTTCACAATGGCTTAGAAATATTTTCTTTCAAGAATTTCAAATAAACATTTAATGAACAGAAAATCATACTTAAACAATCTGTAACTCTATTAAAGTGAGTTTTGACATGGAACTATGCATCAAAAAAGATGTTGGGGTCTGCCCTAGCCACTTGTATCCTATGGTTACACTGTGTGGGTTCTTTCAAAGTCTTAAGGTTGTGAGGATGACGTTCCTCTAACGTCATGTTGTTAGCTAATCATTCATCATTCATGATCTCCATTTCCTCACTATGCTGGCATGTGAAGAAGTGTCTGTGACTAAGTAATTTGACAATTAATCTTAATTAAAAGGGGTCAGACTGCAGTGATGGAGGTAACCACTGTCATTTAGTTCTGCATAATTTGCTCAGGGTGTGTTGATGCATCACAGTTTCAGTAACATGTCTTTGATGCTCACGTCTTCTTACTGACTTCTTTGTGTTTGGTATGGGGGTATTTTGGTGTATTCTCACCTGCTAAAACATGCCAGATTGCTTGGCTGCTCTACACATTTACATTTACAGCATTTAGCAGACGCCCTTATTCCAGAGCGACTTCCTTTTGGTTACAGTCTTACAATCCAAGCAATTGTGGGTTAAGGGCCTTGCTCAAGGACCCAACAGTCGCAGCTTGGCGAGGTGCGACTTGGAGAGGTGGGATTTGAACCCTGGACCTTCTGGTCCAAAGTCCAATACCTTACCCGCTAGGCTACCAACAGTTCACTAGACAGCCCTACACTAGGGGCAGTGCCACCTACACTGCCCCTAGTGGGTAATTAGGATATCCTATGATAGACTGGTACACTGTCCAGTAGGGGTGGGGCAAAATATCAATACGGCAATATAGTAATATGGCTGCACAAACGAGTACCCTCGCTTCTGAGCACTTTGATTAGCTGCTGTTCCCAAAGAAGGACAAGCATATTTGAGGATGAATTGAATTGTATCCAGTTTACATAAAACTAGTTGTTGAACCACTGTGGTGGCCTAGTGGTACTCTGGTGACCTTTTGGACCAGAAGGTCCGACGTTCAAATCCCACCTCTGCCAAGCTGCCACTGTTGGCACTGCTGGATTGCAAGACAGAGAAATGGACAAGTTGCAGTCAGTGTGTGTGTGTTAATGGTGTACATTGTTTCGTACTGGTTGTCAAATTCTGTGAAAATGGCTCTTTATTTCATTGTGTGACTCTTCAGACAGCTCAATTATTTGTTTATTTAATATCATGAAATGGCAGCAACTGATGGTAAACTTCTAGTTCTATTTTGTTAAAAACTAAAGCGGTCCTACAAAAACACAAAGGTTTCAGACATGAATGGGATGAAGAGTCTGTTATGTGTCTCTGCACGAGAACAAAACTCCACACAGGTAGCAGTCAGGCCAGGACTTGAACCCATGTCTCTGGGGCTGTGAGGTGACAACGCTAACCCCTGCATCACCATGCTGTCCGACATAACATATAATAAATGAAAAAACATCGAGCCACAGATTGCCACTTGATTGCATTAGTAAAAATTTACGAATAGGTTCAGCCATAATTAATTCCCAGCTAGTCAACAAAGCTAATGTGAGAATAAAGGCCTTTTCACAATGAGTCTGATTTTTACTGACGGAAAAAATGCATGTTAAGTTTTGAAAAGAACATATCAATGCAGTCCTTCACACCGAGTCCGAAACTGACGGACTGTGACGCTGTGTAAAACATTTAATCGGAGCCTGTTCTAATTTCTGTGTTGTTGGGACATGTAAAAAATAGACTGACCAATCAGAGCTTGTTCTCGGGCAGAACAGCTCCTCCTGGTAGCAGCAGTGCACAAGTGTTTTTAAGACAATATTTACATTTACATTTACAGCATTTAGCAGACGCCCTTATCCAAAGCGACTTACAATTGATACAGTCTTACAATCCAAGCAATTGTGGGTTAAGGGTCTTGCTCAAGGACCCAACAGTGGCAGCTTGACAGAGGTGGGATTTGAACCCTGGACCTTCTGATCCAGAGTCCACTACCTTAACCACTGGGCCGCTAGACAACAAACACGCTGACTATAAAAACATGGATTTAAAAGAAAATATCTGGCGGAATAGAGCTGAAAGGAGGGGAATGATGGTGATAAACCTCACAGTGACTGTATAGAAGCGTTTTCTTGCTTAATTAAGTGCATTCTAATTTGTTCATGCACACAATAAAACACAAACTATAGCTTCCTGCTCTAATCTTCACTCATGTCTTTGTTTTTTTAAGTTGATGATATGATAAAGACACAGTGAAATCTCAGTGACACGTTAAGAGAAGGGAAATTAAAGAAAGCAAACTCGGACAGGGAGTTTTCAGAGTGCTTAGACAAAAAATGCATTGGACTTGGTGTGAAGGTCTCACTACGTTACGTCAGTTTTTTTCATGCATAAAAATCGTACTCGGTGTGAAAAGGCCTTAAGTCTAGCCTTTCCTATACAGTTTACTGTTTTAATTATTTACTTACATTTAATCTACTTGGCATGAAATGTTCAAAGGACATTAAAGTTGTGTCTTATTTCCAAAAAGTCACAGATTGAACCAGAATATACAGGTGAGGAATTGAAGTTCATTCATTAATAGGGAATCAGAGGAGAGAGAGGAAGACTGAATGAAGTCTGTTTCTATATAGTGAGCTGTTTTCTTTAGAACACTCTCCGTGACTCCTTAATGAAGTAAGATTCCAGGAGGAAATTAAGAAAATCCAGGAAATTCCTTGTTTATATACCTGACTCTGGTCCATAGAGATCTTTCTTAGACTGATATTATTATTTAGTCTGAAGGATATTTCTTTATACTTATACTGGAGCACCCTAAAGGGATACACCAGTTCAGCAAGCTAGTTCAATGTGCTATGATTTTAGTAGTAGTTTCACTTAACTATAATTAGCTCCATAAACATGTTTATATATTTACAGCATGTAGCAAACAAACCTTATCACACCTAAGACTGATAGTCTTACAAAGTACCATCAAAGCAATTGAGTGTTAAGAGCCTTGCTTATGGGTCCAAGTGTAGCAGCTTTGGAATTTTGAGATTTAAACTCACAGCCTTCCAGTCAGTAGTTTAGTTTTAGTTCCTCCCGCGCTACTTTGGCATAACAGGCAACAAGTATTCTTGCTGTTCCTGTAGTGGTTCCAGATTTAATTGTGACAAGTTTGCAAGCAATCCCATAGACATATTGGGCCAATTTAGAGTGACCAGTCAATCTAACGCATGTCTTTGGAATGTGGGAGTACCTGGAGTAAAGCCACAAGGACAAACACTCTTTGCTGCCGGCTAGATGACAGTTCAGTTTCCGGCTCAGCAGGAACAAGACGTTATAAAAACAGAACTTTTCAGCAGAGCCAGCTTTCCAAGTGTTTGCAGTGTTATTGATGGAACGCACATCAGGATACAGGATACATTTTTCCTCCTCAGTCCAGTTTGGTTTTCTTTTCTTGTTTTCTCAATTAGTCTAAACTCTTTATCTCGCCCATGTCTGTTTCATGGCTATGGATATTCATGGCGAGAGGTTTTGGCAACGTAACAAAAAAATAGACAAAGTGGCATTCATACCTGACACTGACGTAATGCATGACGTAATCAAACAGCCTGCATGATTTTACAATGTACATAAACAGTTTCTATTCATTTACACAAAATAGTCCATGATTGATGATTGTTTCTGTGACGTGAAGCGCATGGTCAAGTTTGCGATGAATAACAGCAAAGTCATTATAAGATAAGTCTGTTCACTCCACCGCCATCTTGGTAACGCCAGCAGGCATTTATCTCCAGCCATACAAGACCAGACTCCTATTCCTTTGAATGAGGAGAGAGCTATATATCTGAAACTGAAAGAGAAATTAACATTTAGAACGCATATTTAGAATCACTGGTATAATCTGATAACTTACTTGTCTTTTGGGGTCAAATAAACCAGAAAAATCCGATTTTTAAAAAAGGTTAATCTGGCTACTGCACATGTGCATCCCATAAGACTTGCCGCCTCCCTCTTCGACACATTTACTAATATGCTGATTGGTTCTTTCTAATGATGGGGCAGGGCGTTTGTACTACAGTCCCATTCATATTTCAGTTAGTGATCAGTCTCCTGCTTATGAACTCCATCCTGCCATCACAAGTGGCGAGAGATGAGGTTGGTGAGATAATGGGGGTGCAGGGCGGAGATTAGACTGTATTAAGGCGGCTCTCAAACAGTGGTGTTTAATGAACTGTTTTGTTTTATTGATGAGTCTTTATCATGGAACTTTATGGCAACAAAACATCAGTTACTGCAGTAATCCCTTAGTTAAGTGAAATGTCTGAGGGATTTTATACAACACACTTAAGTAATTCCCTTGGGTGAGGGAAAATCTTCCCTCAAGGTTTCCCCTTCAATTTCAGCAAAATACAGAAATTAAATGTTTACCAAAATGTGTGTATTATTGACTAATCTTGGTGGAATTCAATATTTTGGAAAATCAGATGATCAAATATCTCTTGTGACATTTGATCTTTAAACTCAAACGTCGTCTATTGAACAGTGTAGAGTGTGTGTAAAATCTCCATTGAAGCCCCCAACACTCAGCTAATAGACAATTAGTGAAGCCCTTGTATCTCTGGGTGTCTACTGCACAGTCTTGTGCTCTCAGTTTTAATAGGGCTAAAGATTAGGAATAACAGTTATTGTAGAAATGGCTTTTAACACATCATTTTGAGCCAATTCCAGACGCAGGTGTTTCAGTGGCAGTGAGTGGAATGTGGGCTGGTGCGTTTTGCACAGCCTTTCTTTATGATGATTGGTCGACTTTTGAATGAAATTGGGAATCGGGAACATGACTCACTTCTCAAACTTCAGTAAGTCTGCACCAGTAATTTATGTTCGATATTTACAATTTTCAAAGATTAAAATACCAACATGTGTTATGTAACATGGCTTTCTATTATTCAACACGACTAACTGCAGCTTCACTGGAGGGACACAGGACTAATTAATATGTATTAGAGGAGCCACATACAGTATTCTAAAGTTTCCAGTATTGTAAAGAGCTTTAACACACCATGTCATAAGTACCACAGGAAGCTTTGCTCTACTGAAGGAGCTAAATGATTACACATCTTGCTCAATGCATAATAAAAAGCTTGGCAGATCAACCACAGTGTTAATGTTTAAAACGCTGTTTGCATTTTGCAGTGGCCTTCATGAGTGGCAAATCATCCTTAGACCCATTTATTTATATGTATGTATTTCATATGTACCAATATGTCCCACTTTATTTTACAGTAGTGCTCTAAAGTCAAGTCAAATCAAGTCAGATCTATTTATATAGCACTTTTTACAATGGAGCATTGTCTCAAAGCAACTTTACAAGTTTAGATTATCTCCTAATATCTATGTCCAATCCCAAATTGAGCAAGCCTAGGGCCACAGTGGCAAGGAAAAACTCCCTGAGTGTTCTAGGAAGAAACCTTGGGAGGACCAAGACTCAAAAAGGGACCCAACCTCCTTGGGCGGCGTAGATGATAAATCTAAGAGCGAAAACTAAAGTCATGGAGTCAAAGTTCGAATAAAATGTGAAGTATGCACATCGGCATTAAGTGGCCCGGGTATGATGGGGCTGGAGCTGATGACGGAAGCAGCTTGACTGGAGCTCCAGCAGATGAACATCATGTGTGGGGCTGGAACTGGTACCGGAACACGGCTCGGAGAGGAAAACAGAAAAATGTAATTAGTTATTGATTAAGAGCACAGGTTGCTATTGACAAAATCACTGATGCCATGTCAATCACTGATGCCAAGTGTAGCATGAGAACCCCGGCAGCATTAGCAAAGTTTTGTGAACCTTTAGAATTTTTCCATATTTCTGCATAAATATGACCTGAAACATCATCAAGATTTTCACTCAGGGCCTAAAAGTAGATAAAGAGAACCCAGTTAAACAAATGAGACAAAAATATTATACTTAGTCATTTATTTATTGAGGAAAATGATCCAATATTACATATTAGTGAGTAGCAAAAGTATGTGAAGCTTTCAGTATCTGGTGTGACCCCCCTGTGCAGCAATAACTGCAACTAAACGTTTCCTGTAACTGTTGATCAGTCCTGCACACCGGCTTGGAGGAATTTTAGCCCATTCCTCTGTACAGAACAGCTTCAGCTCTGGGATGTTGGTGGGTTTCCTCACATTAACTGCTCACTTCAGGTCCTTCCACAACATTTTGATTGGATTAAGGTCAGGACTTTGACTTGATCATTCCAAAACATTAACTTTATTCTAGAGGCCTTCGGTTGCTTAGAAGGTACCCTGGGGTCCTTTGTGACCTCAACAACTATTACACGCTTTGCTCTTGGAGTGATCTTTGTTGGTCGACTACTCCTGATTGTCATCCCATTGATTGAAAACACCTGACTCTAATTTAACCTTCAAATTAACTGCTAATCCTAGAGGTTCACATACTTTTGCCACTCACTAATATGTAATCTTTGATTATTTTCCTCAATAAATAAATGACCAAGTATAATATTTTTGCCTCATTTGTTTAACTGGGTTCGCTTTATCTACTTTTAGGACTTGTGTGAAAATCTGGTGATGTTTTAGGTCATATTTATGCAGAAATATAGAAGATTTTAGGGTTCATAAACTTTCAAGCACCGCTGTACACCCATATCTATCTAGTATTAGTTTGTGCAAGAAATTATATGCTTATGTGCTCTTTTGGGCTCAGATTACAGAATTAATTCTGCATCTCTTTACTTTTGGACAGGTTTATTGCCAATAGCACAGGAAACATTTATTGGTGCACAGTCTGGTGGTTCATTGCTTTATGACTAAAGATAATGACTTCTCTCTCTTAATCATCCTGAAGTGTATCAATTTTAATGTGCTTAAAACCCAAGTCTGTGGTCTCGATATAAATACTAATCAACAGGTCCTCCAGGCTGCCACTGTTGGTCCCATAATCATTAACTTCTTAGATGTATTGCAAGTTGTTCTGGATAAGGGCTGCTAAATGTAGTCCATGTGAATGTAACCTAAATATAAACCTCATCTTTACCTACCTTGTTAAGTAAATCCTAAATAATTTAATAATTTAATACCTTCCTGTTTTGCATGGTTAGATTATATTGGATTGTACCGAATACCCCAGTAAAAACCATTCGCAGTACGACAGTTTCATAGGAACAAGTGTCATCGGAACTTTCTGCCATGTCCTTCAGAAAAAAGTGCTTAAAAGCAACAGCTTGCCCACTTTGATGGAGAACTTGGCTGGCTTGCACAGAGCCCTGACTTTCAAATATCTTTGAGATGAACTAGAATGCCAAGAGTAGGCCAGAGCCAATTGTCCAACATCAGCGCATGACCTCACAGACATGTTCCAGAATCTAGTGGAAAGTCTCGTCAGAAGAGTCAAATCCTACCTCTGCTAAGCTGCCACTGTTGGGTCCTTGAGTAAGGCCCCTAACCCACAATTGCTTGGATTATAAAGTTGTATCAGTTGTAAGTTGCTCTGGATAAGGGTGTCTGCCAAATGCTATACTTGTAAATGGTTACTTGTTTAATCAGGTTGATCATGTCTGTTGCAGTTGTCAGACTGGGTGCAAAACCACTGTTTACTTGTAAACAAGGGGGGCACAGTGGCTCTGTCACCTCACAGCAAGAGGTCCTGTGTTCGATGATGCCAGGGTGGATATATATAAGACAGATGAGAGAGGTCTGTAATTTTCATCATAGGTACACTTCAAGAATGAGAGACAAAATGAAAAAGAAAAATCCAGGAAATCACATTGTAAGGTTTTTAAGGAATTTAATTCAAAATGCAGTTTTTAAATGAAGGTGTTTATTACTAAGGGAGAAAAAAATCCAAACCTACATGGCCCTGTATGAAAAAGTGATTGCCCCCCCCCCTTGTTAAAACATAACTATGGTTTATCACACCTGAGTTCACTGTCTCTAGCCACACCCAAGCCTGATTATTGCCACACCTGTTCTCAATCAGGACATCACTTAAATAGGACCTGCCTGATAAAGTGAAGTACACCAAAATATTCTTAAAAGCTACACAGCATGCCGAGATCCAAAAAAAGTCAGGAGCAATTGAGAAAAAGTATTTGAGATCTATCAGTCTGGAAAGGGTTATAAAGCCATTTCTAAAGCTTTGGAACTCCAGTGAGCTACAATGAGAGCCATTATCCACAAATGGCGAAGACATGGAACAGTGGTGAACCTTGCCAGAAGTGGCCGGCCGACCAAAATTACCCCAAGAGTGCAGTGACGACTCACCTAAGAGGTCACAAAGACCCCACAACAACATCCAAAGAACTGCAGGCCTCACTTGCCTGAGATAAGGTCAGTGTTCATGCCTCCACATTAAGAAAGAGACTGGGCAAAAATGGCCTGCATGGCAGAGTTCCAAGACAAAAACCACTGCTGAGCAAATAAAACATTAAAGCTCGTCTCATTTTTTCCAGAACACATCTTGATGATCCCCAAGAATTTGGGGAAAACATTCTGTGGACTGACGAGACAAAAGTTGAACTCTTTGGAAGGTGTGTGTCCCATTACATCTGGCGCAAAAGTAACACAGCATTTCAGAAAAAGAACATTATACCAACAGTAAAATATGGTGGTGGTATTGTGATGGTCTGGGGCTGTTCTGCTGCTTCAGGACCTGGAAGACTTGCTGTGATAAATGGAACTATGAATTCTGATGTCTACCAAAAAATCCTGAAGGAGAATGTCCGGCCATCTGATCGTGACCTCAAGCTGAAACGAACTTGGATTCTGCAGCAGCACAATGATCCAAACACACCAGCAAGTCCACCTCTGAATGGCTGCAGAAAAACAAAATGAAGACTTTGGAGTGACCTAGTCAAAGTCCTGACCTGAATCCTATTGAGATGCTGTGGCATGACCTTAAAAAGTCAATTCATGCTCGAAAACCCTCTAATGTGGCTGAATTAGAACAATTCTGCAAAGATGAGTGGCCAAAATTCCCCCACAATGCTGTAAAACACTCATTGCAAGTTATCGCAAACACTTGGGGGGTGGTCACAAGGATGGCCAAACCAGTTATTAGGTTTAGGGGGCAATCACTTTTTCAACTAGGGCCATGTAGGTTTGAATTTCTTTTCCCCTTAATAATAAACACCTTCATTTAAAAACTGCATTTTGTGTTTACTTGTGTTGTCTTTGACTAATATTTCAATTGGTTCAATGTTCTGAAACTCATCAGTGTGACATGCATGCAAAAAAAATAGGAAATTAGGAAGGGGGCAAACACTTTTTCACACCACCGTGTGTGTATGTACGTACACACACACACACACACACACACACACGTATATGGCCATTGATGCGTATAGCGATGTTAAATAAATGAGAATCCATGAAGTCATGTTTGTCTTGGTCTAAATAAATATCTGCAATGACATATGTTCTGTTTTAAACCTTACATAAGATTGGATGTAGCCTGAAGTACATTTCATGTTTGACATCTGGCCTGAAATTTAAAGGCACCAAGCATGACAACTATGGTTGGGCGGTATTGAAGTTTTACTGCTAATTCGCCGGCATGCAGTTTTATCACCGGGTGGGAACGGAGCAATGATGGCGACAGACAGTATTCAAATTACAGTATTCACATGTTTTATTACAAAAAAAAATAAAAATAATAACGCAAATGTGAATACATGGATGGGACTGTTGTGATCAATGTACTGTATTCACAACAGCATTTCTGAGACATTGAGAGCTATAATTTATAGTCTATACAATTTATTAAGCTTACGTGAAAACATGATGGTTAAGAGAAGAAACCAGTCATGGAATAGCTTATTTTTAATGTTTATGAACAGTCTCATTTTCAATCTCAATTACAGTCGTGCTTGAAAATTTGTGAACCCTTTAGAATGTTCTATATTTCTGCATAAATATATATCTAAAACATCATCAGATTTTCACTCGGTCCTAAAAGTAGATAAAAAGAACCCAGTTAAACAAATAAGACAAAATATTATACTTGGTCATTTATTTATTGAGGAAAATGATCAAATATTACATATTAATGAGTGGGAAAGTATGTGAACCTTTGCTTTCTGGTGTGACCCCCCTGTGCAGCAATAACTGCAAGTAAATGTTTCCTGTTCATAATGTTCATAATGCATCCCTTTGAAACATGGTTGCCACACAAATAAATAATCAGAACTGAAATATGGCAGAGACCGAAAGTGTTATAATCTATAGCCTCACCCAGGGGCGTAACATGTCTCAGTAAAATGGTGATGTGTCCTATTAAAGTTATGGTGGTAAAAAGTCAGTTTTTTTCTGTATTGCTAAACAGAACTACAGGACAAGCTAATTCACTAAAGGAACTACATTTCCCAAGAATGTCCTTGCATCTTTCCAAATTGCTTGGCAGTTGGAGCCAATTTTCTTTTGTTTTTTTCTAATGGGGTAATGGACATCTACTAATATTTGAAAGAAAGTCAGCTATGCTGCAGACAAAGTAGTGATAGCTCACAGCTAATCCAATCACAATTAATGCAATTACTAAAATTTATTTGTGGTTAATTTGTTATTCATTTCTCATCCTTGGCATTCCTGAATTTCAGGCCTTCAGCAGATTCCAAAAAATGTAGGGGCAGGAGCAATTTAGGGCTAGTAATGAGGTTAAAATAACAAAATAATAATTTTATTTTGTAATGTGAACAGGTGGTTATAATCATGATTTGGTACAAAAGCAGTATCCACGAAATTCTGAGTTTTTGTGGAGCAAAGGTGGGCAGAGGATTTAGCAACAAAGGCATGAGAAAATAAATGAGATGTTTAAAATCAACGTTTCTCAAAGAAAGATTGGAAGGGAATTATTTTTCAGCTCTAACATTTTCTGGTCTGGCTTGTTTTGCATTGTCTTGTTGAAAAATGCATGGATGTCCCTGGGCAGCTTCTGCTGCTCTAAAATAATTTCTGCATTAATGCTGCCATCACTGAAGTGTGAATGACCTTTGCCAAGGGCACTGGCCCAACCCCACAGCATAACAGAGCCTTGCTTTTGGACTTGACGCTGGACAACGCTGATAACAGTCTGGATGATCCTTTTTGTCTTTGGTCCGGAGAACACGGCGTCTATTTCTTCCAGAAAAGATCTGGAATATTGATTGGTCTGGCCACAATACACATTTCCACTGCGTGATGGTCCATCTCTCGAAGCCCAGAGAATGTGACGCTTTACTTTTTGCAGAGTAACAGAGTGATTTGTTAAATTGGGCTCTCTCTATCTACATTTAGGACTTGTGTGAAAACAGGATGATGTTTTAGGCCTTATTTATGCAGAAATCTAGAAAATTATAAAGGGTTCACAAATTTCCGAGCACCACTATATGAAACACAGATTAACAATTATTACAAACCTTTCACAAACAACCAGAAAACAGCAACTGTAAGGAAAACTTTTCATCAAGTATTTAGTCCAACAACAATCTAGTCTAGTTTTTTTATCCTGTTATTTTGTATATTATGTGTCTTTTTCTTAACTACATACAACATGGGGTAGATTACCTCCAGCATAGGGCTACACTGCATCTTTGTGGATTTAGAGAAAGCTTATGACAGGGTGCCAAGGGAGGAACTGTGGTGGTGTATGAGGAAGTCTCGAGTGGCTGAAAAGTATGTTAGATTAGTGCAGGACATGTATGAGAACAGCGTGACAGCAGTGAGATGTGCTGTAGGAGGACAGATAGCTTCAAGGTATAGAGGTTGGGACTGCATCAAGGATCGGCCCTGAGTCCCTTTTCCTTTTAAAAATTGGCTCTGGGATGGACAACTAACCAGAGAGGTCAGGGACAGGAATCGCCGGGGACATGATGTTTTGCAGACGACATTGTGATTTGTAGTGAGAACAGGGAAAACAGGGTAGAAGAGAACTTGGAGAGGTGGAGGTAATATCTGGAAAGGAGAGGAATGAAAGTCAATGTAGTAAGACAGAATACATGTGTGTAAATGAAAGGGAGGCCCAGGTGGAAACAGTCAGGCTACAGGATCAGTGGTCACAAAGGTACAGGAGTTTAGGTACTTGGGATAAAAACTGTCCAAGATAATGGGGAGTGTGGAAACAGGAGGTTAAGAAGAGAGTAACAGGCAGGATGGAGTAGGTGGAGAAGAGTGTCAGGAGTGCTGTGTGACAAAAGGGTCGCAGCAAAAGTGAAAGGAAAGATTTATAAGGAGAGTAGTGAGACAGCCTTGTTGTATGGCTTAGAGACAGTGGCAACTGACAAAGAGGACAGGAAAGCAGAGCTGGATCTCCTCTTTTTCGGTGGGCAGAACTTAAGGTGTTGAGGTTCCTCTTTAGGAGTGTCTAGGGTGGGCAGGATTAGGACTGAGATCATCAGAAAGGAAGCACCGGTTTTGTAAAAATTGGGAGACAAAATTTTCGAGAGGGAAGACTGAGATGGTTTGGACATGTGGCAGAGCGGGATAGTGGATATATTGGTAGGAGGATGTTGGAGATGGAGCTGCCAGGCAAGAGACGGAGAGGAAGACCAAAGAGGAGTTATTTGGTTGTGGTGAATGAAGATATGCAGGTAGTTGGGGTGAGAGTAGAGGACGTGGAGGACAGGATGAGGTGGAAAATTTTAACTCGCTGTGGCCACCCCTGATAAAGGGAGAAGCCGAAAGAAGAAGAAGAAGATGCATGCATCAATTCACTGTCAACTTTTAATGCAACCCATGCTTGAACCCCAAAGCTCATAACTTCAATTAGTAGCTTTAAAGCATATTGGTTAAGCAAGACGTTGTGATGTAATTTTGGTTGTAGAGCTGCTCATGCAAAATTACATGCTCCAGAGGAGAGTGTTCAAAATTCAGCACCTCTTGGGTTAGTTTTGGAGGAGTGCATGAATCAGTAGTTTAGAGGATTCACATTGTGCCTTTCGTATTCTCCAATGGAATCTCACAAGGTTTATTGCTGGTTGGTTTTCTTTTCTGTTTACACCTGTTTTCTGGGTGTAATATTCCCTCATGGCCTTTCCTATCACTGCTATTACCTAAATTTTTCAAATCATGTTTCCTTTCTGCTCTTGCAGTTAATTGAAAGTTAATCAAAACCGACATTCAGAACGACTAACTGACATAATCTTTCCCTTATTGATTATTTCGATGTTTTTTTGTTAATACTTAAAAAAATTCCTTAATATGATCCCCACTGCGTGTTCATGTTTGGTCCCCTTAAAAACATGCCACCATATCTGTAGTCACATGACTCCTCCCTGTCCAGTCAGCAACATGGAAGAAACATGGAGGAAAACTCAGCTTATATCAAATAAAAATGCCATGAATGTTGTTTTATACAAATTTTGGCCCTGGAGGAGATGTAACATTCAAGAACATGGAAAGAAATAACTAATACCGTATCGTAGGGTCACAAAGGGTCATTTCAATTTGTTGAGATATTTAATAAATTGCCAGAAATAGTTCCTTGGTTTGTTTTCTTCAGTTATTTTAAAATCACAAAGATATGCAATTTTTCATTAAACAAAAATCCCAGTTTTAATAGTTAAGCATATTTACAGTACAAACCTTGTCAGTGAACTATGAAGGCAGAAAAAACAATAACAACAAAACATCTTTCATTAAACGTAATTGAGGTCAAATGTTCAATTAAGCACGATATTGATTTGAGGTCATATCGCCCAGCACTACCCCTGGGTATGTGATGTTATTGGGTTATTAGTGACCTTTTGAGCATACATTAGCTACCGTGGGCTGCTGGTTTAGTGATGCCAGCTCCTGGCTAGCTATAACTGATTTGTTGCTAATCACTGGAGTTGGCATGTTGGGTATAAAATAATTTTACAGAAAGCTAACATGGTTACTTTTTTTAGCTAGCAAGGTACAGTGGTATGAAAAAGTTTGGGCACCCCTGATAATTTTCATGATTTTTCTTTATAAATCATTGGTTGTCCAGCTCAGCAATTTCAGGTAAATATATCATATAGCAGATGAACACCGTGATATTTGAGAAGTGAAATTAAGTTTCATAGGTTTTACAGAAAGTGTGCAAGTAATTATTCAAAAAAAATTAGGCAGGTGCATAAATTTGGGCACCCTTGGTCATTGAATACCTTTAGCACTAATTTAATTGAACACAAATTTGTTTTGTAAGCTCAGTGACCCTTGATCTACATACACAAGTGAATCCCAACTAGGAGAAAAAGTGGTTTAAGGTGGCCAATTGGAAGTTTTTCTCCTCTTTGCATCGTCTCTGAAGAGGGCAACATGGGAGCCTCAAAACAACTCTTCAAATGGCTGACCTGAACAAAGGTGTTCACCATCAACATAGGTTCAGAGAAAGGGAAAAGCTCTCTCAGAGATTTCAGCTGTCAGTTTCCACTGTGAGGAAACATAAGTGAGGCAATGGAAGACCCACAGGCACAGTTCTAGTTAAGGAACTCCCGAAGTGGCAGACCAGGAAAAAATCTCAGATAGGCCAGAGGCTTGGCTGATGGGAGAGAACAGTCATATTTGGTGGTGGTTCCCATCATGCTGTGGGACTTGTGGGGCCAGTGCAGGTACTAGGAATCTGTTAAAGTTGAGGGTCGCATGGATTCCAGTTAGTATCTCCCTCAGATTCTTGAGAACAGTGTTTCAAGGATCAGTGACACAAAGTTGCCACCGAGGCCAACGACCCCCAAAACCCTGCTCAAAATTCTACTAAGGCATTCATGAGATGAGGGACCCAGTACTACAACGTTCTGGAATGGCCATATCAGTCCCCAGCCATGAATATTACTGAAAATGTGGGCTGTCCATGCTCGGAAACCATCAAAACCTGATGAACTGCACACTTTCTGTAAAATCCTATAAAAATTCATTTCACTCACTTCTCAAATATCACTGTGTTCATCTGCTATATGATATATTTAACTCAAGTTGCTGATCTGAACAACCAATGATTTATAAACTAAAATCATGAAAATTATCAGGGGTGCCCAAACTTTTTCATACGACTGTAGGTGGCTCGTTAAAAACAGGCGCCATCACCCCCAGTTCATACTGCCTGCACTGTCGATCCCAGCTCACGCGTTTACATACCTTCTTTGGGAAAGGTAAAATTTTGCTAATACCCACCCCAATAATCCAAATGCCCATACAAATGTAACATCCTAGTAACACCTCTGCGGTGTGGCAGGGCACAAACCCCTGCTGAAAGTGACCACTTCCATTAGGGAATACTGTTGGCATAAAGTGGTGTATTTGGTCTGCAACCATGTTTAGGTAGGTGGTACGTGTCAAGGTAAGAGCCACACAAATGCCAGGACACAAGGTTTCACAGTACAACATTGCAGAGTATCACAATGTCAGTGTTAATCACGTCACCTGTCAGTCAGTGTATTTATTTCTGTCCAAGCTGTGTGCAAAAGAAGCAAATTGCTCTGCACTCTGGTCTGAAATTCTCTGTAAATGGTGATAAAAAAGAAGACTGAAATGTTCCATTCTCACTCTTCTCATTGTGAGTCACTTGAATTGAAAAAATGCCTACAGAAAGTGCAGCTGAAGCTGTAAATAAGAGCCGGAATGCTATGTAGAGGAGACAGGCTGGTTTATGAATCTTTGTAGAAGAAGAAATAGAGCAGGTGTCTTTTATTATGCTGGGGTTAGAAAAAAATCTCCATTTTGTTTGCTAGGTGAAGTAAAGGCAGAGAGTTAGAGAGCTTGAAAGGAAGACAAATGTATCCACAAATACCAGCTGGTATAATGCTCTAACAGTATGAGGGCCAAGACTTCACCAGAAGAACATCCTGCTCTCTGGTTTGTGCAGGTAAAGGCTGTGGCAAATCAGAAAAGATCAACAGATTTATTTAATGTCTGCAATGCTATCAGGAATATATTTTATTTTTTGGGGTGGTACGGTGGTACAAGTGCATTTCCCTGGAGAACACAAGGCACAAGCATGCCCTGGATGGGTTGCCAGTCCATCACAGGACTGACAGATATCATTGTTGCAAACCAGGGAATGAACCCCTGGTCTCTCTAACTTAGACAGTGGTTTTTGCATGTGATGCCTGACCTGGCTGGATGGTATCACTACCAAGACTCGACCTGCATCCCTGCAGTTGTGGCCTAGTGTCTTAAGCCACTTTCGCACCAAACAGTTCTTGGGACTAATTTGGGAGGAAGTACTACCCACGGAGTTCCCCCAAGAATTACATTTGTTCCTACTATCAGTAGGAATCCTCTGTGATGCTGAAGCCATACAAATTTTGCTTGGACAACTCAAAATTGCGTTGCATCTCCTCCGTCTCATATTGGCTCAGTAGAACCTCGATTTCATTGTCAGTCTATTTGTCTGGGTTTTTAATGTTCTTAACGCAAAGATCTGTTGTTTATACGGCTCCGAGTACAGTGGTGTCTCGGTTCTCGACCATCCTTGGAACTCTTGTGTTAAGGGTTTTGGCCGACTGTAGGTTAATGCAAATGTTTTAATACAACTCCATTAATGCGTGTAATGCCATATGCAGTGTGGATTTTGTGGGGATCTGGAAAGGATTCATTCAATTTACTCTATTCCTTATGTGAAAAATTTGCTCGGTACTCGTCGAGAACCATGGTACCACTGTATATTTGAAAATGGCAGTTGCCTTCAACACAAGTTCTTCCATCTGGACCAATCACTATACACTTGCCTCATTACATCTGGACCAATCGCTGTACTCTTACATCTGGACGAATCACTACATACTTACATCACTCAGGGTTCCTATGCGTTGTGAAAAGACCCTACCTTGAAACAGGATCTAAAAAAGTCCCTATTCATGCCGTTCTTAGAACTACAGTTTTAAGAACTATGAAAAAGTTCCTCCTTCTGCAAAATGACTAAATGTAGTTGTAAACCTAACTAACAAGAGCATTTATGTGGAAGCTGTACCCAAGAAAATGGTTAATAAGCATTGGTACTAAATTATGTACTATTGGTTATATATACCAGTGGTTAGTATTTGTCCGTGTAAGTTCTCAGTCATCCAGGTCATGGTCTGGTGTTGAGTTGAAGGCAACTGGACGACTTCTTGGTTGTTGAAGACATTTTATCTCTCACCCATAAGGCCTCTTCAGTTCTAGAAACTGATGGAAAGTCCCTGGGGTTTAACCCTAGTGGGGTTGTCACCTTAGGGGGTGGTCCTGAGAGTCCTTACCACCCTGTCAATATATGAGTCATTAGGACACTTAAAACATGTGGTTAACCCAAATGGGCCTTTGTCAAGGCAACTACTAGACGTGGAGAAGAACCTCAGATGTCAACCAGTGAGGAATGGAGGGACAGTCGGAATAACATTGCTGTCCCATATGTGGCAGGACTGTCTGAGAAATTTAGAAGAATCTCCTCGGGACAGAACATCTTGGTACACTTCAGACCCAGCAACACCCTGAGGAAAAAGCTGGTTCATCCCATGGACAAAACATCCAAACTCAAACTGAGCAATGTTGGGTATGCGGTGCAATGGAGTGAGGAGTGCTCAGATCTTTATGTAGGAGAAACCAAACAACCACTCAACAGGCGCATGACATAACATATGGAATAGCCACATGGAATAGCCAGCTCATCCGGACAGGACTCAGCTGTACATCAGCCATCTAAAGAACAAGGGACACTCCTTTGAAGATACGAAGGAACAGAGGCGGTGGTTTACGCCACAGCCACCTACATAGCAGTCTTGAGATCCCTTCCTAGGAGCTTTAACCCCCATTCACACCTCGATCCTTGTGACTCTAACGACTCACATGATAGCAGGGTGACTCACTAATGGGTCACTCCTTGGCTCCTGTGATCCTAACGACTCATGTATTGACAGGGTGGGTCAAGGACTCTCAGGACCACCCCCAAGGTCACAACCCCACTAGGATTAAATACCTGGGACTCCCCATCAGTTTCTAGAACTGAAGAAGCCTTTCGGATGAGAGGTGAAACATCTTCAACAACCAAGAAGAAGTCTAGCTGCCTTCAACTCAACGATCAAGTCAGTGGTTAGTATGTTGCGTCACAACTCCAAAGGGTCCCTAGTTTGATTCCCAGCCCAGGCTTTGCCTGTGTGGAATTTGTATGTTCTCCTTTGTATGTTGGCTGCGTGAATTTCCTACAGGTACTCCAGTTTGCTCCTACATTACAAAGACATGGGTTAGGTCAGTTGGTTCCTTTAAAGTGTCCCAGTATGAGTATTTGTATATGTCTGTGCGCCCTGTGATGCACTGGTGCCCTGTCTAGAGTTAGTTCCCGCTTTGTGACCTGTGCTTCCGGTTAGCCCCTGGCTCCCTGAGAAGCAGAATTGGATTGTGCGAGTATAAAAAATGAATGAATGAATCATTTTGAATGATTATTTCATGAGATTATTATTATAATACCATATTTTTTCGCTATGTAGGACAACAGCAACAGTGGATGCGTGACCTTCCCTTCAAATTCATCTGTAGCTGCATATCCAGCAAATATGGAACAATTTGATACATTTTTATGTTCTTTAATAAATCAACAGTAACATCAGTCTAGATTTCAAAATGCTGATATTTCTACCCAGTGGAAATCACTCTGTGGAAATTGTTTTGTGGAAACTATATTCCCATCTCATTTCGTTTATAAAAAAATGTAATGAAGGGAACAGCTGGAACACCCATCTAGCATTCACACCAATGACGGGCATAAAACAAAAGCCCACTGCGCTTATAGATCTTTGTGCGAGTCACATCAGTATGGTTCATCAGATAACCCTAATCATGTCTGATGTTGCACTTCACAAAATGCTTTCACAGGAGTATGTAAGCATGATCGTCTTGGCTTTGGCTTTCCTAGTTTCTTAACTATCATGTCAGGCTTACTTCAACTACGTATCACGTCAGGTCTACTTCAGATATAACAAGCAGTAAGGTTAATATGTAATTATGAATGGTAGGGCCATTCATAATTACATATTTAAGCCCAGGTAGAGCACTTGGGCACTTTCTGTGTGGAGTCTGCATGTCTTCCCTGTGTCCACGTGGGTTTACTTCGGGTACTCCGGTTTCCTCCCACAGTCCAAAGACAGGTTAATTGGTGTCTTTAATGTGCCCCTAGTGTGTCAGTGAGTGTATGACTGTGTGAGTGGATGTGCCCTATGATGGATTGGCGCCCTGTTTAGGGATTTACCTGGCTAAATCTGATCACAAAGCACACAGAGAAGATAGATTGGGTATGATAGTCACAGTCAACTTTATTTATAGAGCATTTTTACAATAGAACAGTGTTTCCCAACCTTATTGAGCCATGGCACATATTTCACATTAGCAAAACCACAAGGCACACCATCAAAGAAAAATGTCACAAAAGGTATATTTATTGAAGTATAACGAAAATCTAGTCTCAGTTTACTCAATTGACTTAGTCGGTGTGAAACGTGGGCCTGTTAGTTGAAGACAAAGCTGATATCTTACTGCCCTCTAGTGGAAAAATGAACTTGTTCTGCCTGTGACTACACGTCGCTCATTTAGAGTACCAATCAGGTGAAATTGGATAATCTTCCACGGCACACCTGATGATTTCTCACGGCACACTTACGTGGTTGGGAAACACTGCAATAGAGCATTCTCTCAAAGCAGTTTTACAGACATTCAGGCGCATAGCCCTGACTGAGCAAGCCTAGGGAGAGAGTGGAAATGGAAAAACTCCCTAGATATGAGGGACCCAACCTCCTTGAGCGCCCCTAGTGGAATGAAGCCAAGCCCTTTCCCACTGCCCTCACTTTTTAAATTCTAGGATGTAAAAGGAGGCCCAAACTTGAGAACGAATTAGATGTGCTGGGTTGTAAGACTCTACAAGTTCAATCAGATACTTAGGGGTGGGTATTGGAAAAGACCTCATGATACAATACACATCACGATACATGGGTCACGATATGATTATATCACAATACATTGCGATACATATTGCAATATATGAGCATATGAGTGTGAGTGTATGTGCGCTGCGATAGATTGGCACCCTGTCTAGGGTAGTTCCTGCCTTGCACCCTGTGTCTATGGCCAGGCTCCGGCTCTCCTGCGACCCTGACTAGGATAAGCGGATAAGGCAATGAATGAATATATTCTGATAAATTCATCATAAGTCGAATTTATCGTAATCCGAGGACTTGTTGATGTACTGTGTATATCATAGCTTAGCCTATAGTAAATACATTTAAAACATGACCATGACCACGACTTTCCCTCACTACATTTCCCAGTGTTCATCACTTCCGCAATGCGACTCCCTACATCACGCACTGCCGACTTCCTCATCCGGCACTTAATTCCGCTTGGTATTCTGTTATTCCTTAGATAGAGGAAACAAAAAGCTTCTAAGTACACACCATAGGTCACATTGCATTCTCCTGCTCTGGTCAGCCTGCTCTCAGGTAGGAAGGTGGCAAACAGTGCAATGAAATGGAAGAAAGAGGGAGGAATGTGAAGGTGGTATTGATGAACAATGGAGTGAACATGCTCAGAGGAGTGAATGCGCATTGGTTCCAGGATCAACAATGCAACAGTTCTTTCTGTGGCCTGATGCTTGTTAGTCTTTTGAAATAACAATGGAACACTGAAAAAATCCTTTGAAGTTGGTTATTGGTATAAAAAGTTACTATATGGTACATTTTGAGAGGTTTTTGCACAAGCACTCGGTAGTTACAATCCATCGAACTGTTTGAAATTGTGTGATTGGATGGAAGAGAAAAGAACGTTTTAAAAGCTGGTTGTACGTGATCTCTCTATTAAAACACAGATGCTGAACTATGCTTTACATTGTTACATTACATTTTACATTTACAGCATTTAGCAGACGCTCTTACCCAGAGCGACTTACAAGTTATACAATCTTACAAACCAAGCAATTGTGGGTTAAGGGCCTTATTGAAGGACCCAACAGTGGCAGCTTGGCAGAGGCGGAATTTGAACCCTGGACCATAGTCCAGTACCTTAAACGCTAGGCTACCAAAGTCCTATGCTGTATGAGATGATTAAAGTCTGATCTGTGAGAACAAGGTTCTATAACATGACAGTTATCAATGTGAGAAGGTGAAGGCTATACATACTTCACCTTAAACACCAGCCTCTGCCTCTATTCAATCTGCTACACATTCAGTGGAGCATCAATAGCTTGATAGTAAGAGACAGCTGCCGGCAGTTTCTGAGGGCCAATTCAAATGCCATATAAGACTTAAAAGTAAAGGTCAGGCGGTGCATCTATGGAACTCTGCAATATACTGGCACCCTGTCTAGGGTATACCTCTGTCTGCACACAGTGCTCCAGACCCTCCACTGTGACCCTGACCAGGAAAAAAATGGGTTGTTTTACTTTGCTGCACCTTCAATGTACAGTGGTACTTTGGTTCTCGTCGTTAATTCGTTCCAGAAAGCGTGTCAAGGACCGGAAACGACAGGTACATTTATCTCATAAGGAATAATGTAAATTGAATTAATCCGTCCCAGACCCCCATAAAATCCACACTGTATAAGGTATTATATGCATTACTGGAGTTGTACAGGTGTTCTCAGATTTATGATGGGCATATGTTCCAACAAATCCATCATAAGTTAAATATATCATGAACCAAGGAGATTAATATAGTCTACACTGTATCATAGTGGAGCCTATTACGCATTAACACTTACATTAACACAAAGCTTATTTTATAATAAAGTGTTGAAAAATCTCATAAAAAGCCAAACACTTACTTGGCACTATCTGCTAAAGCTATCTGCAGCCTGAAAGCCAAGAGGATTCTTTTGCCTTTTGTTACTAATCTTTTTGGGACCCATGGAGACTTATTTGCACTAAGAATATAACACTGTAGATGGAAAAATAAAGAAAAACACAATAAACACAGCAGAGATCTTCACTGAGCAAGAGCTGTTGTCAAACTAGGGAGTTTTTCCTTGCCACTGTCGCCCTAGGCTTGCTCAATTTGGGATTGGACGTAGTTATTAGGAGATAATCTAAACTTGTAAAGTTGCTTTGAGACAATGCTCCATTGTAAAAAGCGCTATATAAATAAATCTGACTTGACTTGACTTGACATGTTTCCACCCCCATGCTTCACAGTATGTATGGTGTTCTTGGGATGCAACTCAGCATTCAAACACGATGAGTTGCGTTTTTATCAAAAAGTTCTATTTTGGTTTCATCTGACCACATGATATTCTCCCAATCCTCTTCTGGATCATCCATATGCTCTCTGGCAAACTTCAGACAGGCCTGGACATGTACTGGCTTAAGCAGGGGGACACGTCTATGTAAATGATTACAATATTAGAGCAAAAGGATAAGTTTATTGGGGAAAACTGTACAATTGAAAGGTGGCTCTAGTACCCTGTTGGGCCACCTCTAGCCTGGATACAAGATGACATATATAGCTGTTGTCAAACTAGGGAGTTTTTCCTTGCCACTGTCGCCCTAGGCTTGCTCAATTTGGCATTGGACGTAGTTATTAGGAGATAATCTAAACTTGTAAAGTTGCTTTGAGACAATGCTCCATTGTAAAAAGCGCTATATAAATAAATCTGACTTGACTTGACTTGACTCAATCTGAATCACTGATTCGTGAATCATGACTCGAGTTTCGGCTGAGCCGCATTTTTCTCCTTGAAATGTGTCGAGAACCGAGGTACCACTGTACTCTGTGTTACAGTGAAGGCACTAATACCATCTTTTCCAAGCAGAGAATCGAACCAATTTCGCTCTTTTATCCTGTGGATGGCTGTGGAATTGTCAGACATCAATGCGACACCCCCTTCCCTCAACAGGTCTCCTTTGAGCATATTTTGTAAATGTCTGTATCATTATTGTCAAGTTTTGATAAACAGGATTAACTCTGACTAATATGATGCTCATGGCTCTTGCTAAGCCTTATTTTTAATCCTAATTTCAGTGGTTCTTGATAAAAACAGCTAAAAACTATCATCCCCCTGTGCCTCTCTTTCTGTGTGTGTCTGCACTAATTCATATGCAAGTTTGAATAGTTGATTTAAAAACCTCAGATTATTATCCCTAACTGGGGTTTTGAATCAAGTCAAGTCAAGATGTTTTAGGTTAAGTTTCATTTTCCCATCATTAACTCCTACATGCCCTGCTTGTGTTTGAAGGATGCCATGGTGCAGGAGGCTGCTCATCCCTTCCCCACGATTGATGTTCCTGATTATGCACATTACACTATTGGTGCCGTCATACTCACTATTGGCATCACCGGCATGGTCGGCAACTTTGTGGTTATCTACGCTTTCAGCAGGTAAGAGAATGTACTGGTCATGAACCTCCTGCTGAACAGCTGCAACCAGTTTGAATCAAACCCACCTTAAATACTCAGTCATGGTCAAGGAATTGATTAGCTGAAGATGTTGTGTGATGTTTGTGTTGCTGAAACAAAGATCTGAGTCTAGATCAGTCAGTGGAGGTTTGGTAGATCAGCAAAGAAGGTATTATTCAATTGCATAAAGTAAACATAACTTTTACATTATAAATTACACTCACTGATTACTTTATTTTCCTCCTTGTTTCCACACACCTTGCATTTTTATCAGTTCCATTTACCATATAGAAGCACTTTGTAGTTTTACAATTAACATTTACATCTGGTCACTACTCATCTGAGTGACGTACAACAGAGATCTTACAATTCAAGCAACTGCCAGTTAAGGGCCTTGCTCAAGGACCCAAAAGTGGTAGAGGTCGAATTGGAACCTTACACTTTCAGGTTCACAGTCCAGTAACTTAACTGTTTTGGCACCATAGTCCCAAAACCGGTGTTTTAAATGTATGTGAATTGATCAATAGCATCATCCAGTTGTATTTGAACTGAAGTTCCAGAAGACGTGCTTTCTCTATTGAGATATATCAGCCTGTCATGTTTCTGTGATGTATACAGTGGGGCAAAAAAGTATTTAGTCAGTCACTGATTGTGTAAGTTCTCCAACTTAGAAAGATGAGAGGTCTGTAATTTTCATCATAGCTACACTTCAACTATGAGAGACAAAATGAGAAACAAAATCCAGGAAATCACATTGTAGGATTTTTTAAGGATTTAATTGTAAATCATGGTGGAAAATAAGTATTTGGTCACCCACAAACAAGCAAGATTTCTGGCTCTCACAGACCTGTAACTTCTGCTTTAAGAAGGTCTTCTGTCCTCCACTCGTTACCTGTATTAATGCACCTGTTTGACCTCGTTATCTGTATAAAAGACATTCATAGTTGAAGTGTAGCTATGATGAAAATTACAGACCTCTCTCATCTTTCTAAGTCAGAGAACTTGAGTGATCTCTCTCTCTCTCTCTCTCTCTCTCTCCCTCTCTCTCTCTCTCTCTCTCTCGGATGATTAACCTGTGACTTCCTAACTATGCTGATGTGTAAACACACATGTAAGACCTTCTTGGAAGTCCTAACTAATCAGAGTGCTATACCTTGGATTTAATACCCACCTATCCCAATTGCATTGAGGGGGTTCCTGCAAAACCAGTCCCCCACAAGAATATTTGTTTTTTTGTTTGACGGTTTGTGGTTTTATGTTTATTGTACAAAAAACTGCAACTTTTTTTTGAAAAACCAAAAGAACCACAAGGCTAGCAAAAATAAGCAGTTAGCGCAGTCGCAGCAGTTAGCACAGCAGTTAGCGCCCGCGCCTCACAGCTGTAGCGTCTCCCGTTCAATCATTATGTCAGTAATCATTGTGTCAATAGTAAACGTTATGTCAATGGGCGGTCCACACAAAGACAGTGGGACATGGTGTGTGTGTGTGTGTGTGTGTGTCAGTGTGTGTCAGTGTGTGTCATGTATTACATTGTGATGACTAAATGCCCCCCACCGCGATAGAAATCTCTACCACTTATTACATGTTAGGGACCCCTTGCTGGCTCCTATGAGGAAAACGGCTTTTTTATAAAAAAATGGAAGTTTCTTTTGAGTCTGGGTCCTTTGTGTGGAGTTTGCATGTCCGCCCTATTTTCTGCATGGGTTTACTCCGGGTACTACGGTTCCTCCCACAGTCCAAAGACATGCGTTAGGTTAATGGATTACTCTAAATTGGCCCAATCTGAGTGTATGTGTGTGTGTGTGTGTGTGTGTGTGTGTGTGTGTGTGTGTTTGTGTTTGTGTTTGTGTTTATTTATTTATAGGAGCCATACTTTGAGGACACCTACCAACATGTTCATAATAAACCTGGCTATTACAGACTTCTTCATGTGTGCCACCCAGTCTCCTATCTTCTTTACCACTAGCATGCACAAGAGATGGATCTTTGGAGAGAAGGGTAAGACCCATGCACCATCTCTGTATCTCTGTCTGACACACCAGCTCATGTATAATATTTCTGTCTACCTGGACATCTGTCTCATGGCTGTCATCATTATGACTGTACATGACATCTATGATGTTTCTGTTCCACCTCCCAGAGTCATCGTACATAAATCTTATTAAGTAAATAAGACTCCTCGGACCGGATTCAGAAACAACTCAACTCTTTTCATAAGAACAATTCTAAGAACAAGTAGTATACTTGAAAACATTATGTTCTTAAATTTTTCTTAACTTTACAATAGCCAGACACTGTGTAAGAGTTGGCAAGGTAAGCATCTAAGGTTTATATTTACATTTGTCATTTAGTAGACACCCTTTTCCAGCTCGACTTACAACTGATACCATCTTACAATCCAAGCAACTGTGGTCTTGCTCCAGGACCCAACAGAGTGGCAGCTTGGCAAAGGGATTTGAACCATGGACCTTCTGGTCCATAGTCCATTACCTTAACCGCTAGACTACCACAGTCCCATAACAAACTTGAAACAGTTTAGTAATTGAAAATAAGGCCAATATTATTTTTCAAGCAGCATTTCCTGCTGCCATTTCTTCTACCATCTTCCAATTTTTTGTATGCTTGGTTTGATGTTTTTCCTCCATTTTGCTGTCCTCTTAGTGGATTAAACTAAAAAATGTAAATAACAGTACAGTAAATACAAATTAAAAATGTGTCTCCTCAGCATATATTGTAAGCTGTAAAATGCAACATGGCCTACATAAGAAAACGAGGAAATAGTTAACATTTTCTTAAGATAACATTACAGGTTTTTTTTTCGATAATTACATTAAAGAACACGGTGTTTGTCTTAAGAACCATCATAAGTTTTACTTATGCCCTGTGTTGTGTCGTGAGTAGATCTTCAAGAAGGTGCTGTAGTGGCTTTGTTAGCTACGTTCCACCCATAGTAGTAGTTGACTTGTGATGGTGAGACTTGGGTAGTGAGAGGGATTCTTCTGTCTGAATTATGACTAAATAGGTTTAAGGCAGACCTGACTGTAAATACTGTATGTGTTTTCATCAGATGACATGTTTCTCTATGTGTTTTATGTACAGGTTGTGAGCTCTATGCATTCTGTGGTGCTCTGTTTGGGATCTGCTCTATGATCACTCTCATGGTCATCGCTGTGGATCGCTACATTGCCATCACACGTCCGTTGACCTCTATTGGCATGTTATCCAAGAAGAAGGCACTGCTCATTCTGACATGTGCCTGGGCATACTCACTGGGATGGAGCCTGCCACCCTTTTTTGGTTGGAGTAAGTTATTAGTCTTATAATGATAGCAATACCTGCAGACAGTAATACAGCTGGGAAGAACACTCTCAAATTGTAGGTTCTCTGTAGCTCAGTCCTTGCTGTGTTTCCTATGAAGTTCAGCTTTCAGTAACCCACAATCATTGTATGCTGTTATACTTATTGATGAAGAAAAAAAAACATCACACACAGACAGCAAAACTCTGCATGCAGCTATGTCTCAAAAAGTGTGGTCTCATTAGACACTGGGTCTTGCATCAAGAGGGCATAAAATGCTTCCCCCGTTGTCCTGTAAAAGGCTCTAAAAAGTTCCTGATCTAGCTGTTAGCAGGTGCAGGGAGCAGTGGTTCCTGAAGGCATGCACACATGGCGAACAGGCTCCAGACGGCCCAGACAGACTACCAGTAGTGAGAACTGTTTGATCCACGAACAAGCACGAGCAGCTCCCACAGTTTTGTTGTCCACCAGCCCGACTCAGGTGGCATCTTCACTACACACCCTCGTCTCTACGTGGGCCATTTCCAGGTGCTTAACAGAAGGAAATTTGTTGTCATTGCACCCATTAAATGTCCTGCCATTGACAGTCAGCCACCGTCGCCTTCGTTTGCAGTGTTGTTGGAGAACCAGTACTACTACAGAGTGTGTATGTATTGTCTTTACCAACTAATCCAGGCTCTGTTTGGGATCCGACAATGGTCAGAGGGACACTAACAGATCAGTGATATGTGCAGGACATCCTGCGGCCACATGTGTTGCCTCTTATGGCAGGGCTTCCAACTTGCATTTTTCAGTAGCAAGGTTTTCCCAGGAATGTCTCCGTCACATTGTAACACTTCCTTGGCCTGCTCAGTCGCCAGATTTATTGCCAATCGAGCATTAATGGGACCAGCTGGGGCACCAGCTTCGACAACCTACAAGTGTGCAGGATCTACAGGCCCAGCTGCAACATCTATGGCTAAACGTGCCACAGGATACCATATGGGACCGGTTTGCCTCCATACCCAAATATATGTCATCTTGTATCCAGGCTAGAGGTGGCCCAACAGGGTACTAGAGCAGACTTTCAATTGTACAGTTTTCCCCAATAAACTTATCCTTTTGCTCTAATATTGTAATCATTGACATAGACGTGTCCCCCTGCTTAAGCCAGTGCATGTCCAGGCCTGTCTGAAGTTTGCCAGAGAGCATATGGATGATCCAGAAGAGGATTTGGAGAATATCATGTGGTCAGATGAAACCAAAATAGAACTTTCTGATAAAAACGCAACTCATCGTGTTTGAATGCTGAGTTGCATCCCAAGAACACCATACATACTGTGAAGCACGGGGGTGGGAACATCATGCTTTGGGGCTGTTTTCTGCAAAGATGACAGGACGACTGATCCGTGTTAAGGGAAAAATGAATGGGGCCATGTATCATGAGATTTTAAGCCAAAACCTCCTTCCATCAGTGAGAGCATGGAAGATGGAACGTGGTTGGGTCTTTCAGCAAGACAATGTTCCCAAACACACCGCTCGGGCAATGAAGGAGTGGCTCCATAAAAAGCATTTCAAGGTCCTGGAGTGGCCTAGCCAATCTCCAGACCTCAGCCCCATAGAAAATTTGTGGAGGGAGTTGAAAGTCCATGTTGCCCCAAAACATCACTGCTCTAGACGAGATCTGCATGGAGGAATGGGCCAAAATAGCAGCTACAGTGTGTGCAAACCTGGTGAAGACTTACAGGAAATGTTTGGCAGTGGGGGCAAACTAAATGGGGGTGACTAAATACTTTTTTTGCCCCACTGTATCATCATTACATTCAGGGCAGAAGGGTGGCTCGGTGGTGAGCATTGTCACCTCACAGGTCCTGGGTTCAATCCCAGGTGTAGCAGTCTGGGTCCTTTCTGTTGTGGAGTCTGCATGTCCTCCCCGTGTCTGCCTGGGTTTACTCCAGGTACTCTGGTTTCCTCCCACAGTCCAAAGACATGCATGTTAGGTTAATTGGTGTCTCTAAAACTGCCCCTAGTGTGTGCGTGTGTACCCTACGACGGATTGGTGCCCTGTCTAGGGTTGTTCCTGTCTTGCACCCTATGCCACCGGTTAGGCGCCGGCTCTAACAAAACCCTGTCCAGGATCGAGCAGATAAGAAAGTGAATCGTTCACACATAAAGTTTCATTTGATTCCACTAACTCCTTATAAGATGAGCATGTGAATCATGCACACATGCCTGGGGTCCTTTGTGCTTGTTCTTTTTTTAGAGGTACGAATTCCAACTTATCAGACTGAAGTCTGCCTGTCAAAATGCTGGGGCTATTCAAGGAGATTGCTGCTTTAAAGATAATTTGAATGGTATGATGGGATTTAGCACTAAGATGCAAGATTCATACATAACACTTCTTTCCCCCAAGCTGTGTGGGCTGTGGCAGTGCAGGTGGCATCTTCTGTAAGCCTACTTCAGAGATAAAGGAATTGTAGAGTGTCCAGTGTATTCATTTGGATAGATTATGATCTATCTCTCAAAGGACTTAATAACATTTTATGCCAGTGCTAGTGGTCTGTTGATATTCAGACATGGCAGTCTGTTCTTCTTTGATAATGGCACAATGGTGGTGTTCTTGCAGCTGTGTATTATCTCATGTGAAAATGAAATTTGCTTGGCATTTTCTTGGGGCATTTTCACACTTTTTCTAGAACCTCAGAACGTATTCACCTTACGTAGATTTTTCCTAGTGGCAGTCCCAGAAATTAGTCTCTAGTCCACCTTGAAATGATCTGGGTTTTGCTTCAAGAAATGTCTGATGCAGACTGCACCAGGTGTAAAGGTGTAAAGAATGACTGGACAAACTTATGTACATCTTTATTTTCCGTTTCAAACTGACATGGAAAGGGATGGTGCTTAAGGAACATAAAACACTTTTTGCAGTGTGGAACTAAAGACAATCAATCATAAATAGGAAGTATATAACACTACTCATGCTAAAATATTTTTGTGGAAGTGACTGAACAAGAGGCTTCACCCACACAGTTGAACAATGGAGATTAAAGCAAAGAAAACTGTATTAGATATACAGTGGTAGCTTGGTTCTCAACCACCTCGGAACTCGTCGAATTCGGTTCTCGGCGCATTTTGATTAGAAAAATTTGTCTCGGTTCTCGTCGTTTGCTCAGTACTTGGTGCACTAGCTTAAACTTGTATGAGTCAGTCAGCCGAAACCTGATTCACGATTCATGATTTGGTACCCAGTGATTCAGTTTCACAATAGCTCTCACTCAGAGAAGATCTGCACTGTATTTATCATGGTTTTCTTTATTTCTACATCTACTTCTTAGTTCAAATAAGTGTCCATGGCTCCTAAAAAGGTCAGTTTATAAGAACCATCCAAAAGCAAAACAGGAATTGAATGCTCGAGAACACAGAGTAAGTGTTTTGCACTTTCAACCCATTACTCACTAAATTACATGAGATTTTTCAACACGTATTAAAAAATAAGCGTTGTGTTAATAATTTTGGCCAACTATAAGTTAATGTGTTTTAAACATTATCTTACTTACTTATCATGAGGCAGAATCTCCATATACAGGCGCCATTATGTCATAAAGTCATTTCAGGTGGCCCGGAAAATGCGAATAAGAAGCCAACTTTAGCCTCTTCTCCGCTATGATACACCAAACACTTATTAAACTCCTCAATTCATGATACATTTAACCGCGATACATTTAACTGCGATACATTTAACTGCGGGGCTGCGGTGGCCTAGTGGTTAAGGTACAGGACTACTGACCAGAAGGTCCAGGGTTCAAATCCCACCTCAGCCAAGCTACCACTGTTGGGTCCTTGAGCAAGGCCCTTAACCCACAATTGCTTGGATTGTAAGACTGTATCAATTGTAAGTCGCTCTGGATAAGGGAGTCTGCTAAATGACATAAATGTAAATGTAAACTTTTGATGGATTTGTTGGAACGTAACCCCTTCGTAAATCAGGGAGCACCTGTACAATATAACTCCATTAATGCATATAATGCCTTATAAAGTGTGGATTTTCTGGGGGTCTGAAACGGATTCATTCAAGTTACATTATTTCTTATGGGGAAACTCTTGCCGGTTCTCGTCGTTTTTGGTTCTTGACAAGCATTCTGGAACTAATTAATGGTGAGATCTGAGGTACCACCGTACAACAATTAATAAAAACGACGAAGGGATTTGCTAAGAGGAGAGGTAATTTGTGGTTTAGACAATCATTGTCTGTATGAATACATATTTTTGCTGCCTCTAATTTGAAAATGCACAACTGCACACTTCTAAAAGCAGAAATCTCTCATTTTTGGCCTGCTTCACTTCTGTACAGTCACATGTGCCCAGTCTTTGATACCACACTGCATTATTCCAAGGGTTTTACTAAAGTTTTTAGTCATGGCGTAGGTCGTTATTCTCCTCAAAGATGGAGGTCACCAGTGACTGCTGCAGTGATAGCTTTGCAGGCTGACTGATACACTAGCACCTGCGGCGCACTCTGTCTTCCAACCTCAGTGCTAACAAGGGTGTTGCAGGATGTCCTGCTTGCTGTACAAATGACAAGTGAATCTTTAAACACTTCTGACAGCTGCTGGACTCTGTATCCACTGATGACATTGTCAGCATTATGAGAAACAAGGGCAGCTGAGAGGCAAAGTTATTCACAATAAATTTATTTCGTGTAATAGTGAGAAGATTACCTTTATTATTACTATGGACAGCATGGTGGTGCAGTTGTTAGCGCCGTCACCACATAGCTCCACAGACCTGGTCTTCAAGTTCCTGCCTGGTCACTGCCTGTGTGGAGTTTGCATGTTCTCTCAGTGTCTGCATGAATTTTCTTGGCACTCCGGTTTCCTCCCACATTCTAGAGACAAGCATTGCGTCAACTTGTGTCTTTAACGTGCCAGACCCAAAACACACCTCAAAGCTTTGCAAGAACTATTTGAAGACCAGTGATGGGCCGATCCATTTTTTTCGGTTCTGATCCAATTCCAGTACACAGCTGCCAATACCGATACAGATTCCAATAGAGGAGGTTTTTTTATTTTAATATCATGATTATTATTGTTGGTACTGTGGTTAAGGTTGCAAGATGCTGTCTTGCTAAAAAATCTCCAACAAACGATATTTTAGTTAAACCAACAGCTAAAACGATTTGCTCACTCAGTTGCAGACTGAAGTTGCCACATGCTCATGGTAAGATGTTGAATGGAGTATGGATCGGTAAATCGGAATGACCAGCTCAAAGTGCATTCTGTCATTACAGCAAATGGGAACATACCAAATACTAAAATTTCAAAACGTTAAAGATTTAGCTTGTCTCTCAGATTTGTGGCCCCCACTGGATGTAGATCTCTAATGCTCTTTTTCAAGTTCATAGTATAATTAGCAGCAGTTTGTAAGCACAGTCAATCTTCTCATCTGTTTATATATTTATATATACTCTGTCTGTCTGGCTAGGTGCTTATGTTCCTGAAGGACTGATGACCTCTTGTACGTGGGATTACATGACCTTCACCCCTTCAGTTAGAGCATATACAATGCTCCTTTTCATTTTTGTCTTCTTTATTCCCCTCTTCGTCATAATCTACTGCTACATCTTCATCTTCCGTGCCATTCGTAGCACCACTCAGTGAGTCATCTGCTATGTAGTCGTAAAATATTCTTGGAATTATATCTTAAAAAACGATAATGTCCCTAAAAACAGTGTTAAAATGTCTATTTCCTTGTAAAAGAGATGTGGGGAACATTAACAAAAGCAACAGCAGAGACTCGATGAAGAAATTCCAAAGGATAAAGAATGAGTGGAAGATGGCTAAGGTGGCCCTCATTGCCATTCTGATGTATGTCATTTCCTGGTCACCCTATTCAAGTGTGGCCCTTACAGCATTTGCTGGGTAATTACACACACACACACACACACACACACACTCAAATGCTGCAAGCCTTGGTAATACTTAAACCCAGTGCATCAAAAAAAATTGATTTAATCCTTATATCAAAGAAATTATTTGAAATGTGCATCTGTTATTTCTTTGTATTATAGTCTCAGATCATGGGTGCCCCACTTTACACAGTCACCATTGAACATGATACTAAATAGGATTTTAGTTGTAATTTAGTACATAACACATGTTATTTCTCGTTTCTGCTCACAGGTATGCAGATATGCTGACACCATATATGAACTCAATACCTGCTGTGATAGCAAAAGCTTCAGCCATCCACAATCCCATCATCTACGCTATCACCCACCCCAAATACAGGTACTGACACACCACCTGCCCTCCACCACTACTTTATTTCGGCTCTAGGTGGCAACGTGTCAATAAATCTTTGCCTATACAGTATAGTGAATGTGTAAATTTAAGTCAAGTCAAATATATTTATGTAGCACTTTTTACAACAGAGCATTGTCTCAAAGTAGTTTTACAAATATCTAGGCCCACAGCTTTAACTGAGCAAGCCTAGGGTGACAGTAGCAATGAAAATCCCCCTAAATGTGATGAGGAAGAAACCTTGGGAAGACCAAGACTCTAAAAAGGGACCCGTCTTCTGACTGGTTGCTTCCAGCATCATAACGCATGTGTATATATATAGCCAGTATCAAGAGTTTTAAGCTCTGAGAAATATACCATATATAAAACGGTATTCCTAATTATATTATTTAAAAAATATACAAATATACATAACCATCTGGAAATAGGCAAGGTTTTGAAAATACAGAAACCAGATAGGGATTTACCATAGGAAATAATGGAAATTTTCCAATGCAAAGTACTTTTCGATAATTCAAAGTATGCAGTTTGGCAGTAGTTTGACTAGGGGTGCCAAAACATTTTAGGCTGTAAGTTTTGCAGCTTGAATTTCATGGGCAAATTCTGGGTAATGGTTTTATCTACTAAACTTATGAATTATATCGATTTGAATCTGCATGCAACCATGTGTCTTTCTCAGGATAAACACAAATCCTGAAATCTTACACACTCTATTTGCTGTGTGTGTGTCTTTGTATTTCTCAGAGTGGCTATATCTAGATATATTCCGTGTTTGCGTGTGCTGCTGTGTGTTCACCAGAGGGAACTTCGATCCCTCAGTAGCAGCTTCGTGTCTACCCGTCACTCCGTTGTGACCACTCAGGCCTCTGACTTCTCTGGAAACTTCTGTCAAACTAGCCTGGGCAGATCCCGCCGCTCATCAGGCTCCAACAGTGAATCTGTAAGCATGGAACTCTCTCACTGTGTGCTCAGGAATGAAGGCGTTTGAGCTTGGGTAACAGGGCTAGAAGCTGAGTTCAAAGGTCACATAAGCTTATATAGGTTTTTTCACATTATTAAAAGTGGTGCCGTGGCCATAATGGCCATAATGAGTCACGATTTTAATTGATTAGGATTGACATCTTCTGATGGTCAGATAGGTGGTTGGCAATCCAGTGGGCTTTGACTGGCCATTAAGATACAGTACCTGGATAGAGCTTTGCTTCACTGCTGAGATGGGACGAGTGCATGGAAAAAACAAGCCTATTCCGCTAGTGTGATTAGTATTTGTACATGCTATTTTGTATATAGAATTTGGTCTGAAACATGCAAACCTGAACTTGCCTGTAGTTGAAGACAAGGAGTCATGTGAAAGAGACAGAAATTCAGGCACAAGCTCTTCCATATTCTGATCATTTTAGTTCCATACGGATGCACATCTCTGTGATTTTACAGACAGGAGATACCCCACATGAAAAAAAAACATTTTTTGACTGCTGCTGTTCACAGATCTTCTTGGAGGCGAATTAAAGTTTGAAACATTCTCAAATATACAAATGGAGGCTTAAAACTGTCTTTGCACTATTTATGTGGACTAGACATCAGGAGAACCCTATTCTCTTGTTGCCCCGAGAGCCACAAAGGAGAAAAAATATGAAAAGCCAGATTGATTGAAGGGCCAATATATACATTACTTTATATTCAAATATGCACACTACTGTATATACTTTTAGTTTTCTGTAAATAAGCCATTTCATAGAACATACAACCTGCTAGAAACTTGCATATCCTGAAGGAAATGTATTTGGATGCATAAATTTGATGTTTGAAAAAATTCAAACACTGACGTTCCCTGATAATCTATAGGTATGCCTTGTTTAACGTCCGCATTAAGTTCTGTGAAACAGGACATTGACCGAAATGGACGTCCAACATATATTACCATAGTCACATAGTAGTTTAGATGCAGTAAATTCAGAAAGTCTGCACGCCCCTTTCACCTTCTCTACATTTTATTATGTTGCAGACTTATTTTACAATAGATTGAGTACATTTTTGTCACAGAATTCTACACAAGATAGCACACAATGACAAAGTGAAAGCACATTTTAGAGATTTGTGCTAATTTATTAAAAAACAAAATGTAAAGTATTATGTGCACAAGTGTGCACACCCTTTGATATGACACCCAAATGTGAGTTGAGGTGCATTTTGTTTACACTGATACTGCTTGAGATGTTTCTACAACTTAACTGGAGTCCACTTGTGGTAAATTCAGTTGATTGGACATAATTTGGGATTGCCAGCATTTGCCTATATAAGGTCCCACAGTTGACAGTGCAAATCAGAGCAAACTCAATTGCTGCAGCTTTACAGGTCCCAAAGAGCACAGTGGCCACCATCATTCGTAAATGGAAGAAGGTTGGAACCACCAAGAATCTTCTTAGACCTGGCTGCCCGGCCAAACTGAGGGATCGGGGAAGACGAGCCTTGGCCAGGGAAATGAGCAGGAACCCGAGGGTCACTCTGACTGAGGTCCAGCGTATTCTTGTGGGGACAGGAGAACCTTTCAGAAGATCAACCATCCAGGCAGAACTCCACAAATCACACCTTAATGGTAGAGTATCCAGACAAAAGCCACTCCTTAGTAAAAGGCACATGACAGTTTGCCAAAAGGCACCTAGAGAACTCTGAAACCATTCGAAACAAGATTATCTGATCTGATGAAACCAAAATTGAACTTTTTGGCCTTAATACCAAGCGTCACATCTGGAGGAAACCAGGCACTGCTTATCAGCTGGCTAATGCCGTCCCTACAGTGAAGCATGGTGGTGGCAGCATCATGATGTGAGGATGTTTTTCAGCAGAGGGACTGGGGCGACTAGTCCTGATGGAGATAAAGATGAATGCAGCGAAGTACACCGAGATCCTTGAAGAAAACCTGCTCCATTGTGCTCTGGATCTCAGACTAGGGCGAAGGTTTACCTTCCAACATGACATCAACCCGAAGCACACGGCCAAGAAAACACAGGAGTGGCTTCAGTGAAAGTCTGTGAATGTCATTGAGTGGCCCAGCCAGAGCCCAGACTTGAATCCAATTGAACATCTGTGGAAGGAGCTGCAAATGGTTGTGTACCGATGCTCCCCATCCAACCTGACAGTGCTTGCAAGGATATGCCAAGAGGAATGGGCAACAATGTCCAGAAACAAGTGTGCCAAGCTCGTTGCTTCTTTCCCAAGATGCCTTGGAGCTGTAATTGCTGGCAAAGGTGAAGGTGAAAGGGGTGTGCAGACTTTCCGGCTTGACTGTACATTGCACATTGCTTTTTTGCTGTCGCCTCACAGCTCAGAGATCCCCAGTTCAATTCCGATTCCAGAATCTGCCTGTGTGGTGTCCTCCCCGTGTCCGTGTGGGTTTACTCTGGGTGCTCAGGTTTCCTCCCACATTCTGAGAACATGCATTAGGTTGATGTCTCACTCTAAATTTGCCCATGACCAGTGTGTTGATATACCCTTGTGTCTGTCGTGAATATAGACTTTGATGTTGACACAAAATTAAAGAAAACTAATAAACAGACAATAAACACACAGTGTTTTATATTAAGCGGTAATATTAATTAAATCACAATAGGAAAACATTAAGTACAGTACTGTATAATGCAGTAATTTTTATCTTTGTAACTTTTATATAAATATTTCAAAGATGTTTTAAAGGTATACATATATTTACATATGTTTAACTTGAAACACTTGACCAGATGGACTTTAAATGATGAATGCCTGTAGAAAAAGGGCTAGAGAGACTTGTATACTTGAGTGTAGATTGCAAAAAAACCCTTTTGATCCAAACCTTTCAAACCAGAACCATTTTCACTCTCCATCCCAAGTTATAAAGAGAATATCTGTCGAAAGGCCTTCATTTAACCATCATCATTTATCTGAGACAGAAATGAATCAAAAAAGAAGTCAAAAATGAATCGGGGTCCAGGAATCATCTCAATTATAACTTTCAAACTGGATCATGTGATACATGTTTCGAATTCAGAAGGATGACAGTAGTGTCTGGCCAGTAGGGTGGTAAAAACAATATCATGTACTTGAACTGGCATGTTTGCAGTTAGAGCTACTAAACAAGACTGATAGGGGGTCTTCACATTTTTGTAAAAAAAAAAAACAAGTATTTCAGATTGGAGGCAAGTCGACACAAGTGAGTTATATTTAATTTCCCATAGAAACACATCTGTTGAAGCATATACCAACTTCAGATTAAAAACTGGGAGTCTAAATAAGGTTTGGGCGTTTCTAGACTACAGAATTTAGAGGGGCACAGCTGTATCCTTCTGCATGCCAATCAGTTATTGAGGCACAACTGTGCTAAACAAATAAGCCTGTTAAACACTAAATAGATTAAGTTATCTGACTTAAGCGTTATCTGCTCAAGCTTTTGGAAACATGCTGGGGCATTATGGGAAATGTAGTGCCTGTAGTTCTGTTCAGCAATCAAGGATAAAATTAATTTTTTACCACCATGATTTTAGTAGGGCACAACAACCTTTAGTGGGGCAGAGTAAAGTGTGTCTGATGATGCCCCAGGTCTGAATCCACATACTGCTCTACTATGGGTAGAGTTAGTGCATAATATTCCTCGTGAAGGTTTTGCTGCTTATGTAATATATGCATATGGTATGTTTTTGTCCCTGCAGGGCTGGACAGACACAGAGGCAGAAATGTTCAGCATGAGCTCCAAAGTAATCAGTCGGCAGGAGTCCTCTGACATAAGCAAAGATGCTTTTGAGCTCCTAAACTGCAGATCTTACAGCTTCAGGTCTAAACTCAGGAACCATGACTCTGACATCTTTGAAAAGGTAAACTCTCAGAACCGAATTGTGTAACTACTGTAAAACTTGATAAGAAATGTCCACAGGGAACTGCTCTTAATATCAGAATGTAATTGTGCTAAATTGCAGAATCCAGCATATTCACATCTGCACTGGTAAACAAGGAGTGTATAACAGTTCATATTACAAGGGGACTGTCACGTCCACGCAAGGAAGATTAGGAAGTGCAGTATTATCCTTTACTGGTAGGCTTAAGGTTAAAACAAACAAGTCCAATACACAATTCGAGGCGTAGGGAACAAATGAGTGAGGGGTCGAGCGAGACACAAATGGGATATCGAAAACAAACATAAAGACAATCCAGAAAACAAGAACAGGGGTCAGTAATCCGTGAAGGCAATCAATGTAAACAGAACACTCAACGTCCTGACTTTAATCCAATAGAAATGTTATGGAAGGAACTGAAGGGTGTAGTCATATGAGGAAACCCACAAACATTTCAGAATTGAAGCTGTTCTATGTGGAGGAATGAGCAGGACTGATCAAGAGTTACTGGAATGGTTTAGCTGCAGTTATTGCTGCACTCAAGTGGGTCACAACAGATACAGAAAGCAAAGGTTCACGTGCTTTTGCCACTCACAGGTCATTCCTCAACAAATAATAAATTAATCACCATGTGTAATATTTTTTATAAATATTTAGGGCTTGTGTGAAAATCTGATGATGTTTTAAGTCATTTATGCAGAAATATATAGAAATGAAGAGTTCACAAACATTCAAGCACCACTATAGAACTACAACCAAAAACAGCCCTTTAGGTAGTTAGTGTATACTTTGAGATGAAGGGACTTAGTTTAGCTATTTTTGAATGTTTTTTTGTGTCATGGGCTTTTTAATCTTTATCAAGAGCAGCTGTTTCTCTTAAACATTGGTACCTTGGTTCTCGTCGTTAATTCGTTCCAGAAGGCTGGTCGCGAACTGAAAATGACGAGTACTGAAAATTTTCCCCAAGAAGAAATGTAAATTGAATGAATCCGTTCCAGAACCCCAGAAAAAGGTTTTGACAAATCCATCATACATTAAATGTATCATGAACTGGGGAGTTTAACTGAGGAGTGTTTGGTAGAGCAGCCTATACTGTATCATAGTGGAGTCTATGATAAGTAATGATAAGTAAGTTAATGTTTAAAATACTTACATTAACCTTCAGTTGGCCAAAATCATTAATACAAAGCTTATTTTATAGTAAAGGGTTGAAAAATCCCATGCGATTTAGTGAGTAATGGATTGAAAATGAAAAGGAAAAGCAAAACACTTACACTATTGATGAACTCAGTGGCGCTAGCTGCTAAGCTAACTGCAGCCTGTGTTCTGGAGCATTTAATTCCTGTTTTGCTTTCGGTTGGCTCTAATAAACCTACCTTTTTAGGACCCATGGAGAGCTCTATGAATACAGTACTGTAGATGTAAATAAAGAAAAACATGATAAAAATAGTGGAGACCTTCACTTAGGAAGGGCTATTGTGAATCTGAATCACTGTGTACTGAATTGTGAATCATGATTCATGAATGCAGTTTTGGCTGAAACGAGTCACGCGGCTCAACTCACAAGTTTATGCAAGTGCGCAGAGTACCGAGCAAACCACGAGAACCAAGACACATTTTTGTAGTCAAACTGAGTCGAGAACCAAATTCGACAAGTTCCAAGGTGGTCGAGATTCGAGGTATCACTGTCCTGGATTTTTTTTTTTTTTTGATGGGCTTGTTCATCGCAAGCCATTTTTTATGCTAATATGCTGTACACTGTCGTTTGCTTTTAGGATGGACATCAAGTTATGAATGATGGTCCCAACCTTGTGAATGGTCATATACCCAGCATTGTTGTCACCACTCATTCTGGCCTCTTTCTGACCTCTGGGAATTGACATATTATGTTATTATACTTCGTGTTGTGCTTTTTATTTATGAGTTCTGTATATATTTACAGTTTTTAAATATATACATTTGTTTTTATAATGGAAGGTGACCTCTATTAAATTTGTGCTGGTTTCTGTGATTATCTGTATTGGTAAATGAATATGTATGTAAAAGTGTTAAATATACATGAAACAGGTATTTATGTTGTTTTGGTATTAGCATTATGTTAATGACGTTATTATTTATTTAATTTTTATTAAAGCTATATAAATAAAGCTAAACATTCTTATGGTATTCTTGACTTTTGAACCTGCTAAAAAACTAAATCGAAATATTCTAACATTGTCAAAAATAAATTGCTGCAAAGTTCTGTATATAAAACTGCTCAGGGTCTCTTAGGTGGGAAGCACTCTGAAATGGAAGAAATTCATCTGACCTCATGCAAATTGTTATTGTTGTAATGTATTGGATTGTATGGTAGTCAATTGTGCTTTATTAATTAAAAGTGCTTTTTTGGGAAAATGCGCTCAGATGACTAAAACCGACTATCACTACGAAGTCTACTGCTAGCCAATGTCTCTTCAGGGCACCTCCACATGACACCCTGTAAGTAAACAAGTCAACCTCTGATGCGCAGACATTAAGAGTATTATGCGGGACTGTTTTGTACACACAGACAGGCAAGTGTTAAAGCCCCAGCCACACAAGAGCATTAGTCTATAAAAATGGAAGAGTAAGTCGAATGGTTGCTTGGCTACATCCTGCCCTGATACTACTGTACTCATGCATACAGGTCAGAAAAACCCCGCAAGCCTTGGGTAAACAAGCAAATATGTCACCTGCTGCACATTTTCCTGCATTTAGAACATGTAATGAAGTGGTGTACAAAACGAAAAACGTCACTACTCTACTACTGATGCCAGCCACATGTGGGAAGTCCTACAGCAGATAACAAACTGACCAAAGGGGAAATCACCAAGTAAACAATTATTTTATTTTACACATATTGTCTGAGATGAGGTTTAATTCTAGCCTTATACACTCATTAACAAAAAACAACTCACCAAGAAAGAGTTGTTAGAATCAACTGAAACTTTATATGTGTGAATGTAATGATGATACTGTATATGTAACAGTATTAGAGCGAAAGGATACGTTTATTGGGGAAAACAGTACAATTGAAAGGAGGCTCTAGCACCCTGTTAGGTCAAGTCTAGCCTGGATACAAGATGAGATACTTGTTCTTCTGCTAGTCAGGCTGAACTGCTTAGATCTTCTTGTTGAGTGACTGAGTGGGTGGTCGGAACATCCTGCCCGATTTTTTTCTTTTCGTCCTGTAGATGGACATATCAAGGATGACTTCTGTGTATCCTAATGTATAGACAGCAAATATAATTCCTGAGAGATAATATTTGGCTGAGATAATGTCTTGCTGCTTTATTGTACATATTGGGGTTCTACAGTTGGTTACTGTTAAGTAATCATTACCAGCTTTAAGTTTGGAAATAATTTATATCCTATGTTTTTGAGTTAGAGACAGTTACTATTGGATGGATAGATGACTGGATGGAAAAGAGTGTAGGTGAATGGACAGATGGTTGATAGATGCATTGATGATGGGTGGATGGACCTTGAATGAATGATGTGGGATGGATGGGTGTTTTTTTTATATAATAAATTAATAAATAATGATGGATGGATTATAGATAATAAACAAATGGCTTTTGGATACATGGATGATGGCTAGACGAGGAATGGAATTTGAATGGAATTTATTTATTTTTCCTGGATTTCACTGGTGCAGACCGACAAGTGACCTGAATGGGATGCCAGTTCATCACAAGTCTCAACAAGAGGACAGCGCAGGAGTTGTGATCACCCAGTCCAACCTCGCCTCCCTCATACACAGCCAATCTTGCCTGTGTGACGCACGACCCGACTGGAAGACACTACCACCACTCGAATCCAAGGTGTCCATGGTCGTTGTCTAGTGAACTGCTACTGCGCTATCCCAGCGCCCTATTTTTTACTAAAAGACAAAATCCAAAAAGATATCAGAAGCAAATGGCTCGCTCTTATCGTCACTACTCTTTAACATTCTTGAATAATCTACAGTAGATTGCTTGTAATTCTTTAACTATTCAGTTTATAACTTAAGCAGATCTGACCTCCTCTGGTTAGTACTTGAACTGCAGCCTTCAAATTCACTGGAGACTTCGGAGCCAAATCCAGAGACACATTCAACCTGGATGTTCAGAACAGATTCCCTCTCTAACCACACCTCATCGTTTAATTATCAGGCTTAGCAAGACTTAGCAAGGGAGTTATCAAACTATGCAAAATGAAATACACACAATGAAACGCAAACAGTTTTGAATTCTGACAATAGGAGAGACAGACATGAGACATTCTTATCAAACATATTATATATTTTTTTAGCTCATTAACATTGAGCAACAGATTAAGAATATATAGGTCATGCTGGAACAGAAAAGAGCATTCCCCAAAATGTTCCCACAATGCTGAAAGCATACAATTGTTCAAAATGTCTTGTAGACTGAAGCAGTAAGATTTTCGCTGGAATCACCATCACCATCACACATTTGGCACAATGCAGTCAAGCAGGTAATGTTATCCTAGCATTCGACAAACCCACGTTCCTCCATCAGACTCCCAGACAGAGAAGTGTGATTCGTAATTCCGCAGAACATATGTTCCAGAGTCCAGTGGTGCGTGCTTAACACCACTCAATCCAACGCTGGCTATTGTGCTTGGTGATGTAAGGCTTGCATGCAGCTGCTCAGCCAAGGAAACCCATGCCATGAAGCTCCCAGCACACAGTTTTTGTGTGATATTAATGCCATAGGAGGTTTGGAACTCTGCACTTACTGGGTCAGCAGAGTGTTTGCAACTTTTACGCACTGTGCATCTCAGCACTGGACAACCCCGCTCTGTAAATATACGTGGTCTGCCACTTTGTGGTTCCTATATGATTCCATATTTCAGTAATAACACTCACAGGTGATTGTGGAATATCTAGGAGGGAAGACATTTCTAGAACTGACTTGTTGCAATGTTGGCATCCCGAATTCATTGAGCTCTTTACAACGACCCATTCTTTCACAAATTTTTGTAAGGCAGACTGTATGGCTAGGTGCTCGATGGGACTGAATGAAACACTTTAATATGTGTCCCAATACGTTTGTTCATATATCGTACTTGTGTAAAGAGCAGGCAGATCTAGTGGTTAAACTGGACAGAGGGGAGTCATTTGCATCTTTATTAATGGACTTAAAGTGCATGAAGCGTTAATAAGAGATTGATATGGATGAAGATGCGCTGTGATCGCATCCTGTGTCCCATGTCCGGCTGTCCCGCGGGCTTCCGTAGCTCTCAGTCCCGCAATCGGATCAAGCGGCCGGGTCACACCGGGAGGAAAAGCGGGGGAGGAACGGAGGGAGACTGAGGTGAGACCCTCGCTTTTTCCACAGCACGTAGGTATAACCTGCGCAAGAATGTGTAATGTTACTGTAGTGTTACTTTTGTAAACTTTTTGTGCGACAGGGTGTGTGTGTGTTTTCCCACCGGTTACAGAGCGCATGAATGGCGGAGATGCGTCCACCTGCTGCAGCTAGCATGTGCTACACACACTGTTTGTTTGTTTGAATACTAACAGACTTGTGTAGTTGTTTGTAGCCACTGTTTTGCACATGGAGTTGAATGGTTCACTGAACTAAACATTTTATAAAATGACTCGGAACTTTAACTAGTAATTGTTTATGGGTTCAACAGTACTAAACACTGCTGTGTATAGGTAAGTAAGTAGTCTAATCTCTACTCAGTTCTGGAGAGTTATGGATTAATTTCTACCATCCACGTTTCTAACAAACTTAAGTTTTATTTATCCTTAAGTGTTTGTTTGTGTAAACACTGTTATGTAAACAACACTATGTAGGTGACAATAATGTAGCATATAGCTGCATTCATTATGTTTCTTGTGGTTATTATTTATATATATATATATATATATATATATATATATATATATATATATATATATATATATTGTGTGTGTGTGTGTGTGTGTGTGTGTGTGTGTGTGTGATGTGTGTGTGTGTGTGTGCGTGCGCGCAGTTACTGTGCGAAAGTCTTAGGTCACCATTAGATTTGTTGTTTTAGCAATGGCATAAATGAATAAATAAAATTTCCATGATTGGATCAGAAAATGTCAAACTTTGATTCATCACTCCATAATACTTTTCCACTGATCTTCATTCCAGTCTTTGTGAGCTTTAACATATCGTAGCCTTTTCACTCTGTTCTCCTTCTGAAAAAGTGGTTTCCTTGCTGCTACGCTTCCAAAAAGGCCATTCCTGATCAGGCTTCTTCTGAGTGTAGAAGGCTCAACTTGGCATTCTGATGAAGCTGCCAGATGTTTCAATTGCTCAAGTATAAGGGGAGGTCACACTAAATACTTGCCGATGTAGCCTCTGTATTTAATGTTGTATTTAATAAAAAGACAGAGAGATAATTATATATGGTAATGTATACCATTGCTAAAACAACAAATCGAATGGCAGCATGGTGGTTTAATACTTTTGGGCAGGTCTGTATGTGTCTGTGTGTGTATACATATACATACACACACTGCTCAAAATATTAAAGGAACACTTTAGGAAAAATTGAAAGATGGAGAAAAAAAATCATGCAGAATATCTGTCCTGATATAGTGACTGGGTAATGTGTTTGGAACAAAAAGATGCCACATCATTTGATGGAAATGAACATTATCACTCTACGGAAAGTAGAATTCAAAGACATCCAGAAAATCGATGCGAAAAAATGATGCAGCAGGCTAGTCCATTTAGCTGAAATTTTATTGCAGCAACTCAAAATGGTGCTAGAACTGCATGCACACTCTCGCCACATGAGGCCGGGCATTGTCGTGCACCTGGTTGAACCCAGGACCTACTGCATCAGTGTAGGGTCTGACAATGGGTCCAAGGATTTCATCCCAATACCTAATAGCAGCCAGGGTGCCATTGTCTAGTCTGTAGAGGTCTGTGTGTCCTTCCAGGGATATGCCTCCCCAGACCATCACTGACCCACCAACAGACCATGTTTCATGATGTTGCAGGTGGCGTCTACAGACCCTGTCATGTCTGTCACATGTGCTCAGGTGAAACCTGCTCTCATCTGTGGAAAGCACAGGGCGCCAGCAGCAGATCTGCCAATTATGTTGTTCTATGGCAAATGCCAGTCGTGTTTTATGGAGCTGTTTAGTGAGCACAGGGCCCTCTACAGGACGTCGGGCCCTCAGGCCACCCTTATGAAGCCTGTTTCTGATTGTTTGGTCAGACACATTCACACCAGTGGCCTGCTGGAGGTCATTTTGTCATTTTTATTAACAATCTAATCCCCCCTGCTACTTAACTGAATAATTCAATATAGCACAAGTTGAACTGAGTTGATGCTATACTCTGAATAAAAAGTGTTCCTTTAATTATTTTTGCATGTGCATATATATATATATAATATATATATATATATATATATATATATATATATATATATATATATATATATATGTATGTATGTATTTATGTATGTATGTATGTATGTATGTATGTATACATACAGTCGTATGAAAAAGTTTGGGCCCCCCTGATAATTTTCATGATTTTAGTTTATAAATCATTGGTTGTTCAGATCAGCAACTTGAGTTAAATATATCATATAGCAGATGAACACAGTGATATTTGAGAAGTGAAATGAAGTGTATAGGATTTACAGAAAGTGTGCAGTAATTATTCAAACAAAATTAGGCAGGTGCATAAATTTGGGCACCCCAGCAGAAAAATTACATCAATATTTAGTAGATCCTCATTTTGTAGAAATAACAGCCGCTAAACGCTTCCTACAGCTTCCAGTCTGGATTCTGGTTGAAGGTGCTTTGGACCATTCTTCTTTAGAAACATCTCCAGTTCAGTCATCTTTGATGGTTTCCAAGCATGGACAGCCCACATTTTCAGTAATATTCATGTCTGGGGACTGAGATGGCCATTCCAGAACGTTGTACTGGTTCCTCTGCATGAATGCCTTAGTAGATTATGAGCAGGGTTTGGGGTCGTTGGCCTCGGTGCAACTTTGTCACTGATTCTTGAACATTGTTCTTAAGAATCTGGAGATATTAACTGGAATCCATGCGACCCTCAATTTTAACAAGATTCCTAGTACCTGCACTGGCCACACAGTCCCGCGGGCATTATGGAACCGCCACCAAATTTTACTGTGGGTAGCAAGTGTTTGTCTTGGGATGCTGTGTTCCTTTTCCGCTCCTTGTTATGTCCAAATAACTCAATTTTATTTCATCAGTACACAGCACTTTATTCCAAAATGAAGCTGGATTGTCCCAAATGTGCTGTAGCACACCTCAAGTGACTCTGTTTTGTGCGTGGTCTGCAGAAAAGGCTTCTTCTGCATTACTCTCCCATACAGCCTCTCCTTGTGCAAAGTGCGCTGTATAGTTGAACGATGAACAGTGACACCATCTGCAGCAAGATGAGGTTGTAGGTCCTTTGGAGGGTGGTCTGTGGCTTGACTATGACTGTTCTCCACCATCCTTTCGCCTCTGCCTATCTGAGATTTTTCTTGGTCTGCACTTCGGGAGTTCCTTAACTAGAACTGTGCCTGTGGTCTTCCATTGCCTCACTATGTTCCTCACAGTGGAAACTGACAGCTGAAATCTCTGACAGAGCTTTTCCCTTTCCCTGAACCATGATGTTGAACAACCTTTGTTTTCAGGCCATTTGAGAGTTGTTTTGAGGCTCCCATGTTGCCACTCTTCAGAGAAGATGCAAAGAGGAGAAAAACTTCCAATTGGCCACCTTAACACTTTCTCATAGTTTGGATTTCACTTGTGTATGTAGATCAAGGGTCAATGAGCTTACAAAACAAATTTTGTGTTCCAATAATTAGTGCTAAAGGTACATTCAAATGACAAGGGTGCCCAAATTTATATTGCACCTGCCTATTTTTGTTTGAATAATTACTGCACACTTTCTGTAAAACCTATAAACTTAATTTCACTTCTCAAATATCACGGTGTTCATCTGCTATATGATATATTTACCTGAAATTGCTGAGCTGGACAACCAATGATTTATAAAGAAAAATCTTGAAAATTATCAGGGGTGCCCAAACCTTTTCATACGACTGTACATACATACAGATATACACACTTACCTGACAAAAAATGAGTCACCTTTGACTGAAACGTACCTAATAGCGTGTAATGCCTCCATGAATTCTGATGAGAATTTGCTGTAAACTGCGATTTTTGGCTCTGCTGGTAGATCTGTATGACTGTACGCTCCGATACACATGTAAATTCAGCTTCAACTTGTGTACAAATTGCACACAACTACAAACTGGATTTATTTGTGTCCAGCTGGACTAAACACTATAGGTGCATATAACATACAGCCATGTATATTGTTAAATATCTCTTATGTTTATTGTCATGTATAATATAACTCTTGCTATTTAGCAGATGAGAAATAACTTTATAACCAGTAGGGTTATACAGAGCCTATGGTAAATGATCATACCCCATCAAAATGAATGTTGAATATTAAGTCTAAATTGGGGAAATGAAATGCATAAAATCAATGGTTTGGATAAGTGCTCTGCACCTAAAAACTTGCTTACAATGTTCAGCATTTAAGCAGGTTCAACCAATTGCCTTCCAGGTCACACACTACCTTTCCAGGCTAATTACCCCCCTTACGTCAATTGAGATGATTTTGATTACTTCAGAGTAAAAAAGGGCTCTGGGATAAAGTTGTGGCGAAGGATACAAAGTGAGTTTGGAGGCTTTAACTATCCCTCAGATTGCCATGTAAAGCATTATTAAGCAGCGGAAAGTTTATGGCACCACCAGCACTGTCTGAATTGAGTCATCTTTCCAAATTAGATTGCCAAGCCTGGAGGATATAGATCAGGAATGTTACCAAGAGGCCAATGGCAAGGACTCATATCTCACAGGCTTTACACAAAGCTGACCTGTAAGGCAGTTTGGCAAGCATTAAGCCTCTTCTGAAGAATTGCCACACTGATTCTGCAGTTTGTTGTGGTCAGATGAGACCAATATGGTATTTTTTGGACCAGAAATCAAAAACATTGTTTGGCAAAAGTACATAACTTATTTACTTAAGTAAAAGTACTACTAATCTGTTTTCAAAATTCTTCCTAACTCAGTTTTTGAAACAGGATGTCTTTTACTGAGGGCAAGAGGTAGAACGTCCATGACACTGAGGGAACATGATGGTTTGTACTACAACTACATGCATTATCCAATAAAAGTCATACAAATAACATTGTCATCTTTAGCAAACCACAGCTTGCTTGGGCATACTTGTTGCTTGGGTTTCCCAAATTTTGAGTCATCTGAGCATCTCTATCATGTCTCAAATGTCTCATAAATACCTATGGAGGTGTACCTGCTCTGCAAGAACTCCTTCAAAATTGTGAAGCATGGTGTGTGAGTGAGCGCCTACAAAAAAGATGCTGAACCGTCGTGATTGTGCTGTTTTTGGTGTGTACACCCTTGTGCCAGTTGCAACGCATCAAACATAAACATAGAATTCTGATCTGTGCTTCATCTGGTGCCTAACTGTAATTGCTTCAATAAAAAAGGAAAGTAAGTGGATAGGTAGAATTCACAAATGCTCAAATACAGAAATGCAAAACCACAGATATATCTTTTGAAATGTACAATAGAAGAGTACAGATCTTTGTTTTGAAATGTACTAAATAAAAGTAAAACATTTTAAGTGTGTTTGTGTCGCTGTCATGTTATGCGCAATTGTAGTCATTTGTGACCGGCACAGAATCGGTTATATGAAGCTGATTGGTCGATTCTGTGCCGGTCACAAATGACTACAATTGCGCATAACATGACAGTGACACAAAAACAGAGACACATGAAAAACACACTCTTGTCACTGACATTAGTTCACCATATAATTCAGCTTTAAGCACTGTTCCAGCTTTAAACTGTGTGTTTGTTCATGAGACAGATCGTTGCTGACACATGCTGATGACAAAGAAGTGTTAGATTTCAGTTGTGCTTCAATGCTACAGCTTAGTACACCAAGTAGTCTCTTCCTATATAGTGCAGTATTAGGGAGGGAGCAGTGATATAGTGTTGTTTTGGTTACAGCCATGTCTTCAGTGTTCTAGTTCTTCACTTTGAGTGCTGTTTGCAGTATGCACTGTGAAAGTAAGCAGCGGTGGAAGAAGTCAGAAAGCACTCAGAACAATAATAATACATTTAAAACGGCTGAATACTTGGAATTTGACAAAGCTAGAGCTAGCTCTGCTGAGAGTGCAGAGACAGACACAAGCAAGTAGCTGCTGCAATCTTTCTTTTTTATTTCTGTATGTTGTCACTTAATTCTTGGACAGAAATCGGCCAAGAAAATAGCAATCGGTGCATCTCTAGTTGAGAATAGTACTTTAACCGAAATAGGCGTCCTGTAGTCAGAGACTGACCACTAATTAAAAGGCTGGAGCAGGGTAAACACAAAAGGGGCATGAAAACCAAAGTCTTATTCACTGTGTACTGAACAGGAAGGTGTGTGTAATGAAGTAGCATATGTTTTTTACACAGTGTTTAAATCCTCAGCAATGCTACTGAACTCGACACCATTGTAGTAGTGCCACACTAGCATGCCATTGTCTTGTCAGAGTAATTGCTCTTGGGAGAGTGATCCACCGGTCTAATAATATCTGGTCAGTTGTGATCTGATGGTGGTCTTTTCAAACTGGATGGGGTGCACCGAAATTATGCAAGGACCAAATGGGCTATGGTCAGTAACTGTATACATAAAAATGCACCTATATGGTCTCTGTGTGTGTGTATATCTGTATGATTCTTAGTTATACAGTGGTACGACAGTTCTTGTCGTTCATTAATTCGTTCAGAAAGGCTTGTCGAGAATTTAAAACAAAGCAAATTTTTCCAATAAGGAATAATGTAAATTGAATGAATCCGTTCCAGACCCCCAGAAAATCCACACTGTATAAGGCATTATATGCATTAATGGAGCTGTATTGTACAGGTGCTCCATGGTTTATGATGGGGATACGTTCTGACAAACTCGTGATAAGTTAAAACGTGTCATGAGCTGAGGAGCATTTTGTGTTTGGTGTATCATAGCGGGGATGAGGCTGAAGATGGCTTCTTATTTGGATTTTCCAGTCCACACTAATGCAGTCATTTAATTTGGATTGGAAAATCCAAATAAGAAGTTACCTTATGGCACCTGTAGATGGAGATTCAGCCTCATGATAAGTAATGATAAGTAAGTTAATGTTTAAAACAGATGGTTTAAAACAGTGCTTATTTTATAATAAAGTGTTGAAAGACCATGTAATATAGTGAGTAAAGGGTTGAATGTGAAAAGTAAAAGCAAAACCCCTTCTCTATTCGTGAACTCCGGGTGCTAGCATAGCTACCAAGCTAACTGCAGCATGTGTTCTGGAGCATTCAATTCCTAAACTAACCTTTTTAGGACCCATGGAGACTTACTTGCGCTAAGAATGTAGAACTGTAGCTGTAAAATTTAAGAAAAGTGCGACAAACACAGTGGACATCTTCTCTGGGCAACGGCTATTGTGAACCTGAATCACTGTGTACTGAAGCGTGAATCGAGTTTCGGTTGAAACGAGTTGCGCGGCTTGACTCATACAAGTTTAAGCAAGTGTGCTGAGTACTGAGCAAACGATGAGAACTGAGACAAATTTTTCTAGTCAAAATAAAGTAAGATAGGCTTTTATTATCCCACAGGGGTGTCTTGTTACGGCAACGAGCAAAATGCATCAAGAACCGACTTTGACAAGTTCCAAGGTGGTCGAGTTCCGCAGGTTGTTAAATGCTGATGGTATTAAGAGTTTGTTATGAGGTTACAGTTTACAGTTACAGCATTTAGCAGATGCCCTTATCCAGAGCAACTTACAATTGGTACAGTCTTACAATCCAAGCAATTGTGGGTTAAGGGTCTTGCTCAAGGATCTTGGCAGAGGTGGGATTTGAACCCTGGACCTTCTGGTCCAGAGTCCAGTAACTTAACCACTAGGCTAAAACAGTCCACAGTATGAGGCTCAGATTTTTACTATACACACAGCTACGTAAGAAGCATCAGATCAGAAATCATAACTGGAGTTAAACAAAACATGGCAAATAGTTTGAGGTTACGAGTTATATGCATGTTGTATAAATAGTACAAATGGTATGTTGCTGGTATTTACACTAGATGTACATAGCATCTGCCTAATAATTTATATTTTGCGAAATGTTATAATGAAGAGTGACAAGGACAGAGCAACCACTGTTGTATATGGTTATAGATGTCTTTCAGGTGAAGATGCGGAGATAGATAAATTCAATAACAGTCAGTTTACTCTATGCAATGGGTAATCAGGAAATATACAAAGCCTTTTTTCATTCTGGTCAGTATCCATGGAGAAAGCATGACTGTACGAGTGAGATAAGATGGAATGTCTGTCTGTCTTATCAAGTTGCTGAGGACAATAAGTTTCTGTTTTCACTGTTTTTTCTTTCTTTTTCGTTTTAGCCATTGTTCTGGTGTTCCCAATAAGCAAGCTCTTAATTAGCAGATAAGGCTTGCTGTGTACTCAATGTTCTTGGACCTGGACCCTAACATTGTCTGATCAGCACATTTACATTCAGTCACCTTGAAAATAGACTCTCTTTGTGAGTGATGAGAATGTAGGAGAGGTTTTAAATACATTTGCAAAATATTTATTTCAAACAGTCCAAAATGCACCAGAAGCCAAACATGCAGCGATTATGTACTCCCAAACTGGCAAAATCTCAAGCTCTCAGTGGTCTTAACAACAAATCATTAGTAAGAAACCTGCTCTGTGAGGTAGGCTGTCCATTTAAATCTGTGAAGCAGTGTTGAGTAAGGTTTTTCATTAAGTCTAGTCAGTGTTGCTGCACTCACTGTTGATGGCTTTACGCAGTTGATAAAAAACCTTTCCCGGCTATTTAGTATTTAATGTGGGATCATTATAGAATTTAAATCCGAACTCTGACTAGGCCAAAACATAAGACTGTGTTCTCAAGCTACTGGAGAAGCATTGTAGGAGCATTGTTTTGGTGGAATATAGTATTTGTTCATTCCTCATGACAAAACAACTTTTCAATTATGCAAGGTAGCCTAGCGATTAAGGTACTGGAACTCCCACCTCTGCCAAGCTGCCACTGTTGGGTCCTTGAGCAAGACCCTTAACCCACAATTGCTTGGATTGTAAGACTGTACCGATTGTAAGTCGCTCTGGATAAGGGCGTCTGCTAAATGCTGTAAATGTAAATGCATATGTAGAATGAATTGGTTTACATCAGTGAAGCAGCTATGAAGGCTCCTCACACCATGAAACGTTTACCTCCATGCTTACCAGTGGTAGAGACACAGTCACCTCTTGGCACATCTTCAAAGACCACACTCTGGAGCATCAGCAGAAAAACTCATACAATATTTTGTCACTCCACCCAACGTTACTGAACCAATGTGAACCATTGTTTACATATTCTGTTAAAAAACCCTCACTCAGTCTTTATCAGGCTTTTGTACACATTTTCTACACACACAACCTGCATGCAACAACCTTTTGGTAATTGTTTTTCTTGAAATACAGTGGAACCTCATAATTTGAATGCCTCTTGACTTGAACAGTTTGGACATTGAGCGGTCTGTTTGAATGGTTTTTTTTTGCCTCCAAGGTCGAACAAAATTTCCGACTTTGAACATGAGCACCTTAAATATAACGTGTAACCCGAAGAAGAGGAGCTAGGGCACAATCATAGGCATGTTATGTATATTGTATTCTGTTAATTTGTTGTTATGTATTTGTATATTATATCAGTCTACATGTGCAATTTCAGACACCCCCTCAGTCTCGGCAACGCTGTCTCAGTGGCTAAAAATTTTCACTTTTTCACTTATTTCATGTCTTTATATATTTCAATCATTTCATGCTTTTATTGATTATTATTGTATTATATTCCTTTGCTTGATTCATGCTTTTAATAATTAATTACATACGAATACAGGCAAAAAAAAGCAATCATTTGGGCATCAGGAACAGATCCTATTTACATTACTTCTTTTGATTCCGACTTTGAACAAAAGTGTTCGAACGGCTTTCTGGAACTAATTATGTTTGAACTGAGGTTCCACTGTAGTTTTGTTTTGTGAGGACATCTGTACTTTGGTTGTGAGTGTTCTTAATGATGAAGCGTTAACACAGGATGTGATCACAGTTCAGAAATTGCATGTGCAAGAATTGGCAAAGATCTAAATGCGCTCATGCCTTTACAATTGTTCGGTTTATGATTTTCCGACCTTGCAGTGGGAATCCGATTAAACACATAAATTTCACATTCCGCCGAAACCACATTCTGAATTTGTAGATTTAAATTTAAGTGATGGTATGCAGTACAATACTCTTCCACAGAAGTTGGACATTCTGGCAGCAGCGCAAATGGATTAACCATTTTGTTTTTATTTTTCACTTTCTACACATTATTCAATAAATTACATGAGATATTCAATACTTTACTATTAAACGGGCTTTGTTATAATTATTTTGCCATGCTGTAGGTTAATGTAAGTGTTTGAAGCATGTTTAAGGTAGGCTACACTGATATACAGTACAGTATATATTAAACTCCTTGGTTTACGATACATTCAGCGTATGATGGGTTTGTCATAATGCATCTCCATCGTTAATCAATGACTACCTGTAGAGGTGGCATAAGTCCTTATATAGCGTAACTATTTGTGCACAGATGTATTTGAGTGATCATCAGCCCTAACCACCAGTCTATTTGAGGTTTTTCACTGTTGCTTTGTCACTACTCAGTGATTCCATCTGTTGGTGTTATTAAGGGAATATAAAAGATTATAGAACAGACGAGTATTACGTCAAATTCTTCCATTGACAGCGAGCTCTAAATTTAGCTACTCTGTGGAGGTATCCCAAATTAGGCAAGGTGGAGAGGCAGGGCTGACTTGATAATCTCTCTTTCATATGCATGTTTAAGCCCTGTGACAGCACACCACAATCTTATCTGTGTGGCTGGTGTAGAACGCAGAACAGACTTTACTCTGAGGCGTCCTCATGCTGGTACTGCATAATGTGCATTCATGTGGTAAAACTCATCAGGCGTAATGAATCGTATGAGAGCACACTGTGCAGAGAAACTGGCTGTGACCATTTTAGTCCTCCAACTTTTTCCTCACAAAATGTTGTTACTATTAAACCTTTGTACTGATAATGAGTATTGGTATCATGTCCAATACTGGTCTACACGGTAGATTAATGAGTTGGTTTTGATGCGTTCCTGATCAATCATTTAATGTATGCCATGTACACACATATTGAGGTGGTACAGATTGCCAGTGAATATAGCATAACTTAAAGCATGTCACCATCATTCTGCCATCTGGCAGGTCAAATATGACTGTATCTGATTAGTATTGAGATCAGCTAATGCAGTTCTGATATCGTTAACATACCCTCACTGGGAACTTTATTAGGTACACCTGTTCAATTGCTCGTTAACACAAATGTCTTATAAGCCAGTCACATGGCAGCATTCATGGAGACATGGTCAAGATGACCATGTTGAGATGAAGATCAAATCAAGCATCAGAACAGGGAAGAACAGTGATTAAAGTGACTTTAAATGTGCATGGTGTTTGGTGCTAGACAGGCTTATCTGAGTATTTTAGAAACTGCTGATCTACTGGGATGTACACACACGGCCATCTCTAGGGTTTAAAAACAGAAAATATCCAGCAAGTGGCAGTTAAAAAATGCTTTGTTGATGCCAGAGGCCAGAGAAGAATGGCTAGACTGGTTAGAGCGGATAGAAAGGCAACAGTAACTCAAATAACCACTCATTACAACTGAGGTATACAGAGGAGCATCTCCGAACTCTAAATATGTCAAACCTTGTAACGGATGGGCTACAGCAGCAGCAGCCTACATCGGGTGCTACTCCTGTCACCTAAGAATAGGTTAGGAAAAACGTTGCCTGCTCTGATGAGTCTCAGTTTCTGCTGTGACATTCGGATGGTAGGGTCAGAATTTGGTGTAAACAACATGAAAGCATGGATCTATCCTGCCTTGTATCAACGGTTCAGGCTGCTGGTGGTGTAATGATATGAGGGATATTGTCTTGGCACACTTTGGGCTCAACACCACGTTGCATTCTTTAAACACCATAGCCTACCAGAGCATTGTTGCTGACCATATCCATCCCTTTATGACCACAGTGTACCCATCTTCTGATGGCTAATTCCAGGAGGATAACATGCCATGTGACAATGCTCAAATCATCTCAAACTTTTTTCTTGAACATGACAATGAGTTCACTGTACTAAAATGGCTTCCACACTTACAGTGGTGCTTGAAAGTTGGTGAACCTTTTATTATTTTTGCATAAATATGGCCTAAAACATTATCAGATTTCCACACAAGTCCTAAAAGTAGATAAAAAAACTCAGTTAAACAAATGAAAGAAAAATATTGTACTTGGTCATTTATTTATTGAGGAAAATGATCCAATATTACATATTAGTGAGTGGCAAAAATATGTGAACCTCTATACTGAAAGCAAAGGTTCACATACTTTTGCCAATCACTAACATGTAATATAAATGACCAAGTATAATACTTTGATCTCACTTGTTTAACTGGGTTCTCTTTATCTACTTTTAGGACTTGTGTGAAAATATGATGACGTTTTAGGTTATATTTATGCAGAAATATAGAAAATTCTAAAGGGTTCGCAAACTTTCGAGCACCACTGTAGATCTTGAGTTGTGGTAGAACATCACCTCATGGATGATGTTCCGTCAAATCTGCAGAAACTGCATGATGCTATCATGTTCCAAAACCTTGCTGAAGGTGGTCCATCCCTGGACTAGCGAGGTGTACATAAATTGGCTGATGAGTGTATAATCACTTCCTAAATTGTGGTACTTTAGTTGTATATCTGAAACAAGTATACCTGAAAAACCTGATTACTAAATGATTGAATTTTCTTGGATATCTGATGATATCGATTAATCTGCTGGTCCAATATTTTACCACAGCACTAAATACAGATGTTTCCCCCAGTTATAATAGACATGTTCCAAATACTTCTATAAAATAATTCAGTCTAAACTTATATCGCCCACATCTGTTTCATGGTTGGTTTTGGCGAGAGGCAAGTTTTCATTCATACCTGATGCTGACATAATGTGTTTTACTGAGCAGCCCGCATGATTGTGCAATCACTGTACATCATTTGGCGTTGGAAGTTCTGATTGTTCATAAAAGCACATCAGCGTGTCAATTGTGTGTTGTATGCTTTAGGCCAACTAAAAGACTGATGATAAGATTAACACATCCATGGAGCAACAACAAGGGGCACGGTCATGAGCTCCCATGAGCTCCCAAAATGAGCTCCCAGCTGAGATGGCGGCAGGGAAGGTGACCCTGTTAGTATGATTAAAGTTCTACGTACCGACCAGTGACGCTGAAAACTTGGTGGCTTAAGGGGGTAGAATTTAATTGCTGGCAAGACATTTGTCACACTTTAGGAATGGTGAGGGCAAGTGGTGAGGTTGGCGGTTTTTCGAGGTAAAATGCATGGCGAGAAATCAGTTATGCCTCACAGGTGGTGAGAGATGAGGTTGGTGAGATAACGAGGTTATACTGTGTATATAAATGTATAAGGACCTCAGTTTGTGATCTCTAAATGAGCTGAGAAATTGACAGTAAAAATCAAGAAATTCCCATCATGTCTGTCTGTTACAGCTGTGAACTAGATATGCTAACCTTATTATAATAGAATGACACGTTAGCAGTGCCAGTAAAGGCAAATAAAGAAATGTCCTCTTTGTACGTTTTGGCCTTTTTCTTTTTTTGGTAATAGTGCAATATTGCACAGGTAAAAATCAATAAAGTGAAGTTGTGGGTGGGGTGTGACTTCTTAAACTACCTAAAGACAAAGATTATGGTGGCTTTTGAAGCCTTGCACTCTTATGCAATCGTTTTTATTAAATGAAAAGTTCATTTTTGCAGGGAACAAATTTTATATGACATATTTCTGCAAATATAATTATTCACTATTTGGCTTGTTTGCATTCATGCAATAGAGGTTAACAGTATCAACCTTGCAAAGAAATCATATTTTGTCTACTAGATTAAAAAAATATGTTTATAGCTTGTGACGGCCTCTTCGGTTTGGTGAAGCACCACCTTAGCAAAGGGGTCTAGAAACATCCTTTGGCCTAAGAGGTGGCTATATTAGCCCTGTGAATCATGGGAGGCCTGGCATTCTAGGTGTCCCGTTACAAACCATATAAGGCCCCCCTCCCCCCCACAATGCATTGGTGCTATCGGTTTCTGTAGAGAGGCGCCTATTCTTAGGTTGTCACTCCAGCTCATCTGAGCAGGCAAGCACCCTCTTCCTCTGGCTCTTAGTGCATTTTTTTGTCTGTTGCACCCATTAATTTGGAGTCTGACCTAAATTGTTTGTTGTGGTACATCTTTTTCTCAGACTTCTTTTTGCGTTGTTGCATGTTGTACTTTTTGGGGTTGGTGGGGCAGGGATTCCTGTTTATTTTTTCCTATTATCTTCACTTTTACTTTTTTGTCTTCTTTCAGAGGCTTCTTGGTACCTGTGCACCTTCGCCTCCATATTTCCCATCCATTTGGAGGAGGAAGTAGAAACCACATAAACGTTTTTTGAACAATGAGCACGTACACTGTGACACTGAATGGACCTGCACCATGGGGCTTCCGCTTGCAGGGAGGAAAGGACTTCAACATGCCCCTCACCATTTCCCGGGTAAGAGAGTTCATATTCAAGTACTACGCGAGTCCTCTTCACACTTGCTGATCATCCAGAGTCCCCTCAGCCTGACTGGTCCCACTAACACACAGTGAGAATGAATGAGTTTGAATGAAGAAATCTGATGGCTGATTTGCCATAAAATATAAGGTACAAATCTCCCAGAAAATGTTCGTACCACGATGCAGTGCTTGGTTATGTTTTGTTTGATCATCTGCTTAATTCAGTAATGCAGTAGCTCCCATAGTTGGGGGCAGAGGGGCTGTGGGGTACAGCTATGCCAATGAATGCTGTTACACTACATTAATGGATCTTTTGTTCTGTTAAGAGCTTTTGCGCTAGTATTAGAATGTGTTGGTCTAGCAGATGAGGTACTGGAGTATGGACCAGAAGGTCCAGGGTTCAATTCCCACCTCTGCCAAGCTGTCACTGTTGGGTTCTTGAGCAAGACCCTTAATCCACAATTGCATGGATTATAAGATTATATCACTTGTAAGTCGCCCTGGATACATCTGCTAAATGTAATTGTATAATATATACGATGCACTGAGATGGACTGGCACCCTGTCCTGGGTTGGTTCCCTCTTGCACCCTGTGCTGCCAGTTAGGTCCCAACCCCCTTGACCCTGAATTGGATTGAGGTGGCCTGGAAAGTATGTGTGATTATATATTGTGTACGATGATGTCATAAATGTTGTCTTAATGATGTGTGAGCCGACATATCACATATTCACTGCATTCAATGCATCATATAGCCAGGTAGGATAGACTACTGCACATGTGCACTGAGTGCTTGCAGTGTGCTAGTATAGGCACCACAAATCAATCTAGCGTTCTACCCAGAAAAGCGTGACTTAGTTAAAAATGAGTGAACAAACTGGAGACAAAATACAGATACAATCAGGCTTGCAGTCATCGATAGTTTAAATTGCTTGCCTTGTCTTATCTTCACTAACATGGGGATGGTTTGGCTTTGAAACGATGGATGTTGCTCAAAAGACGGCAGTCTACAAATTCTAACAGAAATCGTTTGTCATTAAAGACACCATGACGTGTCACCATGAGTTAATTTCACCTTCTGCGAAGTAACCGCTGTGCAGAATATAAAGACTATGGCAAACTTCAGGAGTCAGCTGTCCATGACAGGCTTAGACCAGCCAAAGTACCAGCACAAAAACACACTCAGCAAACCTAAATTAACTCGCAATCAATCTGAAAAAAAAAAGTGCCTGATGACAAGAAAAGCAACAGATGGCAAATTTTCCTTACATTTACAATTCCTTCAATGTTATTTCCATTGATGTCATTAATAAGGAAAAATGAATATCCTATTAACAAGAGCAAGTACAATGTAATACATTTACAAGCACATTTTTTGGCTAATTATCCTTATCGACAAATTCCCAGAAAATATCGAGATCATTTTTTTGTCTCGATTGTGCGCCCTAACTGGAAAGTGAGTGAATATGAGACATGCCAAAGCTGTTGCTGGTTCGTACCTTCATGGCTGAGATTTATGTAAGTTTCTTTAGCTTCTTTTTCCGTTGCATGCACCATTAAGGACAGTTATCTTCTGTGAGCTGTAAATGTGGCCATTATAAAATTAGAATGGTTATAGAGGTAAACCTGTCGCCCTCAGGAAACTTTAGCTGATGATTACTTTTCATATCAATAATTGCGACGAACAATTTCATTGTCTGTTTATTGAACGCAACTAATGAAGTACAAGCCTAAATTGACTGAACAGACATGTATTAGCAGCTAATACTGATTACTGTCAAAATGATGCACTGCATGTGTGTGCACCCAAAAACTCACATACAGTGTAATAACTACAAAGTATTTAGTCAGCCACTGATTGTGCAAGTTCTCCTACTTAGAAAGATGAGAGAGGTCTGTAATTTTCATCATAGGTACACTTCAACTATGAGAGACAAAATGAGAAAAAAAATCTAGGAAATCACATTGTAGGATTTTTAAAGAATTTAATAGTAAATTCTGGTGGAAAATAAGTATTTGGTCAATAATAAAAGTTCAGCTCAATACTTTGTAACATAACCTTTGTTGGCAATGACAGAGGTCAAACATTTCCTGTAACTCTTCACCAGGTTTGCACACACTGTAGCTGGTATTTTGGCCCATTCCTCCGTGCAGATCTCCTCTAAAGCAGCGATGTTTTGGGGCAACACGGACTTTCAACTCCCTCCACAAATTTTCTATGGGTTTGAGGTCTGGGGACTGGCTAGGCCACTCCAGGACCTTGAAATGCTTTTTACGGAGCCACTCCTTCATTGCCCGAGCGGTGTGTTTGGAATAATTGTCATGCTGTAAGACCCAGCCACGTTCCATCTTCAATGTTCTCACTGATGGAAGGAGGTTTTGGCTTAAAATCTCACGATACATGGCCCCGTTCATTCTTCCCTTAACACGGATCAGTCGTCCTGTTCCCTTTGCAGAAAAACAGCCCCAAAACATTGTTTCCACCCCCATGCTTCACAGTAGGTATGGTGTTCATGGGTTGCAACTCAGCATTCTTCCTCCAAACACGACGAGTTGAGTTTTTACCAAAAAGTTCTATTTTGGTTTCATCTGAGCACATGATATTCTCCCAATCCTCTTCTGGATCATCCATATGCTCTCTGGCAAACTTCAGACGGACCTGGACATGTACTGGCTTAAGCAGGGGGGACACGCCTGGCACTGCAGGATCTGAGTCCCTCTGGATGTAGTGTGTTACTGATGGTATCCTTTGTTACTTTGGTCCCAGCTCCCTGCAGGTCATTCATCAGGTCCCTCCGTGTAGTTCTGGGATTTTTGCTCACCGTTCTCATGATCATTTTGACCCCACGGGATGAGATCTTGTCTGGGGCCCCAGATCGAGGGAGGTTATCAATGGTCTTGTATATCTTCCATTTTATTACAGTTGCTCCCACAGTTGATTTATTCACACCAACCTGCTTGTCTATTGTAGATTCACTCTTCCCAGCCTGCTGCAGGTGTACAATTTTCTTCCTGGTGTCCTTCGACAGCTCTTTGGTCTTGGCTGTAGTTGAGTTTGGAGTCTGACTGTTTGAGGCTGTAGACAGGTGTCTTTATATAGATAACGAGGTCAAACAGAAGCCATTAATACAGGTAACGAGTGGAGGACAGAAGAGCTTCTTAAAGAAGAAGTTACAGGTCTGTGAGAACCAGAAATCTTAAAATAAATAAAAAAAAAATCCTACAGTGTGATTTCCTGGATTTTTTCCCCCTCATTTTGTCTCTCATAGAAGAGATTGATGTGAAGTGTACCTATGATGAAAACTACAGACCTCTCTCATTTTTGTAAGTAGGAGAACTTGCACAATCAGTGGCTGACTAAATACTTTTGTGCCCCACTGTACATGCCTACAGATATACAAAAAGAAAAATGCTAAGCATGACAAAAGTGAAAATATCAGCAAGAAAACTCATTCTGCTAGCATACATGTCAAAAATATAGAAATAACTACATATCTAACACACAGCCCACACCAACATTACTCAACACTGCCCTCTAAACGTTACAGCACCAAGTTCCAACTTTTCTGTTTTCGTTAACCCCATTATGTCTCAAAGAATGCGTTTCCTGCTTTTTTAAATTGCCCAAACCAACTACCTCAAATTCACGTTCTGCATGTTGCAGAAATCTACCAACTGTAGAAAATGACTGTAGTCCTACAGTGATTATACGATTATGTAATAATTGTGACAGCCCTAGTCATAGGTTGACATGATTCCTGGAGGTACATTAAGTGAGATGTAACAGATCAAAATCATAACCCTCTGCAGATAATTTACTGTATCTGTACTCCTTTATTGCTCCTCTTTTCTGGTTGTTTCTGCATGTATACGTCTTTGTTTATAAGTTGTGGACTGTGCTATTATCAGTGTGTTGCTGAGAAAATATTGCCTGCTCAGTTGTCAAGTTGGCCTGAGCAAGTCATGAAAAAAAATAGGCATGTCTAAAGGGATATAGAGCCAAACGGTGGCAGTTGTCTCACATGGCGACATAACACTCCCATTCTGACTCTCCCCACATATGTTGTAGATGGAACCAATGTTTGTCTGCTCAATCACTTGCTTAATGGCACTCCTGTGACATTAACCCTTATTTTTGTCAGTCACTTAAAATGGCTTGTCAGTTGTAAAATGATATATGGTTAGATACACTGTTTGTCTCTTGTTGTTTAAGACAGTTTATCCGATTTGGACAGAATTTGGTTTCAGCTGGTGGTGTGTAGTACCCTTGGCTAAATTCAGATGTGTGAGTCAGACTTGCAGGCTTCCCCCTCGCACTAAAAACCCAGCAGCAGAAGGCCTAGTCAGTCAGTGCAGTGACAGGTGAGAAGCAATGCTTCACTGTGGTCAAGACAGCAAGGGGGCGTCCCTCTAAAAATACCTCAGAATAATGGCAATTTCCTCTGTGCACACAGCAGGTGTTACTGCCAGGTGTTTGTACTTTGGTGTGGTGCTTTATGCGTTCCCCGGCCACTTTATTAGGTACAACTGTTCAACTGTTTAACATATACGTAATCAACCAGTCACCTGAAGTTCAAATTGAGCCTTAGAATGGGGAAGAAGGGTGCCTAAAGTGACTTTGACCATGGCATGGTTGTTGGTATTAGACTGGCTGGTCTGAGTATTTCAGAAACTGCTGACCTTCTGGGATTTTCATGCATAGCTCTGTAGGGTTTACAGACAATGTACAGAAAAAGAGAAAATATCCAGTGAGGGGCAGTTCTCTGGGCGAATGCCTTGTTGATGCCAGAGGTTATAGGAGAATAGCTGGACTGGTTTGATCTGATCCAAAGGCAATGGTAACTCCTCTATCGTTACAACTGAGGTAAGCAGAAGAGCTTCTCTGAACGCACAGCATGTTGAACCTGGATGCAGATGGGCTACAGCAGCAGAACACTACATCAGATGCAACTCCTGTCATCTAAGAACAAGCAACTGAGGCTAAAATGTGTACAGGCTCACCAAAGTTGGACGAGAGAAGATTGTAATAGCACTGTTTGGTAGAGTGTCTCGATTTCTGCTGCGACATTCGGATTTCAGGGTCAGAAATGGGCGTAAACAATATGAAATCATGGGTCCATCCTGCCTACTGTCACCAGTTCAGGCTGGTGTTGGTGTAATGGTGTGAGCATGCTTTGGGTTCTTTAATACCAGTTGAGCATTGTTTCAGCACCACAGACTATGGTCAGTATTGTTGTTATGCACGTTCCTCCCTTTATGACCACATCTACTGACAGATACTTTCAGCAGGACAACGTGCCACATTATAAAGCTCAGATGATCTCTAACTGAACATGTGTTAGTTCACTGTACTAAAATGGCCTCCAGTCACCAGATCACAATCCAAATAGAGCTCCTTTTGGGATGTGGTGGAACAGGAGATTCGCACCATGTGCAGCCAACAAATCTAGAGCAGCAGCAGTCTGATACTATCATGTCAATGTCGTCCAAAATCTCTAAGGAATGTTTTCAGAACCTTGATGAATCCATGCCACAAGATTTAAGGCAGTTCTGAGGCAAAAGGGGCTTCTAACCTGGTATAAGTTCTAGTTTAGTGTAGCAAATGGTGGCTGGTGGGAGCGCTTGTGTTCCCATTTCAACCGATGTTACATAATGAGCGGCGTGTATTCACTCATTCCTTTCTAAACATCGGGCACAACAACAGAAAAACTCTGTGACTATTAAGGTTTCCTCAAAACAAGAACCTTCTTTGTCTCCTGAAAATATTTTAACCATTTGAATTTATGCTTAATTGTAAAATGTTTCCAGTCAGTCAGATAGAAATGCTATTGCTGTAGCATAAGTCAGCTCATAACACAAGCCACCCACTTGCTGTGCTGATTAGTTTTCAATAGCAACAGATGGTTGCTGCATCAGAGGTCGGGATTTCTATTTAATTTCTTTAACCTGCATATGAGGAAGTTGCCGACTTCGGGAGTTAGTTTGGACATACATGGCTGCTAGAAATGTTTAATATGATGTTGACCATGGTGTCCATTTTATGTTTTGATATCTAATTTGTGGTTTGGCAGCACAGTGCTGCAGTGGTTAGTGCTGTCACCTTGTGTCTTAAGAGATCCGTGTTCATGTTTAGTGTTTGGCCTCCTGTGTGAAGTTTGCATGTTCTCTTTTTCTGCTTGGGTTTTCTCGAGGTGCTCTGGTTTCCCCTCACAAGCCAAAGACCTCAAATTCAAAGGGTCAAGTGATGGTTCCTGCCTTGTTCATCGCTGTAGTAGTTTGGGCAATCAGATTAAATCTGGTATAGATACATACTGGGTGCATTTACAGACACACTTTTATGTGGCTTATCCCTATCTGGATACAATCCTGATAATTAAGACATGAAAAATGGTATAGTCCTGATATTCAAACTGTAGGAAATGACCTAGTGTTCTGACTTAGTATTTAAATAACTGTGGGGGACTGTGGTAGCCTAGTGGTTAAGATAGTGGACTCTGGACCAGAAGGTCCAGAGTTCAAATCCCACCTCTGCCAAGCTGCGACTGTTCTTGCTCCTTGAGCAAGACCCTTAACCCACAACTGCTTGGATTGTAAGACTGTACCCATGGTAAGTCGCTCTGGATAAGGGCGTCTGCTAAATGTTGTAAATTTAAGTAACTACAACTAAAGATCATCTGAGAATATATAAGAAATATGTATTAAATTCTTGGTGTCGCTCTTTTTTATAACCAGTTGTTTCTTTAAGACGCACGTTTCTGTGGTCAGATTCAAAATTTATTGTACCTATTCCAGTAGCAATATTTTGCTGACACACACATTTACACTGCAGAGCAAAAACTATTTGGACACCCCAAAATGACATCCTAATTATTAGTATGGAGTCCCCCGTTGCTGCTACAACAGCCTTCACTCTTCTGAAAGGCTTTCCACTAGATTTTGGAACGTGACAGTGGTATCAGGCACTGGTATTAGAACAAAAATGCATGGTTCACTGTTGGCATTCCAGTGGAGTCAGATGGAGTTGAGGTCAAGGCCTCTGTCAAAGATGGCAAACCATTTCTTTTTATACTTTTTAGGAGGGCAAGACGGAAAGTTGATGAACTGACTTGTGGGGCTGGAAACCTATGAAAGTGTCATAGGTGTTGCTACTTAAGAATGGGTGTTCACATACTTTTGGCCATGTAGGGGTAGTTCAAAATACAGAGCTGTGGAACATATTTCCAGTGTGGTTATTACATTAGATTGATTAATATTAAATTAGATTGATTTATGGGCTACTTACATTTTACTTGGCAAATGGGGCTGCCTGTCTAAAAGTTGCACTTTAATGATATTCCTATGACTTGTAACCTGACTGTGTCAAGTTTCTCATATTTCATAACGCAATTTTAAGTTGGCTGTTAGTCCGTTTGTATCATTTGGCACTTGTAAAACCCTAGCTCTGGAAATATGGTGTGATTAATGAAACAAATGGCACTTAGAACCATTCGCTTTTTCTAATAAAAAGCAGCAGATGAGAAAAGGAATGCACAGGTTTCACACCATCATGAAAATAGAAAGTTAAGTGTAAAGTTATATTTTGTTAATGACGTACCAATCCCATTATCACCATCATATACTAAATTAGAGCCTAAAACACAGACTTGCAAACGTGACCCAACGTGAACACCGAATGCAAACTTCTGAATCATAATCTTAAAGCATTGCAGAGTTAACTTCATTGCTTTGCAGACCAGCATCAGTACTCAGAGCTTTGATATTGTGGGTTAAGGTACTGGAGTATTAACCAGAATGTCCAGGGTTCAAGTCTCAACACAGCCAAACAGTTACTATTGGACCCTTAATCAAGGCCCTTAACCTGCTCTTAACCCACAACTGCTTGGACTGTATGTTGTAAGATTGCATCTGTTGTACGTGGAAAAGGATGCCTGCAAGTTAATGTAAATATTGGTTGAATCTCAAAAGACTGTGTTTCTGGGTTAAATTCTTTGGGAAAATTGTTTTAGGTCAGCTGTACCATGGATTGTAAATGTCAGTTTTGCTAATTTCCTATTTTCATATTTATCCTTTATCTTTTAGATACATTTTTGCATCCTCTTATTTATACTTACCGTATTTTTCGGACCATAAGGCGCACTTAAAATCCTTTAATTTTCTCAAAATTCGACAGTGCGCCTTAAAATGTGGTGCGTCTAATGTATGAATTAATTCTGGTTGTGCTTTCTGACCTAGAACCGATTGTAGATGGTACAGCAGGCACTCTAAATCTGTCAAAATGTTTTAGCACGGTCTTGGTAAGTTACTGAAGCTCCACGGGGCCACCGTAGTGCACAGCATCGCGGAGTAATACGGTATGTGCTTCAGCATTAGGGTACGTTGCATTCATTCATTTATTTTCGAAGCGGATTTCAAACTCCAGCGCTTATCAGTCACGCAGTACAACATGGTCATAGAGCAGCTGCGAGAGAATTCAACATTAAGAATCAATGATACGGAAGCGGAGGAAGCAAGAGACGCCCTGCGCCAGGTAAAAGACCAAACTGAGCTTCCGAGGGAACTTAAGAGTTTTGTTTCATTTAATGCGCCTTATAACCCGGTGCGCTTTATGTATGAAAATAGATCCGTTAGCAGCCGATCATTGATATTGCGTCTTATAATCCGGTGCGCTTTATAGCCCGGAAAATACGGTACATATGTCTGTCTGGGTAAAAATGTATCCTGTTTGGAATACATGTACGGCGAAAGTAAGCCATTAATGTTCAAGTGACTGCATATATGCTGATAACAACATAAAGGTGCCTTGATTATTGTTTGTTTATTTATTTATTTTTTTGTTTTTTGTTTGTTTGTATTGCCTGGTGCACTTGTGTTCATTTGTAAAAGTAAAATTATTGCTCTTTGTTATTTGGAGAGTTGGGAAAAGAAAGGTTTGTCCCATAACCTAGTGTACATTTTTTAAAGAAGTTTCCATTAAATGAAAAGCAAAACATTTTGTGGAAGCTGTCATTTATAATTACTAGAAAGAAAGAAAATCAGAATCGGAAAGTCATATGTTAAAAAAAAAAAAATAATAATCAGAAACTGGAAACAGCATCTCTATCCGAGACTAGTTCTTATTCTCTGGAGCAAATAATAGCACTATAATTACACTGCAGTTGTGGTATAGTGATCGGCACGTTCTCAAAGTGGACCAGCTGGCCATCAGTGAGCATTACTGAGCAATGTTACCTCATGTGTTGCCTTTCCGTATGAACTTAGTAAATTGTTAGCTTTAATTTCCTGATAGTTTGTAGTTAAGCCCTGTGACATTTTATCCAGTAGCACAGTGTCATCAGAAATGTGCTCCCTGTCATCGGGTGGTGAACTGAAATGTCAACCAGTGGATCCAGAATTTATGATTTACCACCTCCAGAATATGTTCCTGTTTACAACCTTCTGCAGTTACTATTCTAAAAGAGTGGATTTGTGTTTGTTGTGTGGTCTTTTTGTCTTGACCTGATGGTTCTAATTTTTATTCATATAAAATTTCAGCATCCTGTAAGCATTAAGATATTTAAAAAAGAAATTAATATGTGTAATGGTTATCCGCATGGCATTTATTGTAGTTATCCTACGTCCCCAAAATAGTTTGTAGAAGATCAGATTTTATTAAGCGGCTGAATTTGATCTGCTTTAATTCTACATCACTGGTTTTATGTGCACAGCAAGGCTGTCTGCAAATAATACGGAGTTCTTTTTTTATTTTTGTTTGTTTGTTTTTAGATTTATCCTTACAGTTTTGGGACCATTATGACTGTTTTGTGTGCTTTGATTTTGCTTATATCTAAAACCTTACTATGCAGTGGTCTGGTGTGCAACCTAACCAATATGATCTGATTTCTCATGAATAGAATAGAATAGAATAGAAAGCCTTTATTGTCATTATACGTCGCACACTATCAATGCACTAAAAACACAAAATGCAGAAAGTTTTCTTTATTCAAAAGCCCTTCCACGTAATGAGCTTTTCTCACAGATTTTCTTGTATCTAATGGTAAGATAAATTCTAAGAAAAGTCAAGCCAATTTTTTTTTCTTCCAATTTGAACATATCCAAATTCTCAGTCAATCAACTGCTGCGACCAAATCTCCCACCTGAAGGAAGAGGTTTGTAGGAAAGTGAGGAACAGTGCTTCTCTTCACTGGCAGATGTTGGACTTCTACAGCAAGAGTGAATCCCGATGGAGAGCTAAGATCAGTGATGGTCCGATTAATTGGTCCGATTAATGCCTTTTGAAATAGCCGTTATTGGCCAATATATCCACTATTAAAAATGGTGGGGAAAATGCAGAGAAACATTACATTACGTTTACAGCATTTAGCAGACGCCCTTATCCAGAGCGACTTACAATTGGTACAATCTTACAATCCAAGCAATTGTGGGTTCAGGGTCTTGCTCAAGGACCCAACTGTTACAGCTTGGCAGAGGTGGGATTTGAACCCTGGACCTTCCGGGCCAGAGTCCAGTACCTTAACCGCTAGGCTGCTACCACAGTCCCAGAAACTTTCCTGCATTAGAACTTGCAGCTCATAAACAGATACTACAGAATGACTAAAAACAAAGAGATGCTGGGATTCCGTGAGGGGCATTCATGAGGAGATAAAAACTTTGATTCCAGATTAATTTACTGCTTTTAACTGAAACTGGGATTAAAAACAAAAAGATGATGATACAATGTGCACTACTCTAACATACTTTTTTTTTTTTCCTTCAAGTATTATCACATTTTCATTTTTTTTTAATGTGATACTGTTATCTGGTAATAAATGTTGCAGTTAAGAGCAATAAAACTTTTTATTTATGAAAAAGACAGTGTGAAAAGAGGTAGTGCATTTATTGCTTAAATAAATGTTCATTTAAGTTTAGCGTTTTTATGTCTTGTTTATTGATATTCTTTTGTCAGTTGCAAAAAAAATATGTGATATCGGCATTAAATATTGGCCATCGACCACCCTGCGTCCTAAATATCGACATCGGGCATTAAAAAAAAAAAGAAAATGTTGGTTGACCACTAGGTAAGATCCCCATGTCCGTCCACCACCTATGCCAGCACCTCCATCGCCTTATAAGGCCACTGTTAAATTTGCTGGGAGATGAGCCCTTTCCTTCCTCAGACACTGACAGTTGCTTTTGTGGCGGTGTCCATCCAGGCTGGAGGCACTGCTGAGAATCGGATATGGGCCTCCTCACTGGTTGTCTGTTATGTATGTTGCTAAGCCACCCGAGCACCTTAACTTTTGAAATGTGAGTGCTATGCCACTTGTTGTGATGTCATTTGTTTGTGACATTTTAATATTTGAATAGAGATTAACATGACTGACAATCACGCTGTGTTTTTCGTAATTTGTCTCCCAGTGTACAGAAAATCTTAGTAGCTCATTCATCCAACCATGCCTCCAATAATCACTGTAACCAACCAACCAACCTATCTATTTTTTAGCCACCCACCCTTCCATCCAACCAACCAATCAGTCATTCAGTTGTTATCTATAGGTCATCAAAAAGTGGAAGATGTTAAGATGCTACTTAAAGTGGTGCTTGAAAGTTTGTGAACCCTTCAGAATTTTCTGCATAAATATGACCTAAAACATCATCAGATTTTCACGCAAGTCCTAAAAGTAGATAAAGAGAATTCAGTTAAACAAATAAAACACAAATATTATACTTGGTCCTTTTATCTATTGAGGTAAATGATCCAATATTACATATTAGTGAGTGGGAAAAGTATGTGAACCTTTGCTTTCAGTATCTGGTGTGACCCCCCTGTGCAGCAATAACTGTAGCTAAACGTTTCCTGTAACTGTTGATCGGTCCTGCACACCGGCTTGGGGGAATTTCAGCCCATTCCTCCGTACAGAACAGCTTCAGCTCTGGGATGTTGGTGGGTTTCCTCACATTAACTGCTCACTTCAGGTCCTTCCACAACACTTTGATTGGATTAAGCTCAGTACTTTGACTTGGCCATTCCAAAACATTAACTTTATTCTTCTTTAACCATTCTTTGGTAG